>JAGFNQ010003464.1:0-187788 GCA_024364735.1 Boesenbergia rotunda
AATGTATATGTGAGATAATATATATGTGACATATGTACCATAAATAATAGGAATTGAATATTAAACGAATATGAAAGAATAAAGATGTTAATGTTAATATGTATGTGACATGTGGATCTTATGATTTTTTATGAGGTGATGGATATTATAACATTAAAGATAATAATAATTACGGATATCTTGACAGTCAAACGTGAGTGACTATGCCTGGGACAAGCAAGATGCTAAGACATACGCCTTCCTAAAAGTCTAAGGTGCAGAAAAAAAGTAAGCCCAATGAACTAAAAGACCCTAGGCACGTGGAGTTTCCTTCACGATTCATTGCAAGAGAAAGGGGAAATTGAAGATCAAAAATACCTGAGGGTTCTCAAGTTGGCATTACGAGGGCATTATTTAAACATTTTACACAACTTAGATTTCTGATGGCGTAGAATTTCATGTTGACAGTGGATAGTTGACAAAATCCTATAAAGAACTGATCGAGCAACTAGCCAACATTTGACAGTTGTTCAATAATTAGAGCGTTGAAACTGAATCACTCGATAAGCATTCTAGCACGTAGATTTCTATATGTACGGCCTTCACTGTTTGCAAATTGTCAAATTAATGCATGGGTTCATCATCAGTTGGCAAAAAACATGATATTTGTGTTCTATAAGGAACTGAAAAGTTAAACAGTGATGTCGGATAAGATAATGATCATGCTACGGACTAACGAAAAGGGAGATTGAAAGAGAAAACAAGAAAAAAAAATCACCATCCTCATAATTTTTTTCAAAAAAAAAGAAAATTTGATTTATTAAAATTACTCAAACATGTTTATATAGACTCTAAATCCATACAAAGAAAGGAAAGAAATACTAATTCCTAACGTGTCTAACACAAAGTAAAAAATCTCAGGGGGCGTTTGGTTTAAGGTAATAGGGACTAGAGAATGGGAATGGATGGTAATCATTTCCATTGACACTGTTTGGTAAGTGTCAATGGGAATGAAAATAAGGGAATCATTCCCTCATTTTCATTCCCTACTCCCCCCTCATCAATCAAATTCCTCAATCATTCCTTCCTTTTCATATATCCAAAACACTCCTTTTTTTATTTTATATTTTTCATTTTACTATTTCTTTTTATATTATCTCATTTTACTCTCTCTCTATATTTTAAAATTTCTCTCTACATATTTATTCTTTTCTCTCTCTATAATTTTTATTATTTTCTCTCTCTACCTTTCTGATCTCATTTTCTCTTTATATATTTTCAATATTACTTTCTCTCTCTATCTGTCTTATTATAATTTATCTATCTTAATTTTTCACTTTTTTTATATTTTCTATATCACTTTCTCTCTCTATATTTTCTATATCACTTTCTCTCTCTATATTTTCTATATCACTTTCTCTCTCTACCTTTCTCATCTCATTCTCTCTGTATATTTTGATAATCACTTTCTCTCTCTACCTCTCTAATCATAATTTGTTTATCATTATTTTTCATTTTTTCTGTATATTTCATATATTACTTTCTCTCTCTACATTTTCTATATCACTTTCTCTCTCTACCCTCTCATTTTCTCTTTATATATTTTCAATATTACTTTCTCTCTCTACCTCTCTTATTATAATTTATCTATCTTAATTTTTCACTTTTTTTTTATATTTTCTATATCACTTTTTCTCTATATTTTTTATATCACTTTCTCTCTCTATATTTTCTATATCACTTTCTCTCTCTACCTTTCTCATCTCATTCTCTCTCTGTATATTTTGATAATCACTTTCTCTCTCTACCTCTCTTATCATAATTTATTTATTATTATTTTTCTTTTTTTCTTTATATTTCATATATCACTTTCTCTCTCTACATTTTATATATCACTTTCTCTCTCTACCCTGTCATCTTACTTTCTCTCTATATATTTTCAATATCACTTTCTCTCTCTACCCCTCTTATTATAATTCATCTATCTTTATTTTTTACTTTTTTTCTATATTTTCTATATTACTTTCTCTCTCTACATTTTCTATATCACACTCTCTCTACCTCTCTCATCTCATTTTCTCTCTCTATATATTTAATATTACTCTCTCTCTCTCTACCTCTCTTATCATAATTTATTTATATTTATTTTTTACTTTTCTCTATATCTTCTATCACTTTCTCTCTCTACATTTTCTATATCATTTTTCCTCTCTATATTTTTTTTAATGATTTCTCTCTCTATTTTTTATCACATCTATCTTATCTTATTTTTTCTCTCTACTTTTTATCTTTATTTTCTCTATTATTGTATTTTCTCCTTTTTTTTCTTCTAATTTCTTTTTTTTACCTTCTCATAATTTCTCTCTATATTTTTCTAATTTATCTCTCAACTCATTTTATTTCACTTTCTCTATTTTGTAATAATTCTATTATTTTAGGTAACTTTGAAATTTTTATGGATTCCCATTACTAAAGTTAAACAGAACCAAACATCATCAATGATAATAATTTTCATTCCAGGATTTGAACCAAACACTACCAATGGAATCATGATTCTCATTCCCATTGACCCCTCAATGAATCCGATTACCATTCCGATTAATAAATTTGAACCAAACGCCCCCTCATAATACTAAAATACTTAAACTGATTCAAAATTCATAAATACTTAGAAATTAACAAAACTATCTAAAATACCAAAAAAAACCTCAAAAATTATAAAAATAATAATTTACCAAAAATAATAAAATGATCCAACGAAAATGATCAGCTGCGCATCTAAAGACACCTAGAAGATGTAAGTTATGTAAAACAATAGCATTGAATGTAGTTAATGAATCCTGAAACACCAGCATTTCCCTCCCAACTTTAACATCTAGATATTAGCATTAAAGAAAGGATATTTCCAAAACTATTTTCTTGCACACAATATGTCCCTCTCTGATAGCTATCTTTTATAAAAGAGTATGAAAAAATAATGATCAGTATTACATATTTGATAAAAGAAAGTCGCAACTCGTAGCAACATAATTATCATAGCATTTATTTAGTCCTGAAAAACAATATTGATGATCATCTTGAACAAAGATAATAGCATTAATTAAAAAAAATGTAACTCGTAGACTCGTAGCAACCATGTTATTTTAGTTAACAGTGTAATTGCAATTCGTTTATTATATGAACTATAATCGTTTTTTAGTAACCACGATTATTTTAGTTAACACTGTCTTCATTACACTGTAATTGCAACATTGTAACGTGTCTTTTATCATTTTAGTAACCATGGGAAGCCACGCGGCTTGCAATTCGTGGTAATTCATTTTTTTCAATGTTTTTTTTTCGTGTTATAATTTGGCTTATGTAGCCATGACAAAAGACACGTCGGGAGCAGCTCTTTTCCTATTAAATTAATACGTGAATATTATTATTATGAGATCTAAGAATTAAAATTTGACAAAGTCAATATGTCCGTCTTTCCCACGTATTAACCACGACATTTAGACTAATAACTTTTATGATTTATCTCATTCTTGTTGGCCTTAAGATTAATTGACTGGGCGTTGAAGATGAACAAATCGTATTTTACCACTTTGATAGGGGCAAAGAGAAATATAACTGTAGAAGAAATCTATTTTTTTAAATATTTTTTTGATTCTACAATGTTCTTCCTATATTAAATAGTTTGTTAAATATATATATTTGACAACTTTAATTTATAATACTAACTTAATTTACCATTATATTATTCAATTTAATTTTAAATTCCAATAATACAATTTAATTTAATCTTCCAAACATATAATTTAATTTATACTTCCAACACGTCGTTCACGTCTTTCTTCCTTCCTCACCCACTTCCTCCTCTTTATGTTTTTTTTCAATCCTCCTCAATTGTCAATATTGATGGGAGCAATGATAGACAATATCAAATTCAATGTAAATGACATGATATTTTTTTTATATACATATCCGATTATCATTTGGACATCGTCGACAACCTCTGACCACTGTCCCAAACTAAACTATATTCTAGAGGCACGATGAACCCGTCAAGAATCGCTGTAATTAGAATATCACGTCATTCATGTTGAGTTTTATGTTGAAACTTTATATTGTCTATCATTTTCGTATCCATGGTGAACGGTAATAGGTAAATAAATTGAAATATAAAAAATCAAATTGATAAAATTTTCATGATTATCATGATTAAAAAATTTAATTTAAATTTTAATTAGATCCATCAATAATTAAAAAAATAAATTAATTTAATATTAAATTAAATTAATCGATATTTGATCCCATCAATTTAATTAATTTTTATTTAAAAAAATCATAAATTAAATATAGTTGATTCGAAAAAGTTTGATTATTTTATTTTATTTTAATAGAATATATTTAGATACGGTCGAAAAAATTCGAGTTTGTTTGTTTATCTCTAAAAACTTACCAAAAAAAAAAAATGATGCCTCTTCATTGTCGTCTATTTTTGACGCCTTTCTTTAGAACATTCCCTGTCAACCCTTTACGTGGCTTATAAACTAATCCAGAAACTACCCTCGCGCTCTTCTCCCTACCACCCCCCGTGTGTCTCCCTCTGCATAGATTCTGCCACCAATTAAGCTCGACAGCCAGCCATGGATCCACCCGACGCCGGCTACCCCTACCCGCCACCATCGGGCCCCGGCGTTTACTCGACTCCGCCGGCTACCTCCTTTTACCCGCCACCATTGGGCCCCGGCGTTTACTCGACTCCGCCGGTTACCTCCGTCTACCCGCCTCCGTTCCAGAGCCCTCAGCCGTGGTCCACCGGCCTCTTCGACTGCACAAGCGACTGCACCAACTGTGAGTTCTATACCTTCGATCGATATTATTGCTTGATTGGTTAATTAGCGTCCGGTCTAATAAGTGCTCGACGAAATGACTGACTGAAGGCTTCGTGACCTTGTTCTGCCCCTGCATCACCTTCGGCCGCGTCGCCGAGATCCTGGACCGAGGATCGGCGTCGTGCGGGCTGAGCGGGGCGTTGTACGCGCTGCTGCAGTACTTGACGGGGTTCCACTGGGTGTACTCCTGCACCTACCGCACCAAGATGAGGGCGCAGTACTCGGTGGTGGACGGCCCCTGCAACGACTGCCTCGTCCACTTCTGCTGCGAGCAATGCGCGCTCTGCCAGGAGTACCGCGAACTCAAGAACCGCGACTTCGATATGTTCATAGGTATAATTCATTGAATTATTACATTGAGCTGCATGCGTTCCTCTTCCATCTTCACTGTTTGTTGTTTTCTCTTTGCCTTTTTCGCACCACAGAAATTTCATTCATCGGCATACATTAAAAGATTTTAATTGATCTCTTAAAAGAAAATCAATTAACTACACCTATTCCAATTGGGCTTGTCTAACTTGGGCTGGACTCAATCAAAAGCCTTAACAACGTCCATGTTGTTTGTAGGACTCAAAGAATCGCATATAGTTTTCATTTTTTCTGTAAAATTATATTCTGTCAAAACATAATTAATTCAAGGAAGATATTAATTCATTCAACTGTATATTACCTTTAAATCTCCAATCTTAAATTTTATCCTAAGTCCCTATGTCAGAAAAAGTTCATTTCCACTCCCTACATGTAAAGTTTCATTTGCTTCAGCTCCCTAATAAATATTACTTTACCTAATTACTTTTATTATTTTTAGGTACAAAAAGTCCAAAATGAGGTATAATTTCTCTTAAATTCAGTATCATATAATTAAAATTTAGTATATTTTCTATCAAATTAAGTACCGTATTTTTTATACGTATAAAAATTCCAGGAAGAAGTATAATTCTTCCTAAATTCAGTATATTTTAATTAAAATTTAATATATGTTCTATCAAATTGAGCATAATTCTTTTTCCACCGGACTAATTGATTAGAAGTGCATACCTAATTGCCCTTATTATTTTTAGGTACAAAAAGTCTAAAATGAGATATAGTTCCTCCTAAATTCAGTATCGTATAATTAAAATCTAGTATATTTTCTATCAAATTAAGTACCACACTTTTTATACGTATAAAAAGTCCAAAAATAAGTATAATTTTTCCTAAATTCAGTATATTTCAATTAGAATTTAGTATATGTTCTATCAAATTGAGCACAATTCTTATTTCGCCGGACCAATTGATTAGGAGTTTATACCAATTGATTAGCTTAGGATGAATTAATTAGGCTAGGTCATACTCAATTTAATATAAAATATACTGAATTTTAGTTAAATGATATTAAATTTAGAAAGAATTATACTTGATTTCAGACTTTTTATACCTTAAAAAAATTGAGAAATAATTTGGTAAATCTGTAGTTAAAACACATGAAACATTGCATATAGGGAGTGGAAATAAATTTTTCTTACGTAGGGACTGAGGAAATAAATTTTGCTTATACCTTAAAAAGTTGAGTTTGTATGCAGGGAGTTTAGATAAGTTTCCCTTAATTCAATACTTTTGAAGTTAATAAGACCTTCACCACTTTATTTATTTATTTTAATTACTAAATTATTTATATTCATGTTGGATACATTTAACAGGGTGGCAAGCAAACTTGGAAAGGCGAGCAACCGCTGCAGCAGTTTATTTACCGCCCATAACTCCCGATGCCATGCTTCGCTAATTAAGTCATCGCCAAGTATCAATTCAGCCATCTTGAATCAATTAATGTTTACTTATTATTTTCAAAACATTAATATTCTTTATGCCTGATTTTGGATCGTACCAAGGTGAAAGGATATTAAATATATAGTTAGAAATGAGCATGTAATTTTTCATCAATTCAATGCTGCCACTGTTGTTAATTACTTGTTGCATGCGTATCTTGTCTACAATTAATTTCACAGTTTCGTGCACATTTATTCAATTCTCTTGTGAACTGTTAGATCAATGCGACACGTCTCAACTGGCCTTCACCTTGTCTAGTGAAGAAAAGCCTCATACATATGAACAATGACAGATTCAACGTGCTCCTAACTTGAGTAGCCTACCAAGTTATCCACCTTTTCTTGTCAATCATTCCAAGTTTATTCAATCTCTTGCATCATTTCTTTGAAGAAATGACTCGTACATATGAACATTAATGACAGATTCAACGCGCTCCAAAAGTTTTCTGGCAGGAAAAGAATTGTACTATAATCACTTTATATTGAAAAAAAATACTTATCTTGCAATTTCACATTACATGAATATTTATACTACTCAATAGAAACTTCTAGACCATACATCATTAATTAAATATATGAACTTATTCTATCTAGATACATGAATTATGAGATTTATATATGTTTTACTTGGTTCATGTACATCAAACATTTACGATTCATGTATTCAAGTTTAATTCAACTTCTAATACTCCTTTGTAATCTTGAATCTTCCTTACTTCAAGCATAAACCTTAATCTTTGAAAATCATCAAATTTGAATGACTTTGTAAAAATATCAACAACTTGATTCATCGGTTGAACATACTCAAGTTCAATTTCTTTCTTTGCAATGTATTCTCGAATAAAATGATATCTTGTGTCAATATGCTTGCTACGTTCATGAAACATGGGATTAGTTGCCAAATTTTGAGCTGACTTATTATCAATCATGATCCTTGTAGCATCTTCTTGCTTTAAATGAACTTCAATTAACAATCTTCTTAACCATATATCATCACAATTGCAAGAAGTAGCCAAAACATACTCAACTTCACAATTGAAAATGTCACAACTCACAATAGCTTACTTTTTTAAACTCCACAAAATTACATTATTTTCCAAAAAGAATATAAAAGCAGTTGTGCTTTTTCTATCATCAATGTCTCTCGTAAAATCACTATCACAATAGCCTCTTAGCTACATACCAATATGTGAGACTCAGTTGAATTCTCCATAAATCGACTCACAACTCCAATTGCAAATAAAATGTCGAGTCTTGTACAAGTCAAATATCTCAAGCTCTCAATAAGACTTCTGAAAGCAGTTATATCAGTCTTCTCTTCTCCTTTCTTCACTTTGGATAGGTGCACTCCAAATTGCATAAGGGTATTAACTGGTTTGTAATAGAGCATATTGAACTTCTTAAGAACCTTTTTTGCATAACTTTCTTGTCAATCATCTCAAATTCATGACTCATGGCTATCTTGAATTCTTCAATCATTTTTTGATTATTTCCTGTAAATATTAGATCAACCACATAAATGCAAACAAGTAAGAAACCTTGACCTTCTTCTTTCATATAGAGTGCATGTTAGGACACATCGAGAGTTAGAGAGAGGGGGGGGGGGGGGGGGTTAATAGCTCGCTTTTGCTCAATGATGATTTATCGCATTGAAAAACTTAAGCAATACTAACACCTCATTCTTTACTTGATATCCACCTCTTTGAGATAACTAATCCAAGGGTCCACTCTTCTTCACTCTCACATCCACTATAAAAGTCTCCTTCATGGAAGCGGAGAAGTCTCGTACAAGTTCACAAAGAAATACAACAAGAACTCAAGCAAATATAAATGAAATCACTTACGAATTACACAAATAAAACTCCTGCTTGTTTTGCTTTCTTTTTCTTGCTTGGAATCACCACTTGAAGTGCAACAACACATGCTCAAGAACTAGCAAAGGAGGAGGAGAAGCGTTGTCTTTAACTTGCAATGAAAACCCTTTTATCCCACATATTAGGATTCCTAATTGATTACCCAATCGATTACCACGTAAGATCTAGCCATTCAACGACTCTTTTTCAAAGTTTAATCGATTACCTAATCGATTGACTAATCGATTAAGTAAGCTTCTGTTCTCACGATAGAAGTGTCTTAGCACCTTATGTACTCTTCGTAAAATAACACCAATCGATTAAAAACATCCCTAATCGATTGGACGCTTCCATTTTCGTGCCAAAGCTCTCATATCTGATCGATTGGATTTCCCTTTAATTGATTGCCCAATTGATTAAGGTGGGTTTTGTTCTCGCGACAACCCAACCACCAATCGATCGACTATCGATTGGGTCTTTCTGTTTCACAAGAAATATTTCTCAATCGATCACCTGATCGATTGCCCAAACGCTAAGTTGCCTAACCCAAGTCTAAGGTTCACTTTGCCCAACTTTCGGTCAACCATGTAAGTACCCCAGGGAGATTTTGATGTGGTGAACCGAGTCAAGTTAGGTCCTGTTCTATTTTGATCCATGTGTCTAAGTGTACAAGAGCTTAGGAGCGCAGGAAGTCGAGCGAAAAATACAGCGGTTGAGAAGGATGACACGGGAAGGGAGCTGGCAGGCTCGGTGCATCCGAGGGATGCAGAGTTCTGTGGAAGAGTACGCCAGTGGAGCGAAAAAGACACACGCAATGTCCGAGAGACGAGAAGCCGGGGGGAAGCTCACTCGAGAAGAAGGTCGGAGGAGACTTCGGGTGAGCCCAACTCCGGAAGGTCAGAAATCACCCAAGAAGACCCGTTGAAGATTAGTCAGCAAAGAGCTGACCAAAGTCACTCGGGCGCCAGTATGCATTAGGGCGCCCGAGAATGAGGGCGCCCTTATGCACTTGGGTGCCCCTATTCCTGGTCGCCCCAGTAAATACAGGTGCTCGAGAAGTGATTCTTATCCACAGATTAGTTATTTGTGAATGTTGCGAAGCAGATAACTTCCAGGCCACATGTCAGGCGCCCCAAGCACTCGGGCGCCCTATTGTGCCACGTTAGCATTCGAATAAAGTTGGTCGGGGTTATAAATAAGCCCCTAGAGCTCAGTTCCAAGCAACCAATCAATAGTACTCGAATTTTATTTTAGTTTTTCACTGTTTTCTAAGCTTTTCATTGTGTAAGAGGTTTCTCCGCCCGAAGGCGTTATTCAGGAGAATCGAGCTACATTTTCATTTGGATTAGCAACCTTCCTGGTTGCAAACTAAGTAACTGTTTGACCTCTTTCTTTTTCTGTGTTATTTCTTTTTAATGTTATTATTTTTATTGTGAACTAACTTCCATCGTTGTTGAGTAAGAACAAGAGATAAGTTTTATTTGCAAGGTCAATTCACCCACCTCTTGCCGACCACACGATCATTGACAAGAGGTATCAGAGCGAGGATGTTCCGAAAGGACTAACCATCATCTGAAGCAACTTACAAAATGGTCGGACCGGTCATCTACCTGCTAAAGTTCAAGGGGGAGTTCGCTAGTTGGAAGCGCAAAATGTTGGTATTCTTTAAAATCAATTTTGAATTACTT
This sequence comes from Boesenbergia rotunda, assembly GCA_024364735.1. Classification (NCBI taxonomy): domain Eukaryota; kingdom Viridiplantae; phylum Streptophyta; class Magnoliopsida; order Zingiberales; family Zingiberaceae; genus Boesenbergia; species Boesenbergia rotunda. The sequence goes on from JAGFNQ010003464.1 coordinate 10,209, forward strand.
TTAATAATGAAAAATAGTTTTGTAGCTCTCAAAGATGTCGATGATAAACCTAAAGACGAAAGCCTCTGGATAAAGAAGGAGCAAGCAAATTTTGTGGCAAACAGGAAAGCAGAGTTCCATTTGTTGACCGTGCTTCCTGCGCAAGAAATCAACCGAATCAGAAACTATCGATCGGCAAAGGAACCTTAGGAAAAGTTCCTGGAACTTCACGAAGGTGCCTCCGAAGCCAAACTAACAAAAAGAGACATACTTATAAATCAACTCAGCAATCTCCAAATGAAAGAATGAGAGTCAGTAACCCAATTACATGTAAAACATAACAAGCTAATCATGGGGCTCAACAACCTTAGAGAGTCGGTAAGTAATCGGAACGCACAAAGGTATGCATTAAACGCCTTCCCGAAGACCACGAACTAGACTTCCACAATAGACGCTTACTATATCTCTAAGGATCTTAAGGTAAGTACCTTATAACAACTCTTTTCGACTTTAGAACTTCATGAATCTCGATGTGCAGGAAAGAATAAAACCGACAACATCGCCTTAAGCACGAGGAAAATCCAACACGAGGAGGAATCTTTAGAAGATGAAGAAGATACAACATACATGGGAAGGACATTGTCTAAGTATTTCAAAGCTATAAGGTTTAATAAACTATAGGGTAAGAAGCAAAGGAAGATCTGTTGCTACAACTGTGAGGTAGAAGGGCTTATCAAGAAAAACTCACCAAAGCTAAAAGCAAACAAACCCAACAAGGCGAAACACAAGAACCTGAAGGTCACATGGGATGCATCATCATCAGATGAGTCTGATGTCATGGAACATGTCAGAATTGCGCTGATGGCTTCACACCAAGAAGAAGAAAGCATCGATAAAGGGGGAGTCACATCAGAAGATAATAGCGACAAAGGGGGAGCTTCAAACTTCGAAAGAGATATGGTAAGTGAGGTATGTTTTCTACCTCCTGATCAACTCTATTCAGGGATAAAGGCAATGATGAAGTCAATATGCAAATTAAAAAATAAGAATACAGACTTGAAAAAATAACTAACATATGCATGCTCATTAAAAATGTTTGATAAATTGAGATTAGAAAATAAAAACTTAAAGGCACAAATCAAAAAATTAGAATGTATTTGTAGAAATTCAAATTATTTTCAAAATTCAAAATTTTAATATTCTAATAAACATAATTGATATTTTAAATATCACAAGGGTCAAATTATAAGAATTCTTAGGACTTATATTCTATCTAGATTATTGATTAATCCTGTTGGTAAGGATTTATCTTAGGTCTCAAAATCTGTATTGAAATGTTAGATTTTATTAATTAATTTATTAATTTTTTATTAATGCTTTATTAGTAATTTTGTAAAATTTTGCTTTGGGATAACTATTGTAAAAAAATTAGTTGAATATTTTTTGATGATAGAGTCTATTGTGAACTATCTACAATTTTTTTTTTGAAATTTTTCATAGCTAAACAGATTTATTATGATTTTTTTCTTCAAAAATGTATTTTTAAACTTTAAAAAACTTTAAAAAATAATTTAGTCAAATCCAAATTTTTGGAATCTTTGGATTATATTATGAACGTTATAAAAAATTTTCAAATTTATTTAAAATTAAAATCAAATTTTAAAATTTTCTTTCTTAAAGTTTATCTACTCAGATTTCAAAATTATTTTTGTAAAGTTACAAAGTTTATTTCACTTTGACAATTTTTATAAAGATAAGTCTGCTAAAATTCTAACTTAGATAAAAATTTGAGCAATTTTTTGAGTAAAAATAAATTATTATCAATTGTTTTTCAAAAATTAAACTTTATGTTTTAAAAATAATTTTTGACTAATTTAAAATTTGAATTTTCTAGAAACGAACAATCATATCTGACATGTACTCAAAAAGTTTTGACAATTTTGGATGTTGGAATAATTTTTCATAAATTTTGTAAGTCATTCTGATTAGTTTAATATTTTCCTTAAAATGTTTCAAGTTTTGATGTGATTAAACGGGGAAAAATAGGATTAAGTTAAGGGGTAGGCTTAATTTTAAATTTTTTTGTGTTCATTGTCATATTTTTTTTTATGTTCGTTTACTCTAACTTAACTCAGGTTGATGCACATCAAAACGAGAAAGATTATAAGTACCCTAGGGAGGTTTTGATATGGTCAACCGAGTTAAGTTAGGTCTTGTTATATTTTGATCCCTATGTCTATGTGTGCAGGAGCTTAGGAGTGCAAGAAGTCAAGTGGAAGACGTAGCAATCGAGAATGATGGCATGGCAAGGGAGCAGACGAGCTCGGTGCATCCAAGAGATGCGGAGTTCTGCAGAAGAGTACGCCGGTGGAGTGAGAAGGACGCGCACAACGTCCGAGGGACGAGAAGCCGGTGGGGAGCTCGCTCGAGGAGAAGGCCAAAGGAGTGTTCGGGTGAGCCCAACTCTAGAAGATCCGAAATCACCTAAGAAGTCCCATTAGAGACTGGTCAACAAGGAGCTGACCAAAACCACTCAAGCGCCCATATGTTTTAGGGTGCTCGAGAATGAGGGCGCCCCTACTCTCGGGCGCCCAGTGGATACCGGTGGACAAGAAGTGATTCTTATCCACAAATTAGTCGTTTGCGAGTGTTGCAATGTGGATAACTGTCAGGCAACGTGCCATGCACCCTTAAGCACTCGGGCACCCTTGTTGTGCTACGTCAGCATTCGGATAATGTTGGCAGGGGATATAAATAGACCCCAGAGCTCAGTTCCAAACAACTAATCAATTGTACATCAATTTCATTTTAGTCTTCCACTGTTTTCTAAACTTTTCATTGTATAAGAGGCTTCTCCGCTCGAATGAGTTGTTCAGGAGAATTGAGCTACATTTTGTCTTGGATTAGTAACCTTCCTGGTTGTATACCAAGTAATTGTCTGGCCTCTTTCTTTTTCTGTGTTATTTCTTTTTAATGTTATTATTTTTATTGTGAACTAACTTCCATCTTTGTTGAGCAAGAACAAGAGATAAGTGTTATTTGCAAGGGCAATTCACCCCCTCTTGCCGACCGCACAATCACCGACAAACCATGACCTGTTAAGATTTTCCTTTGCCTAGTTCCCAACTAGGACTCCTCTCGTGATAAGTGTTTAGCTCCCAGCTAACCCACCTTGGACTTCATCTAGTTGCCAACTAGGTCTACCTAGTCCCACTAGGACTTCTCTCGTGCTAAGTATTTATCTCTCAGCTCACCTACCTTGGATTTCACCTAGTTGCCAACTAGGTCTATTAGTCCCAGTACTAAGACTTCTCTTGTGTCATGTGTTTGGCTCCCAGCTAACCCACCTTGGACTTCACCTTGTTGTCAATTTGTTATTTGCCTAATTGCAGTTAGGTCTAGTCTCTCGGTAGACTTTCAGCCTACTAACGTGCGGTCCTCCCATATCCACTTGAATTTCATCTAGTTCTCAACTATGTCTGCCTAGTCCCACTAGACTTTTCTTTGTCTAACTGCAATTAGATCTAGTCTCTCGGTAGACTTTCACTCTACCAACGTGTGATCCTCCTAAATCCACTTGAACTTCACATAGTTTCCAACTAGGTCTGCCTAATCCCACTAGGGCATTCCTGGTCAAGTATCCGGTCAACCTTGGCCCACTTAACTTGTCTCATACATACATTCTCCAAACACCATTGTCAAATATCGAAACTCAAGTTCAAGCCAACTCAAGCATATCTTTAGACTTTAACATACTCCTTGCCATATTAACTATTGTATTGTTCTTCCTTTCAACAACTCCATTTTGCTAGGGTGATCTTACAATTGTCAAAAAACAACGAATCCTATGAAACTTACAAAAGTTGTTAAATTAATTTAATCTAAATTGGCCATCCCTATCGGTTCTTAATGCTTGAGTTTGATATTTACTTTGTTTTTCAACCCGAGCTTTAAACTTTGTGAATCTACCAAATACCTCAAATTTTTTTATTCAAAAAATAAACTTATGTCTTGCTACTGAAATTATAAATAAAGAGCATAAAGTAATTGCTTTAACTGAGAGATTGGGGCTTGATAGGACCACAAACATCAACATAGACAAGTTGGAGAAGTTTGGTTACTCTTGAAATGGATTGCTTTGGAAAGTTCTTTCTTGGATGCTTGCCTAGTAAGCATGCTTTCACATAATTGATTAGGGTGATCAATTTTTGGAATCCCTTTCACCATCTTATAATCTCCCAAAGCTTTGAGTCCATCAAAATTCAAATCGCTAAACCTCATATGCCAAATCCATGATGGATCATGGATACAAGTCTTCAAGAATATAGGTCCACAATTCTTCAAGTCCAATAAGAACATCCTGCTCTTAGTTTAGACACTTTAGTTGTCACGCCCCCCAGAGGCACATGCTTCCTCGAAAATCGGGTAGCATCTCCCCTGTACGGCGGACAATATGGGACAATAATACATATATCTCACCACCACTAGCTTAGCCACATGCGACTAGCATCACATATATAGAAGTAAAACAACCACGGAGTTTATATTAGAATAAAAGATAATGGGTGACTCAGCTACCATAAACATACAAGGACTACAATCCAAAGATAACACAAAATCTCTGATAACGAGAAAACCCGATAATGAATAAAATGTAACTTCAAGTACTAAGAACAGACAACTAAACCAAATACGAAGAGCAACTCAACTCTGGGGACTGGCGACTGGATCCTCTCCCGACTCCAAGAAATACGACTACCTGCTATCTGAAACAACAAAGAAGAAAGCAGGGGTGGTGAGTCCGAGCGGACTCTGCGGGTATATGAGTAGACAATAAGCATGACATAATACAAGATAACCAAGTAGAGAATTGATAGATTCCATTTTATTGATCATTTGAGCTACTAAAATCCATGTTTGATCTATGTTTTTCTTGTCAAAAGTGTGAAATTGCCCTAGGTTTTAGAACTTGCCTTTATTTTGGACTTAATTGCAAATATGCAAATTTTTGGATTAATTTGGCCACTAAATTCTTGATCTATTTTTGTAGGCATCAAAGTTCAAGGATCTAGGGCATATTGGGTCAAACTCGAGTCGGAATTGACCCAGATCAGATTACCAAGATTACAATTAAATCTGGGCCGTTCGATTCGAAAGCGGCTAGATCGGAGCCATCCGGGATGATCTGAAGCAATCCAAGCTAAAGCTAGGGTTGATCAAGCACCCTGATCAAGATCTGAAGATTTCATCCCAATCAGAGCAAGCTCAACCGTTGGATCAAGCTTGGAGGGCTCTAGATCATCCATTCAAAGATTAGCTAGATCTGGACCATCCGTTGCAAATCTGGAGGATCCGAGCTACCACGAGGCAGATCCTGACCCCAGATCTTCATCATCAAAGTTTGGCTCAAATCGGACTAAGATCAGCCGTTGGATTGAAGCAAATCAATCACAGCCGTCCATTGGTTAATACTTAAGGAAATTTTCCACAGAGCTTACCCTTGTCGCGTCTTCAGCCAGCCTCCACTGTTCTTCGCGTTTCTTCATCAGTTCTTCATCAATTTCGAAAATTCTTGTTTCCATGAAGGCGTGACCACCTCATCTTCCAATCCAGATCGTGAATCGAGTCTTTGGTGATCAAGGTTTGAAGAATTCTGCTCAAATTGCGCTGGAACAGGGGATTTCTTGAGGGTTTCGGGAATCCTCAGTCCGATCACTTCCTTCTCAACCACAGTCCATTTCCAAGCTTCCAAATCATTTGTAGGGGTTCTCAAGTGATCTCAGAAGTTTCCCAAATCGTCCTCGCAGCTCCACCAATTGAGAACGAAGAAATCGGATGGAAAGTTTCAGCAAGCGCAAATTTGATGCAAATTCAATTTCAGAATTGATTGTCCACTGATTTGCTGAGCCTAGGGGTTCGAAGCCGGTTCTTGATTGACAACCAAGAGTTTCTCGAGCTGAGGAAGGAGTTGAGGAGTAGATTAGACTTTTAATTTCCAAGTTATAGCTGTAGTTTCAACTTTTGCACTGTTTTGTTCTGAAATTTCTGTTCAGCTACTGTAAATTTCGATTTCTGAGTTGTTAGCCATAATTTAGTTTCAGATCTGCAAGTAGAGTAATTTAGGAACTTGTTTGGTGAATTCATAGATCAAATTTCAGTTCATTTTAGTTTAATTAGCTAGCGTGCCATCTTCAAGTGTTGTGTGCCAAGTTTAATTCAGTTTTGTTTTTCTTTCCTTTGGTTGCTGCACTTGTTTCGAATCTCTGAGTTTCTTAGCTGTTAATTACTGCTCTAGTAGTAGATAGATAGTTTGTTTGGTGTAGAATAGCATTTGCTTCAAATTCTGGGCATAAATTTCTAGTTGCGTGCCATCTCATTCCTTAAAACCCAAAACTGTTTCTGAATTTGAGTTTTTCTTTTCAATGTTCTGATTTCAATCTCAATGCCTTACCTTAGTTTCGCATAGTTCCTTCTTCATATCAATGATTTCCAAGTGAATCACTCAGCTGGAACAGTTGAGCCGAAAGTCTACTCATTTAATAAAGTTGGTAATGGTTTTTGGCACAAGGAATTTCTCCTTGCGTGCCAATTGAATTGCAGTTTTAAAATCTGCATTTGGCTGGGTTTTATGACATAAGTTTGTGTTTGAAGTCAATAAACTTGCACTCAATCATATCCTAATCTTGTAGGCATTGGTTGGGTTCCAAAATACTTTAGCTAGTTGAGTTTAAATTGCTTGGTTGAGTCCTAATCTCGCATGCTTTAAATTGAGTTCAGCCTATTGATTTTCGAAAACTCCTATCCTTGCTTTTACTTTCTTGTTTAGCATTCCATTTTTGTGTTTGAAATCAGAAAACAGTTGCCATAAAGACTTTGTAAGTGCTTTATTTAGGGTACCATTAGTTGAATTCTAAGTGTCATTTCTTTGTTTGGTTCCCTTGTTCACTTTTCTCTGTTTTTCATTTCATTTTCATTTTCAATTAAAAACCAAATTTCATTACTTATTTGAAACCCAAAAACGACACATAACTACAAGTTTGAATCAAACAACGACAACTATCCCCGAGAAAAATACGACCTGTGGCCCCTATATTACATTTTCATACTTTTGATTGTAAAAGGGTTTTCAGCATTTCATTCATATTTAAATTTGATGAGCCCATACATTTCGTGACAAATTAAATTAGTATATTTTGGGCGCGTCAAGAATCCAACATGGTACAATCCATAAGGAAATATAGAAACCTAATCATGCATAACATATGTAAATTGACATGGTATAAAGTCCGAATAACAACTAAGCAGGTATAAAACAACTCAACAACAGTAATATCAAGATATACATGCATGTCAAACATGTGCAACAATCATAGCTCATATAAGTGCATCAAACACAAGCAAATGCATAAAAGAAATACGTATGCATATGATGCAATGACATGTGTCACCCCTGATGCCAGTCAAGCCGTCAACACATCCCATCTGTGTGACCGAGTGGGTAGGACTGTGACAACTGTACCACTCCAACAACAAATACCACAAAGGTGAGGTTGAGTGGACAGGATGCTGGGGAGCCTACACTCCAAACCCCGGTACATCGGGGAGCTACTACAGCTACAATATCCCTCGAAAAATAACAGTGAGGGTGAGCCACCAATAGCTCATCCCTCTAAAAACAACGGTGAGGGTGTCACTGTTTGGCATAACAGGACAGGTGCTCGCACTCTAATATCTACCACGACAACAAGTGGTTGAGTGAATCGAGCAACAATATGACTAACGATGAGTTAACCAAATGTAAGCCCAACAGTCGTTAGTATGCAATGTGCAAGTATGGTGCATGCTATACGATGCACAAACAACCGAAGAAACAGCGATGCAATAAAGTCCAACGAATACACGATGCATCAATATAATGAACCGGAAATTAAAACCAACGATTATGCACCTACACTACTGGGTAGGGTATTTCTAATGCCAAAATAAACCTATCTATGTGTAATGGACTTCTAAGTACTCGCGTACAAGCGGCACTTTACAGAATAGAAAACCAATAGAGGACTGTACAGATACGAATTTGGGAACACTCGAAGATCAACGAAGAATAAGTCTCAACGGCGATATTTTAAACAACGACAAAGAACAAGGTCAAGCAACTTATCAGACATAATATAGCCATGCTTTTAAGGTAAAGAAAACTACTCGAGTACAAAGGAGAAGTACCCGCCTTTTAATTGTAGAACGTGACCGAAATAACCTCTTCACGATCAACCGAACGAATCCCAAAATCAGGGTCCTGTATCAATGACATAACTTTAGTTATTTATACAATTATTAAAATGGCCAAATTAACCACCAAACTACATTAGGCTTAAACCCTAATCATAATCCAACTGAACCGAAACTAATTCCAACACATAACATTAACAGTTAACCTAATCCACTAACAGCCCAAAGGACTCATCCAAAACCAATTCCAACAAGTTTCCCACGACAACCTTATCACAACAAAACCAAAACTCAACTCCTACGGGCACAATAAAATCAACCCAACAGCTCCAGCGCAATTCTTCCAATCAAAACAAACTCATTATATGGCATCAGAATTCAAGATCACGAGAACAACCCACAAACTTATCTAATCTAATCCGACTTGACCCTACACCGAATAACATCTAAGAAAATTCTTAAATTACCAATCCTTACCTGAAATCGGTCGTTGGATCAGAGATCGCCGAGAAGCTCTCTGCCACAAGCACTCCTCTGTTCAGATCTGAGGCCAATGGAATGGAATCCACAATCGTGAAAAGGAATCAAGGCAAGAGGTTAGTCGCACATACTCGACAAACGCAACTACAATAAGACAATATAAGGTCTCTACCACGGTGGCTACAATGTTTGGTCGGCGTCCAGGTTTGAGAAGAAAAGTTCCAATCGGCCGGTGTGAGGACGTCCGACTGAGTCGTGCGCAACAGGGGAGAGGAGGAAGGTGAACGAAGATGCTGCGGCGAAGATGCTGCGGCGAAACTGTCGGCGTCGAGCAGAGGCGATGGCGGTTTGCTAGGGCTGCGGCGTCGGGCAGAACCAAAAGGAAAAAGGGGGCAGCGTCGGGAGGAGAGGGAATCGACCCGCGTGTGTGCGGCAGGGTCGATTTCGGGCGGCGAGTGGATGTGGCGGAGGAAGGCGCAGGCGAGGAGGAACTGCTTGACTTCGAGGCAAAACCGCTCTTGCGGCGTCGGCGTCGGGTAGAGACGAAGTGGACAGGGGAAATAACTAATTCGGGGAGAGGCTTTTAGGGTTTAATAAATGTTTTGGCATTTTGCAAATAAGCCCTCCTATTTTAGTTATTCACAACTAGGCCCTTTATTTTAAAAAAAATACCTTTTCAACCCTTTAAAAATCCGGTATTTAACATTAGCAACAAGGTTAGGATCTTGATCTCGTAGCTAAAACATACAACTATTCATATGAATCTTGTAATTTCTTTCCAAAAGTTGACCAATACTTAAAATATTACTAGTCAATTTTAAAGCATAATAAACATCATAAAGTACTTTATGATTACCATTCTTTGTTTCAAGAAGAATTATACCTTTGCCTTCAATTTCACCTCTGTGTTGTCTCCAAAGCTTATAAATCCTTTCTTGTTTGTATCAAGCTCCACAAATTAATTTATTTTTATCACCCGTCATATGATTGCTAGCTCCATTATCAAGGTACTATGTGTTTGCTTTTCCAATAGAGTCATCCTTGAGTACAAGAAACAAGGATTGCTCTACATTATCTTTGTTGTTCTCCATTAGATTTGCCTTTTCATCTTCCATGTTTGATTGACACTCCCGAGCATAATGCCCAACCTTGTGGCAAAAATAACATTCAATTTGAGATTTATTTTCTCTATCATCTACCTCACATAGTTACCTCTTCCTCTTGCTCTTCCATGACCTCTTGTAAATGTTTGATTTCCTTTATCAAATTGAGAAGCTCATCTCTCCCTTGACCACAGCCATGTATTGAACCTTGGCCTCAACCTCTACTAGAACCACTTCCTTTGGTCTTCAAATTGGCCTTTGCTTGTAATACATGCTCTGATTATTCTTGATTTCCATGGTTCAACCTTTCTCATGAGTCCATAATGATCTGTTTAATTCATCAACGGTCATAATCTTCAAATCTTTGGACTCTTCAATTGCAATTAACAACAACATGATTAAACTTTGTGCTAAGAGAGCATAGTACCTTCTCAATTACCTGAACATCATACACGATTTATTCAAGTCTCTTTATTTGATTGACAACAGCAAAAGTGTAGTTGGAGATATGTTCATTCTCCTTCATAAAGAGTAATTCAAACTAACTATATAGAGTTTGAAGTCGCACCATGTCTTCATCCAAACCTTGATGGATAATGGTAAGAGCACCATGATCTCTTTTTCTTTCATTCTCCAAAGCATCCTTTTGGTTTTGAGATATATAGAGTTAGGAGTGAGTATTCAGTTTAAATTGAATCAAATCGAACCGAATTAACCGAACCAAACTAATCGATTTTTTTGACCAAATTGAATCGACCAGATTTTTTTTAAAAAACTAAACAAACTGAATCGATAAAATATCGATTAATTTGATTTCCGACCAAATTAACCGAATTGACCAAAAAATTCTATTTTGTTAATAAAATTTGATTTTTTAATAAAATTCGGTATAAAAATTTGGTTTTGTCAAAAAATTATGTTAATTCAGTTTATTCGTTTTAATTGAATAAGAAATTTAAAAATCAAAACTAAACTGAATTAACCAAATTAACTAAATTAATCATTTTTCATTGGAAAAATGAATTTCTAAATAAACTGAGCCGAATTTTAAAATTTAGTCGGTTTGTTCGGTTTAATCAAATTTTTGCTCACCCCTTGATAGAGTTGCCGCATCTAAGAGCTCTTCAAAATCATTTTCATCTTTATCCCACACTCCTTGAAATCCAAAAGTAGCCTTCATTCTACCTAACCAATTCTCATAGTTGACTTTAGTAAGTTGAGGCTATTAAGAAGAAAAGGATTTTGATATCATTGGCTCTTATACCACTTTGTTGTAAGATGGTGGACATTCAAAATCTTTCTAGGAAGAAAAGAGGAGTTGTAGTATAATAACTTTGTATTGAAAAAAAAATGTTTATCTTGTATTTTTCACATGATAAGATTTATATTTCACTTGGTTCATATATCAAATATTTATGATTCATGTATTCAAATTTAATTCAACTCCTAACAATTTCCACCTTTTCTTCTCATTAATCGGTCCAAATTTATGTGATCTCTTGCATCATTTCTTTGAAGAAAAGCCTCATACATATGAACAATGGCACATTCAACGTGCTCTCCTAACTTGAGTAGCCTAGCAAGTTACATTCAACTTTTCTTCTCCATCATTCCAAGTTGATGCGATCTCTTGCATCATTTCTTTGGTTTTTTCTGTCTGGTTTGTTCCTCATATCCATTCATTAGGTGAGATGTTGTTTTTTTTTATTTGGTGGACATATTTATTCTAAACTAAGATTGTGGCGGACACACTCCACCATTTCCCCATCTCATTATCATTAAATATTATTATTATTTATTATTTTAATGAAATTATTTACAAACTCCATTCCACTTATATTAAATTAAACAACCCCTAACCAAAGGCAAATATGTAAGATAACATTTAGGGGGCGCTTGGTAAGCGGGTTTAGAAGGTGGAAATGGGAATGAAATGTATTTCATTCCCATTGATGATGCTTGGTATATGAGAATCGGAATCAAAATAAGGATATGATACCCTTGATTTCATAACCCACCCCCCACTAGGTTATCACCAAACTCATAAACCCCTCAATCAAACCCATTACCATTCTCATTGCCAAATTTATACCAAGCGCCCCCTTAAATTATATCATGTGTTGGATATAGTGTGAATAGAAAGGGGAAAAAATGTTTCATTGTGAATGAGATATTAGTCCCACATTGGGAGTTTCTAATGAATGGAAAGGGAGGAAAGATGCTCCATTGTAAATGGAACATTAGTCCCACATTAGGAGTTTCTTCATTGTGGAGAATAAAGATACTCCATTATGAATAGGACTTAGTCCCACATTGGGAGTCTTAAGGCATAATTGTTAGTTTATATTGTTTCACAAGCATATTAGTTGTGAACAAATGCAAGTGGAGACACTCTCTCTCATGCGTGGGTGCGCAGGGGGGTGCAAATCCAGAGTCCGGATTTGTACTAAACTAAGTAGACTCGTGTGCGTCGAATGCCCGACTGGTCAGGGCACAATTTTTATCCAAGCGAATAAACCAATGTTTTGCAAAATTTTTGCTCAAATGTAATAGATGCATTAACTATTGATTAATGCAATATCCACAAGCAACGAGTGCTTTGTTGTGGCCGTGGTCCCGCTGTTGTATCCTAAGAGACAGACGTCCATCGGAGCCTCGAAGCACTGTCGGAGGAGGACAAATCTGTTTCAAGGAGACTGCGTCACGCAGGCCTCAGTAACTCTCCAAGACCGGTTCGAGACGTCCGACTCGGGAGATTATGGTCAGGAGATCTTGCTCGGGAAATTCAGCTTGGAAGATTTTGGTCGGGAGACTCTGCTAAGGAATTCCATATCGGGATAATCTGCTCGGGAGATTCCAGCTCGGGAATTCCAAGTCGAGAATTTCAGCTCGGGAAACTGTATTCTGCATAAAAGGTAGCTCGGACCACTTAATAGCTAAGTTGAAATTTCTATAGTTTTAATTTAATTTTTGTTAATTCTCCGAAAAGGAGTATATCCTCCAACATNAAAACAATTTTTATAATTAGATAGTTTTTTTTAATTGATTGATTGTGTGTTTATTTAATTTCTTGCAAATTGCCATGCTTAGATTTAAGGAATTCTTAGATTTAAGGACTAAAATTACTTGAAAATTGAAAACATAGTATTGGGAGGAGGTGAGATGATAGTACGTTAGGGAAGCCAATTTGGCGGAACTAGCTGAAGCTATCGATCCAAGACCCAAGCTAGTTAGACCAGAAAATGACCTAATTTAATTTGAAAATGAAATTTCATTAAAAGGCTTTGTCAAGGAAAGGGTGGATGATCCCATAAGGCTTCGGCCAAAAAAGGCCTAGTGCCTCGCCAAGACCTGGAAGCCAATTTCTGAAATTCAAATTCAAGTTAACTTTTGTCAAATTCGAATCTAACTCAAATTTCAAATAATTATAGATTCTAAACTGTTTTTCAAAACCTCTATTTTTCAAACTTATTATCTTTTTGAAAAACACTTAATCTGTTTTCAAAATTTTTTTTCAAAAGTAAATATCTTTTCAAAATAAATGAAAATTCCCTTTCAAAATTAATTTTTACCTTCAAACCTGTCTCACAAAAACCTTAAGGTTAACGTGATTGAAACCCTAGACTGGGGTGAGACAGACTAGGAAGTGAAACTCAATCTAAGCTATCCCTAACTCAAATTGGATCCAAATCATCAAAAATTCTTTATGTGTAGGAACATAAAGATTTGGACCAATGGATGTTAGATAGCGGGTGCTCCAGACATATGACTGGGGACAAATTGAAGTTCACCAAACTCAAGTTCAAAAACCTGGGCTCAGTAGCATTTGGTAACAATGCCACACTCAAGGTAATTGGGTCAGGTAATATTGAACTTAAATCCAATTTCATTATTAAGAAAGTTCTATTAGTAGAAAACTTTAATTTTAACTTACTTAGCATAAATCAGTTATGTGACTCTGGTTATTTAGTTACGTTCAACAATTCTAACTGCCTAATTAGAAACGCACAAGACTCAGAAATCATGCTTAAGGGCACTAGGAAAAACAATGTATATACTATAAATCTTCCCCTTATACCCAAATGCATGTTAACACAGTTAGAACAATCAAAACTCTGGCATAGGTGATTAGGTCATACCAATCTAAGAACTATCTCAAAAATTACCCAACTTGGCTTAGTAAAGGGTGTTCCTAAAATTAAGAGTAATGAAAGCCTAATATGTGAATCCTGTAATCAAGGCAAACAAACCAAGTCTAGTCACAAATTGATCCAATCTGATCAAACCCAAACCACACTTGAGCTCCTACACCTTGACCTTTTTGATTCACATGGAGCCAAGTCACTAAGTGGAAACCGGTACTGCTTAGTGATAATTGATGACTACTCTAGGTTCACCTGGGTTAGGTTTCTAAAGACCAAAGATGAAACCCTGAACCTATTTAACAACTTTTGCAAATTGATTGAAAATCAAAATGATACCAAAATAAAAAGACTTAGGTCTGACCACGGGGGAGAATTCGAGAATCAAAGATTCGAAGAATTCTGCAAAGTAAATGGATATAAACACGAATTTTCGTGTCCTAGAACCCCCCAACAAAATGACATAGTAGAAAGGAAGAATAGAACCCTACAGGAAGCTGCTAGGGCTATGCTTAATGAATTTGACCTACCCAACCACTATTGGGCAGAAGCAATTAGCACAGCTTGCTATATCCAAAATAGGACTCTGCTTAATAAAAGGTTAAGTAAAACACCCTATGAACTTTACTACCACAGACTTCCAAACCTACACTATCTTAGAGTCTTTGGATGCAAAGTCCATATTCTTAATACCAAGGACTATCTTGGAAAATTCCAATCCAAGTCAAACCCAGGTATCTTTTTAGGGTACTCTACAACAAGTAGAGCTTATAGAGTCTAGAACAAAATAACTAAGAAAATTGAAGAAACAACCAACTTAATATTTGATGAAGAAACGAACCCAAAATCTGACAATTCTGATTTAGCTTCACCAAATACTGATCAAGAAGATAACTCTGAAACCCTAACTGAACCCTTTAATGACTTAACAATTGAACCAAATTCTGAATCAGTTGAACCAACCAATGAACCCAGAATTGAACCTATTGGACCAGCTGGACCTGAAGCTGAGCCAAGTACTAGACAAACCAAGAAACCCAGACTTAGTCACCCAACTGATCAAATTGTAGGTGATCCAACCTTAGGAGTCAGAACTAGAGCCTCCTATAGAAATCTTAGTCAAATAGCCATGATTTCAAAAATTGAACCTAAGACTATTGAGGAAGCCCTACCTGATCCTGACTGGATTTTAGCTATGCAAGAAGAGTTAGCACAATTTGAGAGAAACCAAGTCTGGGAATTAATACCTAAACCTAAGGGCAAATCCGTAATTAACACTAAGTGGGTATTTAGGAATAAGTTAAACAACCAAGGTGAAATAGTCCGAAATAAAGCCCGCTTAGTAGCTAAGGGATTCAGCCAGGTAGAAGGGTTGGATTATGATGAAACCTTTGCCCCTGTAGCTAGACTTGAGTCGATTAGGATGTTACTAGCCTTTGCATCCTATAAAGGATTTAAATTATACCAAATGGATGTAAAGTCGGCCTTCTTAAATGGGCTTATTAAGGAAGAAGTTTATGTAGGACAACCCCCAGGATTTGAGGATTTAGAAAAACCCGATCATGTCTACAAACTTAGTAAAGCCCTTTATGGACTAAAACAAGCACCCAGGGCCTGGTATGAAAGATTATCCAATTACCTAATCTCTAAAGAATTCAAACAAGGTCAAATTGACCCAACCTTGTTTGTTAAAATTTTAGAAAAAGATATATTTGTTGCCCAAATTTACGTAGATGATATAATATTTGGATCAACTAATTCTAAATTTCTAAAAGAATTTGTAACAATTATGGAAAGTGAATTTGAAATGAGTTTAGTTGGGGAACTCAACTTTTTCTTAGGGTTACAAATCAAACAAACTAAGGATGGAAATTATGTACATCAATCTAAATATGCAAAAGAACTAATTAAGAAATTTAAAATGGATAACTCTAAAAGTATAAGCACCCCAATGGCCACAAATGTAAAAATAGATAGTGACCCTGAGGGTAAACCAGTAGACCTAAAACTTTACAGAAGTATGATAGGAAGTCTACTATACCTGACAGCCAGCAGACCTGATATACTTTTTTCAGTAGGAATGTGTGCTAGGTACCAAACCTGTGCTAAGGAAACCCACTTAGCAGCCCTAAAAAGAGTTTTAAGATACATTAAGGGCACCCTAAACGTAGGGATTTGGTACCCTAGAACTTCATCCTTTAAGTTATCAGGATACTCTGATTCTGATTATGCTGGCTGTAAATTAGATAGAAAAAGTACAAGTGGAAACTGTCAACTTTTAGGAAATAGCTTAGTAAGTTGGTGCAGTAGAAAGCAACACTGTGTTGCTTTATCAACAACTGAAGCTGAATATGTAGCCTTAGGAGAGTGTGTAGCTCAACTCCTATGGATGATGCATACTCTTAAGGACTTTCAGCTAGACTACAATCAGACCCAAGTCAATATTGACAACATTAGCTCAATTAACTTAACCAAAAACCCAATACAACATTCTAGAACCAAACACATAGAAGTAAAACATCACTTTGTAAGAGATCACGTAGCTAGGGGTGAAATAGTCCTTAAGCATGTAGACTCCAAGTCCAACCTAGCTGACATATTCACTAAACCCCTACCTGAATCTGAGTTTAGCTCACTAAGAAGGCAGTTAGGGTTATGCTTAGTAGAATAGAATCATTTGGTTTTTGGATTTTCAATTTTAAATTGAACTTAAAATGTCTTTTAAAATGTTTTTTGTTAAAAATATTACTTTAACTTTAAAAAGTTTTTTTACATAGTTTTATTTCAAAAACTACCCCTTTCAAAACTAGGGCTTTTTCGAAAATGGACTTAGCCCAGGCTCTAACCCTAGAACTGCATGCACCTATAGATCTAGAAGCCAGCATCTCACAAGCACCTTAGGGCACTTTTTGAATGATAACCTAGAAAGGGTTGAGATGCTTAGGTCTTTGCCTTAACTCAAGATGCTTTAAGTCAGTGCATCTGCAGCAGTTGGGGCACTAAATACAAACTGAACAGCAATCAAGTTAAGTGTCAAGTTTAGACAATCTAACTTGAACAGCTCACTTAACTTGACTAACCCTAGCCAAAACTACTGTTTATAACAGTTAGTAAGTAGCTAAGTGGGTTAGACAGGTCCCTAAAGGATTAACCAGACTTAGGTCTTATTTTGATTCAGTACAGCAAATGCTCTATTTAAGTATTGCAAATTTTTTTCTTCTTTTTTCTGCATTCTTTTTGATATATGTCAAAGGGGGAGAGTTGGAAAGGAAACAGGAAACACAATTTTTTCTTTTCCATAGTCTTTTCAAAAAGTTGAACTGAAAAATTGGTATAATTTTATTTCTAAGCTCTGAACTATTTTTTGCTTAAAATGATTTTTACTTAATGTTTCTAAGTTTGAAATTTTTCCCAAAAACTGAAAATTTTCTAAAGTCTGAAATTTTTTTCAAAAATGAAAATTTTCTAAAGGTTCCCAAACTAAGAATGTTTTTTTCGAAAAACTTAGCAAAAACTGTAGAGATTTCCTAACTTATTATCAAAACATGAAATCTTCTAAGTACTTCATTCACACCACCTGTTTTTGAAAAACCTAGGGGGAGATTTCTTCTAGGGGGAGGGAATCTAACTTAGGATTTTAAATTCAGCACTTTTTTTCCTTAACTTTTTGAACTAGGTTGCCATATATCAAAAAGGGGGAGATTGTTGGTGCAGTATGCACCCAAGTCAAACCTGTGTTTTGATATTGGCAAAAAGGTTCAAAAGTTAAGGGTTAATGGTTGTCTAACGAGTTTCTTGAGTGTACAAGAAAAGCCCTAGTGAAGGAATGCTAGGCACTGGCGAAGGACTGCCAGACAGGACAAGCCCTAGCAAAGGACTGCTAGGCACTGGCGAAGGACTGCCAGACAGGACAAGCCCTAGCGAAGGAATGCTAGGCACTGGCGAAGGGCTGCCAGAAGAAAAAACCTAGCGAAGGGCTGCTAGGCACCAAGCGAAGGGAAGCTTGGTAACTCAAGACCTGGCGAAGGACTGCTGGGCAAAAGTCCAACTGGAGGATCCGGTTGGCACCAGGTAAAACTCTCCCGAGAGGAGTAGGTGAGGACGCGTTCCCCTCGAGGGAACATTAGGCGTCGGTTCGACCTAGGGCTCCATTTTGGAGATCCAAAGTCAGAACCAAGACAGCTAAGGCTGTTTTAACTAACTTATTATTTGCTGTTTTGGACTAACCCTGGATGCAGGACCGAAGGACTGTGTTTCTGCAGCTTAGAGAGCCTCAAAGGAGTGAGGCCGTAGCTGAGCAGGGCGCCCCGGATGTGTCGGGCGCCCCAGAGTCAACCCAAAGTCAGCAGAGAGGTAAACGCCCCGACAGCAGCCGCATGTCGGGCGCCCCGCGTGTCTCGGGCGCCCACTGTGCCACGCCACTGAAGGCTGCTGCAGCTCACTCTCGCGAAGCCCTGAAGATGACGCTTTGACCGGTCAACCGGGCGCCCTGCGCGCGTCGAGCGCCCCGTCAAAGCTGATCCCGAAGATGAAGAGATCAGCCTTGACCAGAGGGCTCGCCGGATCAAGAGCCACGTGGGGGGCGCCCCGAGCATGTCGGGCGCCCCCTGCCCTATATAAAGAGGGCCTCGACCCTATTCTTAAACAACCAATTCCTTCGACAATTCTACGCTCTTCTGCTTCCACGACACGCTCCAGAAAGCTGCCAACTCAAGCCGACGACGTCCCGCTGCTCCAGAACTTCAATCTTCACCGGACGTCGGTAACAAGAGTTGTATTTAAGTTTACGAGAATATTTTTATTATTATTTGTGTGTAAACTTTTACGAACTTATAGAATTGCCCGCAGAAAACGGTCAACGACCGTGGGCCTTGGAGTAGGAGTCGACCCAGGCTCCGAACCAAGTAAACCGGCTGTGTTTGCGTTGTTGTGTTCTCTTTTATTTCCGCTGCGCACCCGCTCTTTTTAAATCCGAACGAATTGCGACATTCACCCCCCCCCCTCTCTCGCATTTCTCGATCCAACAGAACGATCCAGCTTCGCGGGCTCCTCACTAAGATCGATCAGGACGGAGCCTGATCGGTCTGGGGATGACCTGATCGGACTGCTGACCGATCAGGAAGATCCCTGGTCGGTCAGTTGACCGATCAGAGGGATTAGCCTGCGAAACTCAGAAATCGCCTCATATAAGGGTGGATCGGTCCGGTGACCGATCTACGACCTGGGATCGGTCTGGTGATC
Source organism: Boesenbergia rotunda (assembly GCA_024364735.1). NCBI lineage: Eukaryota > Viridiplantae > Streptophyta > Magnoliopsida > Zingiberales > Zingiberaceae > Boesenbergia > Boesenbergia rotunda. Next base: position 29,383 of record JAGFNQ010003464.1, read on the forward strand.
GGTCCAGGAGAATCTCAAAGAAATCGCGATTTCTGATTGAGCGTTGGGGATCGATCAGGACGGAGCCTGATCGGTCTGGAACCAGCCTGATCGGTCTGGTGACCGATCAGGAGGCTCTCTGATCGGTCCGGTGACCGATCACTTTAATTCAAATACGCTGTCAGAAGCTCTGATCGCGCTGTTTTCTCTGCCGATTCTCTGATACACTGCTGATATATGTTGATATGCATTGCTAAGCTTCTATTGGAGTGTGCAGGCTTTACAGGGATGATTCAAACATTGGAGGAGAGTCAATGGGAGGCTTTCCTTGGAGCAGGTTTGGCTGTTTCCTTGTTTCAGGTCTCAACGGCGTCTGAAGGCAGCTGGCAACTGACGGAGGCTCAGCTGGAGAGGGTCTTCAGTGGACTGAGTGCTCAGGGAGTCAGGGGGTCAGGCTGTGGCTTCAGTGGATGCTGATGGAGAGTCTGATGAGGGGAGTAGAGGCTTAAGACAAAGAAGAGGCAGAGGAGCAAGAAGAACGAACAAGACAGAAACTTGGGGGAAGTTTGGCTGGGCTGTGTTCGTGCTCTCTGTTGCTTTGTGCTTGAGCGTTCTTGTTTCATCTTTGTGAGCTTTCCTTCTCGAGTGTCTCGTGTGCTTAATCTTGTATTCATCTACTGAGACAGCTTGTGGAGAGGTTACTCCACCGAGAAGGAGGCGCTTGATATCCGGTGTTCACCGGGGCTTGATCTGCCGACGATCAAGGGATCGCCCACCTCACGGGCACGCCAAGGAGTAGGGGCAAGTTATCCCCGAACCTTGTACATCTCCGTCTTAGCGTTTGTTTGGTTTGAGTTTCTTTCTCTGCTTAGTTTCTTTGTTCTGCATTTGCTTCCGCTGCCTAACTCTGAAGTGCAGAATAGTTTTGAAAAGCACAAGAAATTGTGATTGTCTATATTCACCCCCCCTCTATAGCCATCTCGTACCCAACAAGTGGTATCAGAGCTTGGGGCTCTACTTCAACGGCTTAACATCCGAGAGTTAGCAACGAGATGGCTGGATGAGAAGGAATGAGCACAAACCGACCTCCATTCTTTGACGGCACAGATTTTTCATATTGGAAGTCAAGAATGGAGTTTTACTTAAAGACAAACATGAGTTTGTGGTTCACTGTCAAGGAGGGGTTTTCTCTTCCAAAGGATAATGAAGGAAAGGAGCTTGAGTTTTCCAAGTGGTCGGCTGAGCAAATCCGGAAGGGGGAAGTCAATGCCAAAGCCATTGTCACCTTGCAATGTGGAATGACCAAGGATCAGTTGGTCAAGGTGGGTCCTTTCACAAGTGCTAAAGATCTATGGAATAAGATTATTGAGCTCCATGAAGGAACTCAAGACACCCGGACAGCCAAGAACGATCTCCTTCACAGCCAACTCCAGAACTTGACAATGGGAGAAAATGAAACTGTAAGTACGCTTCATTGTCGATTCAAAGAAGTATTGAATGGTCTCCACTCCATTGATGAAAAGGTAGAAAACTGAGACTTAGTGAGGTATGTTCTCAAAGCTTTTCCTAGGAACGCCTTGTGGTCATCCATGGTGGATGCTTACAAGGTTTCCAAGGACTTATCTTTTGTTAAGTTAGAGGATTTGTTTTGTGAGTTGGAGCTACACGAGATCTCTAACACAAGCCCAAAAGAGAAAGGGTTTGCTTGTGTGACAGGCAACAAAAGAAAGGAGAAGAAGAATGAAGAGGAGGAGAAGAACTTCCATCATTTTGCTTTCATGACAGTAGAGAATTCAAGTGAAGGAAGCAGAGATGAATCTTCAAGCTCCTCAACCGCGCCTTCATCATCTTCGGATGATGAAGAGGTAATCTCTCCAGAATTAGATAAATGTTATAGGATGATAGCATGCTTAACTAAGTTGTTAAAGAAATCAAAGAATAAGATTAAGTCATTGAAATTTGAAGTAGAAAAATTGAAATTCTCTAAGGATGATGATCTTGATAATTTGCATGTTAAAAATGTTGAGGGTGAAAATAAGGATTTGAAGAGCAAAGTTGAAAACCTCAAGAATATTCTTGAGAAGTTTTCAATTGGCTCAAAAACCTTAGACATGATCTTGAATTCCCAAAGGGCGGTTTACAACAAGGCCGGTATAGGTTACCGACCTAAGGAACCGACCTTTGTATCCTTAATGTCAAGAACCTAATTTAGAGCACAAAACAATTCTAGGGTTCAAAAGGTTAAGAAGAAAAAGACTAAGGCATGGGTGCCTAAGTCCTTCATTGTAGATTCATTAGGTCCCAAAATTTAGGTACCTAAAACCTCCATATTTCGAATTGTATAGCTTTGATTGAGGGGGAGCATCTATCAACATGGGTGGTTGATATTGGGTGCTCCAAACCCATGACCAAAGAAAAAATTGTCATTCACATGATTGGTTATGGAAAATTCGAATTAAATACTTTGAGCTTCATTATCTTAGTTCTTATTACAATGTAATCCCTTGGCTAGTGATTTTTATGGTATTCATGTGTTAAAGTACTTAGTTATGGTATAATCTACTTTAGTGTTTAAGCTCTTCCATGATCAAGTATGCCATGATTTTCTTGTATGTGTCTCACAACATGAAAGTATTAGGCCAACATGAAGAACACATAGTTTGGGCTGATCATTAGAAAAATCTCACAAGGCATCACCATGAGTTTTAAAATTCACTGTTTAACCTTCTATGGCCTAGTGATTCCCTTGTATCAAACTAAGGTTTCTTGATATGATCATGCTTTGACACAAACATGTTTCGATACTCAAGTTCATGCTTAGAAAATACTATCATGCTCTGACACAAATCATGATATATATTTTGATTAAGGGAACCCTTAGGACCAAATGGATTAACATAAATTGAATTAGGGTTTAGGAATGGTTGAGATTTGAAACAAAGTTGATTTCACAGTTTCTGAAATTTTGTTTCTGAAACTGAAAAACCATTCTGTATCATCCCTGATCGGTCCACCGACCGATCAGGGGTGCTTCTGATCGGTCTGGTGACCGATCAGACCAACTCTGATCAAGGAACTCCCAGATCGTTCCAAATTGATCCAAAACCTCCTCAACCCAACTCCTTTTCATCAAATTGTATCAGTGGAATGATCATACCACCAACAAAACTGATACACACAAATCCGATACAAACCAAGTCCAATTGAAACATATTTGATCACCCATTGGTACAAACCTGGTACTAAGGGAGCACAAATTTGTTCAAGTGATGCAAACCTAGTACTTAATAGTGATTTGATACAAACCTATGTTGGAATGTTCAAATTCATAAGAAAGGGTTTGTTTGAGTCTTGACTCTTGTTCTTAATGTCGTGTTTTGGAAATTTTTCTGAAATGACGAATATTAATAGAGTCTACACTCCTGTCGTGGAATGCAAATTGTTAATACAGTCTGATCAGGAACGTATCAGAGTTTCCGAAATTTTTCTGAAATCTGATCGCTCCCCAGACTAATCAAATATCCTTCTGTATCACGTAATCAACAGACCTGGTTGGTGACGGAGACCAATCAGGACTATGTTTCAGATACAATTGCATTCCTTACTCGTCCTATGAAGCATATACATATTTGACCATAATATACTTCAGTATATGCCTTCACATGGAAGTCTAAGTATTAACGCAGTCCGATCTTGAACGAATCAGAATTACAGAAATGTTTCTGAAAATTGATCGTTCATAGATACATCAGAAATTTTTCTGTATCAATCATAAGTCTGATAAAGCTGCATTATTACCTGTCATGTGAAACATATACGTATTTGACCAAGATATATTTCTGTATATGTTTACATGTGCAACTCACACTTATTTCCATATGATGCATATACATTGTTGCCATGATACATTTATGGTATATGCCTCTCATATGCAATTCCAAAATCATCCTTTGACTTACTTGTCATATGAAACATATACATGTTTGACCATAATATTATTCTGTATATGTTTTCATGTGCAATTCAAAACTTAACTCTGATTATTTTGGGTTTGGGGAGAGACCCATGTCTGAGGGGGAGGTATGTTCAAACTTAATAACCATACCCTTTTCGATGTTTGACAAAGGGGGAGAAAATGGCTGATTAAGTTTATGGTTATTATAGGGGGAGGATCATGATTCCCTTATGAGAATTGAACGGACTTCAATTGATTGATACCTAAACTTAAATCGGGTTGTCAAACAACAAAAAGGGGGAGATTGTTGATGCAGTCTGACCCGGTTGTTGTTTTGGTGTTTGACAATGATTTAAGTTTGGTTGAATGAATGTGGATTAAGTCCTGGTCGGGGACTGGGCAGGAAATCCCGGTGAGTGAAGCCGGGTCCTGGTGAGTGAAGCCGGGTGATTGAAATCCCGGTAAGTGAAGCCGGGTCCTGGTGAGTGAAGCCAGGTGATGGAAATCCTAGTGAGTGAAGCTAGGTTGAAATCCCGGTGAGTGAAGCCGGGTCCCGGTGAGTGAAGCCAGGTGACCAAAATCCTGGTGAGTGAAGCCAGGTCCTAGTGAGTGAAGCTAGGTTGGATTAAGTCCTAATTCGGAAGGTTTGGGTGAAAAGTCCTAGCTTGGAGGGCTAGGTGAAAAGTCCTAACTTGGAGGGTTAGGTGCAAATTCCCATCCTGGAGAATTAGGTGAAAAAGTCCTGGCTTGGAGGGTCAGGTGCCTAGCTTGGAGGGCTAGGTTGGATGAGATTCTGACTCGGAAGGGTTGGGTGAAAAGTCCTAGCTTGGAGGGCTAGGTGAAAAGTCCTAACTTGGAGGGTTAGGTGCAAATTCCCAACTTGGAGAGTTAGATGGAAAATCCTTAGATTGGAGGGCTAAGGTGGATGGAAACTTAGCTTGGAGGGCTGAGTTTTAATCCCTGGATCGGTCTGGTGACCGATCAGGGATTCTGGCACGCTGCCCCTTAGTGGATCAGTCTGGTGACCGATCCAGCTATGACTGATCGGTCGGGTGACCGATCAGGGAGCATGCGGTTCACCCACTGACTAGCTTCTGATCGGTCTGGTGACCGATCAGGGAGCGAACAGTGAGGTTGAGTTCCCCTGCTGATCAGCACCTGATCGGTCTGCTGACCGATCAGGATCACTGTGCAGTTCGTTTGTTGAACGATCCAGCTTCGCGGGCTCCTCACTAAGATCGATCAGGACGGAGCCTGATCGGTCTGGGATGACCTGATCGGACTGCTGACCGATCAGGAAGATCCCTGGTCGGTCAGTTGACCGATCAGAGGGATTAGCCTGCGAAACTCAGAAATCGCCTCATATAAGGGTGGATCGGTCCGGTGACCGATCTACGACCTGGGATCGGTCTGGTGATCGGTCCAGGAGAATCTCAAAGAAATCGCGATTTCTGATTGAGCGTTGGGGATCGATCAGGACGGAGCCTGATCGGTCTGGAACCAGCCTGATCGGTCTGGTGACCGATCAGGAGTCTCTCTGATCGGTCCGGTGACCGATCACTTTAATTCAAATACGCTGTCAGAAGCTCTGATCGCGCTGTTTTCTCTGCCGATTCTCTGATACACTGCTGATATATGTTGATATGCATTGCTAAGCTTCTATTGGAGTGTGCAGGCTTTACAGGGATGATTCAAACATTGGAGGAGAGTCAATGGGAGGCTTTCCTTGGAGCAGGTTTGGCTGTTTCCTTGTTTCAGGTCTCAACGGCGTCTGAAGGCAGCTGGCAACTGACGGAGGCTCAGCTGGAGAGGGTCTTCAGTGGACTGAGTGCTCAGGGAGTCAGGGGGTCAGGCTGTGGCTTCAGTGGATGCTGATGGAGAGTCTGATGAGGGGAGTAGAGGCTTAAGACAAAGAAGAGGCAGAGGAGCAAGAAGAACGAACAAGACAGAAACTTGGGGGAAGTTTGGCTGGGCTGTGTTCGTGCTCTCTGTTGCTTTGTGCTTGAGCGTTCTTGTTTCATCTTTGTGAGCTTTCCTTCTCGAGTGTCTCGTGTGCTTAATCTTGTATTCATCTACTGAGACAGCTTGTGGAGAGGTTACTCCACCGAGAAGGAGGCGCTTGATATCCGGTGTTCACCGGGGCTTGATCTGCCGACGATCAAGGGATCGCACACCTCACGGGCACGCCAAGGAGTAGGGGCAAGTTATCCCCGAACCTTGTACATCTCCGTCTTAGCGTTTGTTTGGTTTGAGTTTCTTTCTCTGCTTAGTTTCTTTGTTCTGCATTTGCTTCCGCTGCCTAACTCTGAAGTGCAGAATAGTTTTGAAAAGCTCAAGAAATTGTGATTGTCTATATTCACCCCCCCCTATAGCCATCTCGTACCCAACAATATTTACGGCCAATAGCAAAAGAATTTAAATGAATGAAAGTCATTGCTTCTGTATCCACCGCCAACAAGTGAAAGTGTGTATTATCAGTGCACAAAGGTATTAAAATATATCTAAACCCTTGTTCTATCATATCCGTCTTCATCACTTGTTGTAGGGAAAACTTTCTTGACGATCTTATTGAAGCCTAAAAAGTTGCAAAAGCAAAATTATTAATAACCACATCATAATAGTAGGTCTTCTACAATCTATTAATTCATACTAATTTACATCACTTACTGTGAAGAAGGTTGAACAATATATTGACTTGTGGTATGGCCTACCAGATGTGGATGCTCCCCTAAATAACATTTTACAGAAGGCATCAATGATCTCGCCTTTTGTAAAAACCTCTCCATTGAGGATTTGTAAGAATGAATGCAATTTCAAAGCAAAGGGTGCATCCTCCCAGATAAATTCATTAGCCAACCTGACAAGTTAATTGATAAGATTATATATTAAAGCCCCAAATATATTAACTAAACTATGTTTCATAATTTACTTTAGGTTTTCCAATTTATTTATCACGTAGGCCACTTCTTTATCTTGATTTTTCTTATTCGACATCATAAAATGCTTCTTCACAAACTACATCAATACAATTTAGACCAAACTAATTAATGACCAAATTCAATAAATTTGACGTAATTTATATGAACATAACTCACATACATCAATGCCTTGTTGCCTCATTTTGTATAGTTCGGAGGTACTTCTTTTTTCCTCCTCTATATCTTCTTCAGACATGACTTCCATTACAGTAATGGTTTCTCTTGCTTCATCCATATCCTCCTCACTAAGTTTCCTTTTTCCCTTGTCCATGACATTTGATATTTGTTCCTTTCTCCGCTTCCCCTTATGTAATAGCTGGTGCCATACTGGACTCTCACTTGGAGTATCCCTGTATTCATACCGAGTTCGGTCACGTCCTCTCCTTGTTCTACAAGATACTGGATCAGAAAGAGGACTGACTACAGGATAGCTTTCTTGACCCTCCATCCCTTTTTTTCAATAATTGAAATTAATTCCTTAACCCTTTCATGCAAATATATATTCTCCTCTGTTATCTCCTTGATTAGGGTGTCTTTAATAATACATTCACCACATGACCTTACATCTTCTGTGTCATGTCCTTGTGATGTCTCCATTGCCCGTGGAATGTCATCCCCAATCTCAAGGTTCTCAAGCAATGTGTTTTCATGTAGGTTAGGAATTATTTCAACAATCACCTGTCAATTACCAAGTACACAAATTTTACTAATATGCGAAGGAATAATTACCTGTCAAATTTTACTAGCATAGATCACAGTTTAGAATAATTACCTCTTCGGACCTGATTTGGTTGACAAGGTCCCTCACCCTACTAATATGCGAAGGAATATTCCTCCACTTATTTATTCGGGGTCCTTCAACATTGTATGGTTTTTGAATGGGTACATGCTCCAAAAACCATGCCTACACAAAGTTTTCCAGACAATTACATTAATGACAGGAAAATATTCTAAAATATAATTTAGGTTAATTCTACTCACTGCCAAAAGCCCAGCAAATCCCTTTACGTAAGGGAGGTTGGTGCTCCTCTGGTTTCCCTGACTTGATGAAAATAATTCCCCAATCTTAGGTAATTGGGGTGACAAAAATTTACGGATAGCTTCCACCCAGTTGAATCTACCAATATTGTCATAATCATCTACTATATCTATAAGCCCTAGAGGGACCTTATATGTACTAGACGAAAATAAAACACAAACAAATATATACAAAATATATAATTTACAAACTAATAACACATCATCCTCTGATTCAACACTTTTAGAATAATGTTTAAGTAAGTCCTTAATTCTTGTTCTGGTAGGTTGTTTTTCTTTTGAGAAGTAAGTACGATAGATGTAACCCGATGCTTTAGTTGAATTAATAGGGACCGAAACTCCACGGTCCACTATACCCAGTACCAAAGCAACATCTCGTCTGGTGAACGCAACCGGTACACCTGAAACAATTAAAATATTTAGTTATCATCAACAATCTAGGCTTCAACTTTTTCACTTTGGGCCTGAAATGAATTTCACCTTAAATTCACTCATTAAAATTGATCAAATATCAATCATTTAAAGCCAACTATATCCAAGTTTTATCTTACTATAGTTATTGTTTATAATTCATAATTAAAACTATTACCTGAGAATTTAAAAACTTGCGAGGTTGAATCCCAACTTTCAAATATATTAATCAAAATTCCCCGGATATGCTGCAATTCTTGAATGTCCAAGAAAATACTGAAGGGCGACTCTTTGATCTTCGCAATGTGTTGATCATTTAAAATTTCAAATGCTTCAACAAAATGTTTAAAGTGGCCTAAAACACTGCACCAATGTAATTTTTTCCCAAACTCATCTGAACCCTATAGATTTTATACATTACAAATTTATTCAGCAAAAATAAGTATAAACAATTTCACAAACTATGTTGTTCTTACCTAAGCCTATCGCTAACATACCTTGGTGATTAATGCCAATGAAGAAGACGATGAACCACCCACAGACCTTTTTCCTGCCATTATGATGAAAATCAACCCTGCAGAAACCCTAAATCCTACTTTGATAGTGCCGAGCAGTATCAACTTCAACGTTAACACTAAAAGCTAGCTCAGGATCACACACTACCACTTTCCTGTATAGGAGCCTAGGTTTTGGTTGAGCGGAGGGATTCGAGGGATGAGCAAGCGACTAAAGAGACAAAAGAAGGACCTCCTTCAACAATACCATTTACGTTGTTGTGGTGAGAAAGAGAATGGCCAAAATTTCTACTACCTTGCCATCCGAACCACATATTATTATTTTACTGCAATAGTGGTTCGGATGTCTCGAAAATGATAATGGAAAAGACATTTTGTGGCGCCAATGGTATAATAGGAAGTTCACTTAAGGTAGTGCGCCCTTTGGTAAAATAGAAATCATGGGACGCCCTTTGGTAATTCCCAATAGTTACCTACGCCCTTTGGTAAATTACCGAATCTAGTGAGGTAGCTATTGTTTCCTTCACCATCCTTTCTTTTTCTCTGTGCATTCAAAACCAATATCCTTCAATTAATATGAGGACCTTTTGTTGAGCAAGAAGATGCTAATGCCATTGAAATCATGTCCAAACTTTTCTCCCTAAGATAGGTTGGTTTTAGTTTCATCTCCTACGGGAAAAGAATCATTTGATTTTTTAAGGTATCTTGCTTGTCTACCTAATTGAATTGAATTTTGCATGAAATAATTTTGATGACATTTTTATTTATCAAGGGATCATGCAATTCACAAAATTCTATTGCATAATTTTCTTATTCTATTGATTAGATCTTAGAGCATCATGATGAAGAATCTCTTGTGCACGTCTTTCACTAATTCAATCGCAATAGGTGAGAGATGCAGTGCATCCCATGTCGTTTATAACAAAGGAAAATGATATACTCAATAAAAGATCTCAAGAAAAAGTTCAATGAATGACGTGACATTTTATATGCAATGATCCCCGATAGATTCACCGTACCCCCACAAGGTATAGTTTAATTCGGGGCGGCGGCCGGAGGCCGCCGATGGTGTCCTAGCGATAATCGGACATGTGTATACAAAGTGCCACGTCATTAACTGAATGTTACATTGAGTTTTTTCACTGAGTGTATCAGAGCTCTTTCCGTACCGAGCCCAATACTGAAAGAAGTACACGAGCCTAAGTTCGTGGGGTAGTTTGGAACATGAAAGCGAAAAATTGAGGTATTCTTTAGATTCGATTTTGAAATTTTACTAATAATAAAAAATATTTTTGAAGTACCCAAGGCGAGAACGACGAGATAAAAGAAGTACATCTCTGGATTAAAAGCAACTGTTAAACTCTATAGTCAATGCCAAAGCAGAAAAGAAGTAATAATCAGACTCTGTAGCCAACGCAAAAGCAGAATTTCATCTGCTAAGCGTACTCCCGACTCAGGAAATCAATTGGATAGATGTCTACGAGTAAGTAAAAGAACTATGGGAGAAGTTCCTAGAATTGCACGAGGAAACTCTAAAGTAAAGCTTGCACGACGGGATCTACTTTGAACTCAGCTAACCAAATTCCGTATGGCAGGAGAGATGGTGATCGAACTACATGCTAAGATTAAGGAGTTGATCATCAGACTCATGAATCTCGAAAAATGCAAACAAATCGAGATTCATTAAGTTATGCTTTGAACTCATTTCCAAGAATACTAGAGTGAATGCTATTAGTCGACTTCTATTATATCTCAAGGATCTCAAGGTAAGTATTTGAGAATGCCTATTTTTTTAAAAAAAATCATAACTTGAATGTTTTATCTCCGAAAACTTTCATCAATTAAATATATTAAAAATAAATATTTTAAATATAAATAAATATTAAATCAGATTTGAAATTAATAATAAAGAAAAATAATAAATTAATATAAAATTTAGTTTATATGCGTTTCTCACATGTCAATGTAAGTCTATTGATATAAAATGAATTTTAGGCTTAAGTGGGTAGATCTGTGTGTGCCATCTTGATTAATAAAATTTTATTCCAATCTATTTGAATTATTTAATTGACAGATTAATTGATAGGTCCAACTTAAAATGAAATTATGATGAATAATTGATAATTTTTTTTTATGAAATAGAAATGGTGATCCTCAACACTAGAGGTTTGAATATCTAATACTAGTTAAAAATTTAAAAAATAAAAGGTAAAAAAAAATATTTCATAATAATAAGTTGTTGAAGATGGGTTGAGCTAGTGTTTTGATTTACCCTAACGACCTAAATTCTACCGACTCTGACGACAATGCTCCACTCGACTATCCGCTGCCATGCTCTTCTTCGCTTGCCCCAATTCCACCGCATTTTCTTCGCCACCTGCACTTCCTCCTCCCTGTCAGGCGGCGGCAACTCTTCTCGCGATCCTCACTTCATGGTCAAGTACCTCGTGAACTCATGCGGATTCTCCATGGAGGAGGCGTCGAAGGCGTCCAAGCCCCTCGCGGGTCTCCGATCGACCGAGAATCCCGACGCTGTTCTTGCTTTTTTCAGATCTCAGGGCATTGACGGCGCTAATCTCAGGAAGATGATATCCTTGAAACCAGCATTCCTCTGCTGGAATGTGGAATCAAACCTCACCCCGAAGTTTCAATTTTTACGCGACCTGGGGTTGTCAGAATCCGACCTCGTTGATGTCATCATGTCGAACCCCGTCATCGTGTGCCTCAACGTCCAGTGTACTCTTCTTCCCAAATTGAATGTATGGGAAAATCTCTTTGGATCAAGGGAGCTGCTCCTCAGGAATCTTAGGAAGCGGTGTTGGTTTTTGTGCACCAACATTGAGAATGTCGTACGTCCTAACCTGAACTTCTTGCGGGATGAGTGTGATATTCCTCTCGAAAGGGTATCACTTGTCCTCAAAAGACAACCAACCTTCATTATACAAAATCCAGACTCATTACGGGATTTGGTAGATCGAGCGGAGGGAATGGGATTTACTAGGAGATCTCGAAAATTCCTCTGGATCCTTGACGTTCTGTTTGGGACCAGCAGAGAAAAAGTTGACGCCCACTCCAAGCTCATGAGCAGCTTTGGGTGGTCGAACTCGGAGTTCTGTACTGCGATCGGAAAACAACCAGGCTTCTTAAATTTTTCCACAGATAACTTGCAGATAAAGATGGAATTTTTGGTCAAGGACATTGGGTTCACCCCATCCGGCATTACTAAACAGCCTAGGCTTTTAGTATACAGTTTGAAGAAGAGGATGATTCCTCGGTTTCAGGTTATGAAGATATTAAAATCAGAAGGGTTGTGGACTTCAAAGGACAAGCTACTTATGTTTTTCATAATGCCAGGCCCAAAATTTCTGAAGAAGTATATTCTTCCTTACAAAGATAAATTCCCTAAGCTTCTTGAGATCTTGTGCACTGTAGCTGAATGATGGTTGGATAATCGAAATTGCAAAAGATAACAATGATGTCGAATCAATCTTGTAGTTTTCACATGTGTTTGCTATTTTTAAAATTGTTCATCTAGAAATTAAAATGGCATTTTTTTTTAATTGCATTTTGTATCCTGATTGAGTCGTTGAAGGGTTTATCTTAGAAAATTGAGGATTGAACTCTGTGCAAGTTATTCCAGTAACTGAAGGAGAAGAAATAGGCATATTCTTGATTGATAAAGGTTGAATTTTGTTTTCCCCTGAGCTGGGTATGTGGCCATTTGCCAAATGACCGAGGTGCCTTTTTTTACATGTAGGGCATTAAAATTTTCCCAAGCTTTTCTCATTGATAACAAGCTTTATGGAAGGTGTTTCTTGTTCTTGTAAGGTAGGATTCCTAACTTCAAAATTTTCAAATAGAACATGTAGAAAATGCTAAATTTGCGGATTTAATTTTGTGGTCTTAAGTGATTATAATATATTTTGTTGTATTGTCGTGTTGGTTGCTCAAATAAATTTCTGATTCTTTTAGGTATAGAAAACTTTTCCACAAATTGCTTAGTAGTCAAATTGACTTTGGGGAAATGGAGATCAGTCTCGGAAATATGTAAATTTGCCAAAATATTCGAATAGTTATGTAAATGCGAAAGAGATTCAAGATAGAATTTTTACAGAGATGATATATCTTGAAAATATCAACTAGTAGGAATAAATGATTAATAAGTACCTCAGCGGAATTAGGGACTAAGGATCCTTCACCCTAAATATGTAGAACACGAAAGTGTTGCTTTTGAAATTGGCTGCAATCAGTTGCCGTCTGATTCATTATTTGGATCTCTCTCCAGATTTTTTTTTTCTCTTTGTCAAATAGTTTTAAATGCGTTGGTTTCAACAATTATCCTTCTTAAATATGTTATTCTTTCTCTTTTAGTTGTATTTAAGGTCGAATGGATGACAATTGAGATTCTATTTTTTTTTATTTTCTTTGAGATCTAGACTAGTTACTTACCGTGTTAACAGTAGCAATGTCCACGTTAAAAGAAGGCTTGATTTTCTGCCATCTGAAATGGTGTCGTGTTTGAAACCTGATGGATCTTTTACAGATCAAGTATTTACAACCTTTTCCCTCCCTCATTCAAGTAGCAATGGCGTTGGATTCAAAGGTAGCTGCATAACAATGTAAGTGTAAACCTCTAATTGATGCTGACTTAGTGTTTGGTTCATTGAGCTTTATCTATTAAATTCAATTTGTTTGGTTAATTTCAACTGCTTGGTGTTTTCTTTCTTCTGGTTTCTATACATCAGTATTTAGTTGATTGAAAGAATATTTAGCATTGCTGAAAGGAATTATTATTGCTTTTTAACTTCTGGCTTTCATATATCTTAATATATTAAATCTGTTTCTTTTATCCATAAAATCTGACCAGCTACTTATATTAAAATATAAGGACGAACATTTTTATTCTTCCAAATCCTAAGATCTTTACCTAGTACCAAACAAATACGTACAATCAGAGTTGGATATACAAGTAAATAAATAGGTAATGATATGTACAAACATGTTGCTTGTGGAACATCACGTTTTTTTTACCTAGCATCAGATATCCAATCCATCGGGTTGACTAATTCCGAAAATAATTGATCCGGCTTAAATGAAAATTTCTTATCGGCAATTAGGATAAATCTGAAAGTGCGTGCAAGACGATCAACAGTTCAACATCCCAAGTTTTACTAGTGGAAAATGTTTTGCAGTGCACCATGGCTGGGAATCAAACTATGAGCGCTTAGGAGATAGCATGGGCGCTCTGCCACTGCACTGTAATGTGGGAGCGGAACACCTTTAACTAACAATAGCGCGAGATTTTTGATGATTCTGTCCTTTGTTTAGCAAGTATTCGATAGCTCATCAAGATCTGAAAGATTTTATTTTTATTTTGGGAAAATAATTTTGTTTACATATGTTTTCACTCTCTAGTACCAAATCTAGTGAGGTGGCTATTGTCACCTTCACCATCCTTTCTTTTTCTCTGTATTCAAAACCAATATCCTTCATTTAATAAGAGGAACCTTTTGTTGAGCAAGAATGGTCTCTCTCTCTCAAATAAAATAGAAATAAAATAATAAAAAAGGTGAGTAGCCTCACTTGAAGATGTAGCCGATTTGTTGACCTCTACCTTTGTTTTTAACTATTACCAGGTATTGAGCCCTTCGGCAAATGCTAATGCCATTGAAATCATGGGCTAACTTTTCTCCCTAAAATAGGTTGGTTTTAGTTTCATCTCCTACTTGAAAAGAATCGTTTGATCTTTTTATGATATCTTGCTTGTCTATCTAATTGAATTGAATTTTGCATGAAATAATTTTGATGACATTTTTATTTAACAATGGATCATGCAATTGCCAAAATTCTATTGTATAGACTTCTTATTCTATTGATTAGATCTTAGAGGATCATGATGGGGAATCTCTTGCACACATCTTTCAGTAAGTCAATCGCAGTAGGTGAGAGATGCAGTGCATCCCATGGCCGTTCAAACAAAAGGATGAGAATGTGGTGTTATTCGGATGACAAGTCAAGGTTTATTGTTAATCTTCCAGATGATATCTCAATGTAAATCCTTGCAAGATTGCCTAGAATTTATTACTTGATGCCAAGATGGTTTATTAGTGTTGGAAGATAGTAATTATGACTGACGAACTATTTCAGAGGAGAGAATTGGTGTAATTGAAGAATGATTACATGTGATATTGCCACAGGTTGAAGCAAGTTTCCTTGACATGTGTTTGACTCTTTTTTGAATAAGCGGCAATGGTTGCCATTCTGTCGCACATTGTCAATTAGGTGTCAAAGAATGTAACGCTCAGTGGGTCCTACCATCGAACTTGTTTGTTTCATAAGGAGCTGAGTTGGACAGAGTAGCAGCTTCAACCAAATTCCTTTTTGTTGTTAATGCCAATGGTTGCCTCTGTGTGCCAGGGGGATTTTTTTTAAGCCTTTGCAGTAACTTGTGTTTGCAAATATGACCCATGGCTTAACTTATACTTGTAAGTTACTTCTTAGTGTTAGAGCTTTTTGTAAGACAAGCTTGTTAAACAACATATTTTATAGTGAAAAGGGATTATTACTTGCTGGCTTTCGTAGGACACTACATGTTACAAAAGTACCAACGGTAATATTCTGATATTGGAGGCTGTCTAAACAATATACATACTCGAAAATGATTGCATTCTTTAATATTTTAAGTTGCTGAACAATTTTTCAGAAATTGGGTTTCCTCTCATTTGATGACTTGGGTTATGGTTGCTTGAGGCAATCATTTTGATGGTGTCAAAGGGGGAGAATAGATGGTTTAAGTTAGAATTTTGACTTGAAATGGATGGTTTAAGGTAGTTGTTTAACTTAAATCTGGGATGATTAAAAATGGGTAAGACATGGATTAAGGGGGAGGTTACCTCTAAGGTTTTGATATGTCTTAAAATATTTTTTTGTTATTTAGTTTTAAGTTGAAACTTAACTTGGATCATAAGTAGAATTGAAAATGGAAGAAAACATCGATTAAGGGGGAGGTTACCTCTTAGGTTTGCTATGTCTTATATTTTTCAATTGTTATTTATTGCTACTGTTATTGTTGGCTGTTATTTTATCTCTAAACTTAAACATATTGCCACACATCAAAAAGGGGGAGATTGTTGAGGCAATCGACCCTAAAATGATTGGATGATCATGGTTTTGATGTGTGTGTGTGAATATGTTTGAGGTTAGAGTGTTATGTTGTATTTGATATGTGTGATTGAGTTTACAGGACTTGGAGAATCACACATGGTGAACATATCCGAGGGACGAGAGCCGAGGGAGGAGAACTCCAAGGGCAAGCCGGGAAGTGGACTTCAAGGGCACACGTGAAGGGTGGTATGGAGATAAGCCAAGGGAAGGCTTGTGTGCGCATCCGAGAGACGAGAGCCAGAGGAAGATGACTTCAAGAGGCGAGCCAAGGGAGTGAACCCGAAGGCACAAGTGAAAGAGAATGTGAAGAATAGCTGTAAGTGAATGAGCAGTCGACTGGCCAGAGGGCAGTCGACTGCCAAAACGCACAGAAGGTTTTCAGCCTTCTACCAGTCGACTGGCCCAGAGGCAGTCGACTGGTGTACCCCGAAAACTAGCCGTTGGATAGCAATTAATGCTAGGCCAGTCGACTGCCGCAGGGGCAATCGACTGGTGCGGTGCTGGACAGACTGCGAATTTGTCATATTCTCTTATAAAAGGAGGACTTTTTCGCACGTGAACGGTACAGTTTTGTACTGTAACGAGGTGTTGTTCGTGCTTCTAGTCTTCTCATCTTCCTCTCTCTCCAATCATTATATTCTGCCAAGAGGAAGACAACGTCGATGTAAAGGTTTCTCCACCTGAAAGAGATTTTTCTTAGTGGAGGTGGAGTACTCGCGTGGATCCTTGGATTAGTCACCCATTCGGGTGGATACCAAGTAAATCCTTGTGTTAGCGTTGTTCTTATTACTTTTCATTATATATTTTTGTGTTGCGCTAACCTTTGTGTAGAGAAAACGACGATAAAGTGATATTCACCCCCCCCCTCTAGCAACGTCTTCGATCTATCAATAGGGAGGAATCCCGTAACGAAATTCAACACAATCCGACTCCTCAATAGAGACCAACTCATCTTCAGAAAAGTCTGACACCATGGAGCTTAACGGACTGACACTAACGGCCGAGTATCTATCAGATGATATTGAAAGTTTACCCGAGATGAGCCTAGATGAAAGGGGAGAGACTTCAGAAAGAAGCATCATTGAAGGGGGAGTTTCCAACTTCAAAAGAAATATGATAAGTGAGGTATGTCTTCTCTCCTGATCAGTTATATTTTAGAATTAAGAAAATGACGAAATCTCTGTGCAAATTAAAAACAAAAAATACATATTTGAAGAAGAAATTAGCTTCTGCTTTAGAAATATATGATAAAATAAGATTTGAAAAATGAAAATTTGAAGATTCAAATTGAAACTTTGAAAAACAACTATTCATGTTCAAGATGTTCACAAAATTTAAAAATTAAATATTATGAAAAATTCAACTAGTATTTTAGATTTCATGAAGGCCAAATTTTAGAAGTTCCCAAATCATATATTCCATCTAAGTTTCTGATCAATCCTGTTAGCAAAAATTTATATTAGGTCCCTAAATGTATCTTAAACCGTTGATTTTCATTTGATTAAATTAATTTTGGCAATTAATGCTTTATCTTGTTATTTTTTTTTGGATAACTATTTGTAGGAAAATTAGTTCAAGATCTTTTTTATTGATAAAAGTTTACAGTGTTCTATCTACATAAATATTTTTGAATTTTTTTTCTAATAATCGAATTTATCCGATGTTTCTGGATTTGTTGATTATCTTCTAAACCTTGAGAAAAAATTTCAAATGTATTTGATGTCGAAATAAAATTTAAAATTATTTATCTAAATTGTCAACATAAAATTTAAAATTAATTTTTAAAAATGTTAGAAAATTATTTTAACTTTGATAATTTTTCTAAAGATAATTCTTTCAAAATTCTAACTTTTATAAAAATTTGATAAATTTTTGAATAAAAATAAAATTTTGAAAATTATTTTAAAAATTAAACTTAACATTTTAAAATTTTTTAAAGTAAATTTTAAAAACTTAGATTTTCTTGACACTATTTATTGTGTTAAAAATTTAATTTTTTTCCTTAACCTTTTAAGTTCTTTTTGATGTAATCAAAGAGGGGGAATATTAAGTTAGGGGCAGACACTAATTTCCAAAAAATTTTAAGTTTTGTTTTGGATTTACAAGGGTTATCCAGGTTTGCGCCCGACTAATCTGCTTGACTAACCGACCCTGTCCCACAGCCTTCAATGAGAGCCCCCACCGGTCAATGAGGGTAAATCGCGGGACAGAGACACGTGGCGACTTCACCATTGATGATATCGGTACCCGATAGCCCGACCACGTAGCAGTCTGTGGTTTTTTCTTCCGTTAGCATATTACACACTCTACCAGGGAGGAATCAAACCCGGGAAGTAAGGGATCACCCAAGTGAGTCATATCATGCCCGCGGGGGCTCAAAATTTTTTAAGTGCTTACATTGTTATATATTAATTCATATTTTGTTTATGTTTGTTTATCCTAACTTAGCTCGGATTGATGCACATCAAAAAGGGGGAGATTGTAAGTACCTAAGGTTGATTTTGACGTGGTCAACTGATTCAAGTTAGGTCCTGGTGTTTTTAATTCCTGTGTCTAAGTGTACAGGATTTTAGTAGCGCAGGAAGTCGAGTAGAAGACGCAGCAGTCGAGAAGGATGGTACGGAAAAGGAGCCGACGGACTCGGTACATCCTAGGGGCGCGTAGCGCTGCAGAAGAGTATACCGGTGGAGCGAGAAGGACGCGCGCGACATCTGAGGAACGAGAAGCCGGGAGGAAGGATGTTTGAGGGGGGAAAAGTTAGAGTCGAATTCGGATGAACCTAACTCCGATTAGCCCGAAATCATCCAAGATAAATAGTTTAGATATCTAAATATTTTTATCTTTTATTTATCTAGAAATAATCAGTTTGATCCAGAAAATTTTCTATTTATCTTTTAATAGTTCATTGGTGAAAACTTCCATAAGGTGAAAAGAGATTAGAAACAAATACACGTACCAAAAAATTATACTCGTTTTAAATTTTCAAAAAAGACTTTAAAATTTAAAATTTTAATAGTGCTATCTAAAAATTCGTTATGGTGTTGGCAATTATATACCATTGAAATCTATTCAACATTTTAATTATGATGTAATTTTGGAGGCGAGAAAGAAAATATTTCCGAGAAAAAATCGATTATTTTGATGTTTTTAATTTTTTTTTTGTCTTTTCGTATTTTACCGTGAACATAGAAATAAGGAAAAGGCGTACCCAAGAATAGGTATTTACCAAACAGCGTATCTGATTTCATTTTCATCAAAGGGCGCACTCATTATAGTGAACTTCCTTTTATACCCATCCTATTATTTATTGCCTTTCTCTTTCTCTCTCAGTAATAAATTCTGAAACGTCAGCACATGCAACGTGACTTAATTACTGACTTTTATTTTAAAATAATACCTAATGTAATCGGCGCTAAATTAAAAAACGTAAGGTAAAAATTAAAAAAATATTTCACTTTAAAAATTTCTCATCTAACGTGATTTAAAAATATAAATAAATAATTTTTATTTTTATTAATAGAAAATAATATATTAAATAATATTTAATAAATATATTATTGTAAAAAAAGTTTTTGGAAACAAACTGTTGGATTTAAAAATATAAATAAATGATTTTTATATTTGATTAATAGAAATTAATATATTAAATAATATTTAATAAATATATTAATGTATACATATTTTTTTTGAAAAAAAATGACTGTGGTAGTTCAGGCCCACGCTGGGCCTGAAATATTTTTATTTCAGGCCCACGTTGGGCCTGAAATCTTTTGATTCTTGTCCGACATGAACTCAAATTTTTTTTTCTATTTAAAAAATATATTAATATATAAAAAAACCTATCAAAACACTTAATTTTAGATTCAAACGCAGGGCCTGAAGTCATCCCAGGAGGATTTGAAGTCAAATAACTTCAGATCCTAAAAATAATTAATCTAATAAATAATAATTAAATATAAAAAATATTTTAAAATTAAAAAACTTTTAGTGAGGGCATGAAGTCATCAGTGACTTCAGACCCTCTATCTGAAGAAATTTTTCCTTAGGCCTGAAGTCATCCGACTTCAGGCCTAAGGAGGGCCTGAAGTCTGATGACTTCAGGCCCTCCAACATTAAATATATAAAAATATAAAAAACTTTTTTAAAAAAAAGGTATAATATATAATTATATAATAACAAAATGTTATAGGAGTGGTTTAGGTATATCAGTGAGTTTTGAGCAAAACTCATTGATGGACCTACCATATTTGGAATTCTGAAAACTCTATATCAGTACACAGAGTTCAGCTAGGAGATGAGATTTTGGGTGCCGAAACCTCTAATATTGCTGTATCACCAATGCTATAAGAGTGGTTTAGGTATATCATTGAGTTTTGCTCAAAACTCACTGATGGACCTACCATATTTGGAATTCTGAAAACTCTATATCAGTAGACAGGCTTTAGCTAGGAGATGAGATTTTGGGTGCCGAAACCTCTAATCTTGCTGTATCACCAATGCTATAGGAGTGGTTTAGGTATATCAGTGAGTTTTGAGCAAAACCCACTGATGGACCTACCATATTTGGAATTCTGAAAACTCTATATCAGTAGACAGGGTTGAGCTAGGAGATGAGATTTTGGGTGCCGAAACCTCTAATCTTGCTGTATCACCAATGCTATAGAAGTGGTTTAGGTATATCAGTGAGTTTTGAGCAAAACTCACTGATATACCTAAACCACTCCTATAGCATTGGTGATACAGCAAGATTAAAGATTTCGGCACCCAAAATCTCATCTCCTAGCTCAACCCTGTCTACTGATATAGAGTTTTCAGAATTCCAAATATGGTAAGTCTATCAGTGAGTTTTCCTCAAAACTCACTGATATACCTAAACTACTCCTATAGCATTGGTGATACAGCAAGATTAGAGGTTTCCGCACTCAAAATCTCATCTCCTAGCTCAACCCTGTCTACTGATATAGAGTTTTCAGAATTCCAAATATGGTAGGTCCATCAGTGAGTTTTGCTCAAAACTCACTGATATATCTAAACCACTCCTATAGCATTGGTGATACAGCAAGATTAGATGTTTCGGCACCCAAAATCTCATCTCCTAGCTCAACCCTGTCTACTGATATAGAGTTTTCAGAATTCCAAATATGGTAGGTCCATCAGTGAGTTTTGCTCAAAACTCACTGATATACCTAAACCACTTTTATAGCATTGGTGATACAGCAAGATTAGAGGTTTCGGCATCCAAAATCTCATCTTCTAGCTCAACCCTGTCTACTGATATAGAGTTTTCAGAATTCTAAATATGGCAGGTCCATCAGTGAGTTTTGCTCAAAACTCACTGATATACCTAAACCACTCCTATAGCATTGGTGATACAGCAAGATTAGAGGTTTCGGCACCCAAAATCTCATCTCCTAGCTCAACCCTGTCTACTGATATAAAGTTTTCAGAATTCCAAATATGGTAGGTCCATCAGTGAGTTTTGCTCAAAACTCACTGATATACCTAAACCACTCCTATAGCATTGGTGATACAGCAAGATTAGAGGTTTCGGCACCCAAAATCTCATCTCCTAGCTGAACCCTCTCTACTGATATAGAGTTTTCAGAATTCCAAATATGGTAGGTCCATCAATGAGTTTTGCTCAAAACTCACTGATATACCTAAACCACTCCTATAGCATTTTATTATTATATAATTATATATTATACCTTTTCTTAAAAAAGTGTTTTATATTTTTATATATTTAATGTTGGAGGGCCTGAAGTGATCAGACTTCAGGCCCTCCTTAGGCATGAAGTCGGATGACTTCAGGCCTAAGGGAAAATTTCTTCAGATCGAGGGCCTGAAGTCACTGATGACTTCAAGCCCTCACTAAAAAATTTTTAATTTTAAAATATTTTTTATATTTAATTATTACTTATTAGATTAATTATTTATAGGATCTGAAGTTATTTGACTTCAAACCCTCCTGGGATGATTTCAGACCCTGCATTTGAATCTAAAATTAAGTGTTTTGATAGGTTTTTTTATATATTAATATATTTTTTAAATAGAAAAAAAATTTGAGTTCATGTCGGCCCTGAATCAAAAGATTTCAGGCCCACGCTGGGCCTGAAATAAAAATATTTCAGGCCCACGCTGTGCCTGAAATAAAAATATTTCAGGCCCAGCGTGGGCCTGAAATCTACCACAGTCAGTTTTTTTTCAAAAAAATATGTATACATTAATATATTTATTAAATATTATTTAATATATTAATTTCTATTAATCAAATATAAAAATCATTTATTTATATTTTTAAATCCAACAGTTTGTTTTCAAAAACTTTTTATACATTAATATATTTATTAAATATTATTTAATATATTAATTTATATTAATAAAAATAAAAATTATTTATTTATATTTTTATATCACGTTGAATGAGAAATTTTTAAAGTGAAATATTTTTTTAATTTTTACCTTACGTTTTTTAATTTAGCGTCGATTCCATTAGGTATTATTTTAAAATAAAAGTCAGTAATTAAGTCACGTTGCATGTGCTGACGTATCAGAATTTATTACTGAGAGAGAAAGAGAAAGACAATAGATAATAGGAGGGAATGAGTGCGCCCTTTGGTGAAAATGAAACCATGGTACGCTGTTTGGTAAATATCTATTCTTGGGTATGCCTTTTGGTAAATTGCCCTAAACAAAAAAAAGCTTATATAATCCAAATCCAATTAATTCAATTAAAAGTTAATTCAATCGGCTTAAGTCAATTAAAACTTAATTAATAAAATTCATTTAATTATTCCAACTTAATCTAATTAAAACCAATTAAATCAATTAAATCTAAATTAATTAATAACCTACTCAATTAACTTAATTAATGTAAATCAATTCAAATTTTATTAATCTAAACTCTAATTAAATATAATTCGAACTTCATTTGACTAAATTAATACATAATTGATAATTAATTAGTAATTAAAAAATAAATTTTTATTATTTAAACTTGACAATGGTTTCCGCTGGGGTTTTGGTATGTTTTGTCGTCCTCTAACAACCTAATTTTAGGGGTGTCAAAAATCAATATGATCCGACGATCTAATCCGAGTCGATCTGAAAAAAATTAAGTTTGGATTGAAAATTTTGAGTTCGGGTTGAGTTCGAGTTGGAGAATTTCGGGTTGAAAATTCCCGGATCGGATTCGGATTGACCCGAATTTAAAGTTTAGTGATTATTTAGGATTAAATTAAATTTTATTTTGAAAATTAAGATAGTTTTATGTATATTAATATTAATATTAGTATGATTATGGTAGAGTATTGAGATAAAAATGAAGTATTATAAGGAAAATTACGAAAAAAAGATTTTGAATCGGTTTTTTTGGATTATTCGGGTCGGATTGGGATTTATCGGGTTGGTCGGGTTCAGATTCGAGTTTGGGCGTTTCAAATTGAATTCAGATTCGAATCGGATTCGGATTGGGAGTATTAAAAAAAAATTTCAACCCGTCCCGAACTCGATCCGACCCATCGAATGGACACCCCTCCTAGTTTCTACCGCCGTTGACGACGATGCTCCACTCAACCATCCGCCGCCATGCTCTTCTTCCATTGCCCCAACTCCACCGAATTTTCTTCGCCACCTCCACTTCCTCACCCCTCTCAGGCGGCAGAACCTCTTCTCGCGATCCTCACTTCATGGCCGAGTACCTCGTGAACTCGTGCGGATTCTCCGTGGTGAAGGCGTCGAAGGCCTCCAAGCTCCTCGTGCATCTCCGATCGACCGAGAATCGCGACGCTGTTGTTACTTTTTTAAGATCTCATGGCATTGATGGCGCTGCTCTCAGGAAGATGATATCCTCGAAGCCAGCAATCCTCTGCTGGAACGTGGAATCAAATCTCACCTCGAAGTTTCAATTTTTACGCGACCTGGGGATGTCAGAATCCGACCTCGTTGATGTCATCATGTCGAACCCCGTCATCGTGTGCCTCAACGTCCAGTGTACTCTTCTTCCCAAATTGAATGTATGGGAAAATCTCTTTTGATCAAGGAGCTGCTCCTCAAGAATTTTAGGAAGCGGTCTTGGTTTTTGAGCACCAACATTGAGAATGTGGTACGTCCTAACCTGAACTTCTTACCGGATGAGTGTGATATTCCTCTTGAAAGGGCATCAATAGTCATCAAAAATCAACCAACCTTCATAATTTACCAAAGGGTGTATTTAAGAATTGGTATTTATCAAAAGACATATTATTATTTCATTTTTACCAAAGGGCGCATCCATTTTTATGAACTTCCTCTTATATACCTCCTGCTAAGTACTGTCTTTGTCTTTCTTTTTTCTCAGTAACGAATTCCGAGAAAACTAAACATGTTTTTTCAGACTTTTTATTTTAAAATAATATATTATGGAATCGGCTAAAAAATATAAGGTAAAAAAATAAAAATATTTCAGTTAAAAAATTATCTCTTCCGACGTGATTTAAAAATATAAAAAGATAATTTTTTATATTTGATTAATATAAATTAATATATTAAATAATATTTAATAAATATATTAATATATTAAAAAGGTCTGAAATTAGAAAAATTTAAAATCTTTTGATTTCATGTCCAGTGTAGGCCTGAAATTAAAAGATTTCAGACCCAACGTGGGCCTGAAACAAAAGATTTCAGGCCCAGTGTGAGCCTGAAATAAAAATATTTCAGGTCTAACATGTACCTGAAACAAAAAATTTCAGATCCAATATAGATCTGAAATAAAAATATTTTAGGTTCAGCATGAGCTGAAAATTTTAATTGCATGCCCTGCTGTAAAAAAATTACTATACACCCACTGATTCAAACGCAGGATCAATATTATTTTGTATGATGTAGCTGCAAAATTAAGTGTATTAAGCCTATGAGTCTTGTTTTTTTATAAATTTTAAAACGAGGAAAAAAATGGTTATTTATCTTTTAAATAATAATAACAATAATAATACTAATAATAATAAGAGTGATGATAATGATAATGAATTTGGGACAGTGAATGGGACAGTGAATGAAGTGGCAATTATTGTGTACAGGTTCGATCGTCGATCGGACACTACCGGCGGCCTTCGGCCGCCGCCCCGAATCAAACTATACCCTGGGGAGTACGGTGAACCCGTCGGGGATCGCCGCAATTGCGATCTCGCATCATTGACCATCGATTTCGATAGGTTCACCGTTGCCGGCGATCCTGACGAGTTCACCGTCCTCCGAAGGTATAGTTTGATTCAGGACGATAATCAGAGACCATCGGTGGTGTCCGATCAGCGATCGGACGTGTACACAATAATTGCATGACATTCACTGTCCCATTCATTGTCCCAAATTCACTATCCCAATCATTATTCTAATAATAAATAGTTACCTTTATATTTTTACGTGGACGTATTGACCGTTTGGACTTTGGATGCTTCGATCATGGTGACAAGCTCAATGAAGAAGTGAAGGCAGTTGAAATTATACGGTGGTCGATCGCGTCAAATTTGGCTGGGAATGCAAAACAAATTCATAATGGCGATTGTCTTCCACGTATGACATCTC
Source organism: Boesenbergia rotunda (assembly GCA_024364735.1). Taxonomy (NCBI): domain Eukaryota; kingdom Viridiplantae; phylum Streptophyta; class Magnoliopsida; order Zingiberales; family Zingiberaceae; genus Boesenbergia; species Boesenbergia rotunda. Next base: position 54,987 of record JAGFNQ010003464.1, read on the forward strand.
CATGACATTTAAAAAAGTTTATCCTGGCGATCGGTGAAAAATTTCCGTGGGGTCGGACCGATCATTCCAAGTTCAATTTGGCTGCTGCCTGGTTCATCATTTTTTTCCCATGACATTTAAAATGAGTGAGTTTAAGGCCTGAAATTTATGATGGCGATTGTCTATGACTGGAAATGCTCCTCTGTTTTTATCAGTGGAGTAGGGCCTGAAATCATTTGATTTCAGGCCCTTCGTGGGTGGCTTCAGGCCCTACGTTTGAATCTAAAATCACGTGTTTTGATAGATTTTTTATATATTAATATATTTATTAAATATTATTTATTATATTAATTTATATTAATCAAATATAAAAAATTATCTCTTTATATTTTTGAAATCATGTTGAAAGCGATGTTTATTTTAACTGTGCCCAAGATGTAGTCATATTTATATATCTTTCTGTGCCAACTGATACGGTTAGAGAACATAACTGAAAATTATTGGTACTAAGTTTGCATATCAGAAATAATATCTCCTAAGTAAATTTTAAATAGAGATATCAAATATGGAGAAATCCAAGTATCCTAGGTCCATCAGTAAGTTTTCACCGAAACCCACTGATTCATCCTAGAAAACTATTATTGCAACATAATTTATAATTATTTGAAGTTTGAACACCAAAAATATCATATCTTAGCTCAACTCTAACTATTGATATTGTATTTTTTTTTAGAAATCCAAATATCCTAGGTCCATTAGTGGGTTTTGGTGAAAACCCACTGATAGACCTAAAAATCTCCTATTGCAACATAATTTATAATCATTAGAAGTTTGGACACCAAAAATACTATCTCCTAGCTCAACTCTAACTATTGATATTGGATTTTTAGAAATCCAAATATCCTAGGTCCATCAGTGGGTTTTGGTGAAAACCCACTTATAGACCTAAAAATCTCCTATTGCAACATAATTTATAATCATTAGAAGGTTGGACACCAAAAATACCATCTCCTAGCTCAACTCTAACTAGAACTATTGATATTTTTATTTAATTTACTTACATTTATCCAAGATTTATCCAGACCCTCCATGCCCAAGGAGTAGTTTAACCATATCAGTGGGTTTTGACCAAAACCCACTAATGGACCTCCCATATTTGGATTTCTGAAAACTACATATGAATAGAGAGGTTAGATGTAAGAGATGATGTTTTAGGTGTCCAAACATCTATATATTAGCTATCACCAATGCAATAGGAGTAATTTAGCCATATTAGTGGGTTTTGACCAAAACTCACTGATGGTCCTCCCATATCTGAATTTCTGAAAACCCTATATCAATAGACAGGGTTGACCTAGGAGAAGATGTTTTAGGTGTCCAAACATCTATACACTCTATATCACCAATGCAATAGGAGTAGTTTAGAAATATCAGTGAGTTTTGACCAAAACTCACTGATGGATCTATCATATCTGGATTTCTGAAAACTCCATATAAAAGAGGTAGGAGATGATGTTTTAGGTGTCCAAACATCTATATATTAGATATCACCAATGAAATAGGAGTAGTTTAGAAATATCAATGGATTTTGACCAAAATCCACTGATGGACCTCTCATATCTGGATTTCTTTATAATAACATTTTATTATTATGTAATTATATATTATACCTTTTTTATAAAAATTATAAAAAATATGTAATTATATATTATACTTTTTTATAAATTTTTTTATATTTAATATGATGGAGGGTCTGAAGTCATCAGACTTCAGGCCCTCACTGATGGCCTGAGGGCCTGAAGTCATCAGTGACTTCAGGCCCTCACTAAAAATTTTTTAATTTTAAAAATATTTTTTATATTTAATTATTATTTATTAAATTTATTATTTATAGGATCTGAAGTTATTTGACTTCAGACCCTCCTGGGATGACTTCAGGGTCTGCGTTTGAATCTGAAATTAAGTGTTTTGATACGTTTTTTATATATTAATATATTTTTAAAATAGAAAAAAAATTTGAGTCCACGTCGGACCTGAAATCAAAAGATTTCAGGCCCAATGTGGGCCTGAAACAAAACATTTCAGGCCCATGCTTTTTATTTCAGGCCCAGCATGGGCCTAAAATCAGTTTAAATTTTTTAAAATTTTTTATATATTAATATATTTATTAAATATTATTAAATATATTAATTAATATTAATCAAATTTTAAAAAAACAATTACCTTACGTTTTTACTGAAAAATATTTATATATTAATCAAAGTTTTAACCAATCGGCTGAAATATTAAAAAGTATTTATATATTAATCAAGTTTTAACTGAAATATTTTTTAGTTTTTACCTTACGTTTTTAGCGCCGATTTCATAATATATTATTTTAAAATAAAAGTCTGAACAAGCATGTGCACCGATGTCTCGAAATTTGTTACTGAAAGAGAGAAAGAGAAAGACAGTAGTTAGAAGGAGAGGTATAAGAGGAAGTTCACATAAAGACCTGCGCCCTTTGGTAAAATAGAAACCATGATACAGAATTGGTAATTTTTAATTCTTAGGTACGCTTTTTGGTAAATTACCGTTATATTTAAGGTTGAATAGATGTCAAATGTGATTCTATTATTTTTATATTTCATTGAGATCTAGAGTAGTTACTTACCGTGTTAACAATAGCAATGTCCGTGTTAAAAGAAGGCATGATTTTCTACAAATCCAAATGGCGTCGCGTTTGAAACCTGATGGATCTTATACTGATCGCGTAATTACAACCCCGTAGCTGCATAACAATGTAAGTGTAAACCTCTGATTGATATTGACTTGGTGTTCGGTTCATTCAGCTTTATCTATTAAATTATATTTGTTTGGTTAATTTCAACTGATTAGTATTTTCTTTCTTCTGCTTTCTTTACATTAGTATTTAGTAGATTGGAAAGAATGTTTAGCATTTCTGAAAGGAATTATTATGTCTTTCTATCTTTTGGTTTTCATATATCATAATATATTAAATATGTTTCTTTTGTCCATGAAATCTGACCAGCGACTTCTATTAAAATATAAGGACGAGCTTTTTTATCTACCAAATCCTAACATCTTTACCTAGTTCCAAACAAAAACGTACAATTAGAGTCAGATACACAAGTAAATAAATAGGTAACGATATATGCAAACATGTTGCTTGTGGAACATTGCGTTTTTTTACCTATTACCATATATCTAGACCATTAGGATTAATCCAAAAAGTCTTGACCATAAAGATAAATTCGAAAGTCAATTGAATGACCGATCAACAGTTCAACATCCCATCGGAAGAAAATACTTTGCGGTATATCATAGTTGAACTACGAGTATTTGGCAAACTTCCTGGGCACTCAGCCACTGCAACGTAATGCGGTAGTGGATCATGACGTCTCTTGAACTAACAAGAGCGCAAGTTTTTTGATGATTGTCCTTTGTTCAGGAACTATGTGATAGCTCATCAAGATCCCAAGGATTTTATTTTTATTTTGGGAAAATAATTTTGTTGACATATGTTTTCACTCTCGTACCAAATATAGCGAGGTGGCTATTGTCTCCTTCACCATCCTTTCTTTTTCTCAGTGCATTCAAAACCAATATCCTTCAATTAATAAGAGGAACCTTTTGTTGAGCAAGAAGATGCTAATGCCATTGAAATCATGGGCTAACTTTTCTCCCTAAAATAGGTTGGTTTTAGTTTCATCTCCTACGGGAAAAGAATCATTTGATTTTTTATGGTATCTTGCTTGTCTATCTAATTGAATTGAATTTTGCATGAAATAATTTTGATGAAAATTTTATTTAACAAGGGATCTTGCAATTTACAAAATTCTATTGCATAGTCTTCTTATTCTATTGATTAGATCTTAGAAAAAAAAATAATAAACCAGGCAGCAGACAAATTGAACCTGGGGTGACCGGCCCGGCCCCACGAAAGTTTCCCACCGGTCACCAGGGTAAATCGGAAGCGCTCGCGATGGCTAGTTAGATGCCCAGCGTCCCAGGATTCGCGCCCTATTTGGAGGAAAAATTCCTGCAAAATGCGCCATAGCTGGGGATCGAACCGCAGATGCCTGGGTTAACAACTAGTGACCTTACCGCTGCACCATAACCCCGGGGGCTATTGATTAGATCTTAGAGCATCATGATGGGGAATGTCTTGTGCACATCTTTTACTAATTCAATCGCAATAGGTGAGAGATGCAGTGCATCCCATGACCATTCAAACAAAAGGATGAGAATGTGGTGTAGGGAATTGTCAAGCCGATTCAGGGGAAAATAGTCTTGAAAAAATAAATTTGAATCTTTTATACTAACTTATCAAAGATAAAAATTAGATTAGTTGAGCAGACATAAAACACATAAATAACTATATGTTAAAAATACGGAATAATTAAGCATAGAGTTACAAAAGTTGTTGCCGAATATTTATGAAAATTCCGAGCTAAAGAGTTTTATTTATAAAACCTGAAAACTTTATCGATGTGCTGACGTGACACATCTTGAGCGTCTGAGTTTAACACGGGTGCTTGAGTTGGGTTAAAGTTCTATCCATATCGCAGTAGCTATGAAAATAGTTGTTTCTAGATAAGTCAATTTTCTCGAGCGCTCGAGTTAGCTTAGGGCGCTAGGAGTCTCGGGGGCTCAAATGGTTCCGGGCGCCCTAATCTCCGGGCGCTTGGAATTGATCTGAGTGCCCGGGCTATGCTGGTTCAGTTAGCTCACTCGAATCCAACTTCAAACCTTTTCTTTGAGCAATCTTCCTCCTTAGCTTCTCGTCCCTTGGACATTGCACACCCCTTCTCGTTCACCGGTATACTTTTTCGTAGACTTTGCATCTCTCGGATGCACCGAGCCCGTCGGCTCCTTTCCAGTACCATTCTTCTTCTCTGTTGTGTCTTCCGCTTGACTTTATGTGCTCTTAAGCTCCTGTACATTTAAACATAGAGATCAAACTAACAAGATCTAACTCGACTCGGTTGACTTCATCAAAACTGGATACTTCAATCTCCTCCTTTTTAATATGTATAAACTCTAGTTAAGTTAGGAAAATATAAACAATTAAAAAAAAAGTAATAAGTACAAAGTAAAATTATTTAAAACATTCTCTTTATCTTAATTCTCATTTCTCTCGCTTCAATATAAAAAAACAGTTAAAAGAAAAAAAAACTTAAGTAATTTTTTGGTAAATTTTTTTTAAAATATCTTTTGTTTAAAAATAGTTTGAAAATTAAAAAAAATCTTTTCTTTATCCCAAATCTAAAATCTTTTGAAATTTTCCTAAATTGGTAAATGTAAAATCAAAAGTTTTCGATGATTTTGTAAAAAAAAAAATTAAGGAAATTTTGAAGTTAAAAACTCATTTTTATATAAAAATTATAGAAAATAATCTTTTTATTTGAAATTTTTAAAATTTTTTGATAATATGTCATAATATTAGATTTGGTCACTTAATAATTTTCAAGTTAAAATATATTTTCGTTGAGTGTGAAAAAATAATTCATTAATCATGTATGAATTTTAGAAAATAAATATTTAAAAATATATTTGATTTTAAAAAATCTTGATAATTTTTTTAAGAGTTTAAATTTAACAATAGTTTTTGGAAAATTTAATCAACAAAAGTTGATTTCAAAGTATTTTTAAAATTAAAATTTTGACTTTTAATGAAAATAAAAAAATTTATTTAATAATAAAAAGAAATTCAACAATATTTTTATGAATAGACATGAATGAAGTTTGTAAAAAAAAATTAAAATAAATTTTCTATAAAATTAAAATTCTTTTAACAAAATTTAAAATGATAAAACAAATATTAATTTATAGAATTATAATCTGACAGTCCAATAGGGACTTAGGAATCTAAAATAAATTCCTACCTAAATTTTAGTGGAATATAATTTTTAGAGACTTTTGTAATTTGACCCCTATGATTTTTTAAATATTAGTTTAGTCCTCTATAATATAAGTTTTGAACTTTAACATACATTTTTCTTTTCTAACATTTGTATTTTATCTTTCAAGTTCATATTTTCAAGATTAATTTTGTCAAACAATTCTAAGGGACATGCATTTACTGAATTTGATTTCAGCTCACCATTTTTCTTTTTCAAATTAACTTACTTGGTTCATAATTTATATAAAGATCAACTTAATATTTGGATAGTGCCATAAAGTTTAACAGGAGGGAGGTTACATACCTCACTTACCGTGTCAAATTTGCAGTTTGATGTTCTCCCTTCATCGATGCTTTTGACGATCATTTCATATGAGTTTTTGTTGTCCTCTTCTTGATAACTTGCTATTAGAGCAAGACCGATATACTTTTCTATGTCAGATTCCGAGGGAGACAATTCACTCTATGTCGCCTTTAGGTTCTTCTGCTTGCTTTGACTAGGCTTTTTTTCTTTGTCTTTCTTTTGGAAAAGAGCTATTCATCCTCCTCTAGCCAACCTAACAGGTCTTACAAGTGGTTTCAGAGTAAGATTCGCTTTTGAAAGACTAATCGTCAGCTAAAGTAACAAGACGATGGCCGAAACTAGCATACACCAGCTTAAGTTCAAGAGGGAGTTCGCGACATGGAGGCGAAGAATAGAGCTATTCTTTAGAATCTATTTTAAAATTTTACTAATAATAAAATATATTTTTGAAGTACCCAAGGCGAGAACGACGAGATAAAAGAAGCACATCTCTGGAGTAAGAAGCAACAGTTAAACTTTGTAGTCAACGCCAAAACAGAAAAGAAGTAACAATCAGACTTTGTAGCCAACGCCAAAGCAGAATTTCATCTATTAAGCGTACTCCCGGCTCAGGAAGTCAATCGGATAGATAACTACAAGTCAGCAAAAGAACTATGGGAGAAATTCTTAAAATTACACAAGGAAACTCTGAAGCAAATCTTGTACGACGGGATCTACTTCGAACTCAGCTAACCAACCTTCGTATGGAAGAAGGAGAGATGGTAATCCAACTACATGCCAAGATTAAGGAGTTGATCATCAGACTCAAGAATCTTGAAAAAATACTAACAAATCGAGATTCGTTAAGGTATGCTTTGAACTCATTTTCAAGAACACTAGAGTGAATACCATTAGTTGATTTCTACTATATCTTCAAGAACCTCAAGGTAAGTATTTAAGAATGTCTATTTTTTTTTAAAAAAATCATAACTTCATTGTTTTATCTCCGAAAACTTTCATCAATTAAATATATTTAAAAATAAATATTTTAAATATAAATAAATATTAAATCAGATTTGAAATTAATAATAAAAAATAATAAATTAATATAAAATTTAGTTTATATGCGTTTCTCACGAGTCAATGTAAGTCTATTGATATAAAATAGATTGTAGGCTTAAGTGGGTAGATCTGTGCGTACCATCTTGATTAATAACATTTTATTCCATTCTATTTGAATTATTTAATTGACAGATTAATTGATGGGTCCAACTTAAATTGAAATTACGATGAATAATTGATAATTTTTTTGAGTAATGATAGGGAGAGTGAATTTGGGAGAGTGAATGGGAGAGTGAATGACGTGACAGTTATTGTATACACGTCCGATCGCCGATCAGACACCACCGGCGACCTCTGATCACCGTTCCGAATCAAACTATGTCCTAAGAAGATCGGTGAACTCATCGGGAATCGCCGCAATTATGATCTCGTCGCATTCACCGTCAATCCGGCGAGATCTCAATTACCGACGACTCTGTCGGTTTCACTATCTTCTTAGGACATAGTTTGATTCGGGACGGCAATCAGAGGTCATCGGTGGTGTCCGATCGGCGATCGAATATGTACACAATAACTACACGTCATTCACTCTTCTAAATTCACTCTCCCAATCATTTCAATTTTTTTTATGAAATAGAAATGGTGATCCTCAACACTAGAGGATTGAATATCTAATACTAGTTAAAAATTTAAAAAATAAAAGGTAAAAAAAATATTTCATAATAATAAGTTGTTGAAGATGGGTTGAGCTAGTGTTTTGATTTACCCTAACGACCTAACTTCTGCCGACTCTGACGACAATGCTCCACTCGACTATCCGCCGCCATGCTCTTCTTCCCTTGCCCCAATTCCACCGCATTTTCTTCGCCACCTGCACTTCCTCCTCCCTGTCAGGCGGCGGCACCTCTTCTCGCGGTCCTCACTTCGTGGTCAAGTACCTCGTGAACTCATGCGGATTCTCCATGGAGGAGGCGTCGAAGGCGTCCAAGCCCCTCGCGGGTCTCCGATCGACCGAGAATCCCGACGCTGTTCTTGCTTTTTTCAGATCTCATGGCATTGATGGCGCTAATCTCAGGAAGATGATATCCTGGAAACCAGGATTCCTCTGCTGGAATGTGGAATCAAACCTCACCCCGAAGTTTCAATTTTTACGCGACCTGGGGTTGTCAGAATCCGACCTCGTTGATGTCATCATGACGAACCCCGCCATCCTGTTCCTCAACGTCCAGTGTACTCTTCTCCCCAAATTGAATGTATGGGAAAATCTCTTTGGATCAAGGGAGCTGCTCCTCAGGAATCTTAGGAAGAAATGTTGGTTTTTGACCACCAACATAGAGAATGTGGTACGTCCTAACCTGAACTTCTTGCGGAATGAGTGTGATATTCCTCTCGAAAGGGTATCACATGTCTTCAAAAGACGACCAACCTTCATTATACAAAATCCAGACTCGTTACGGGCTTTGGTAGATCGAGCGGAGGGAATGGGATTTACTAGGAGATCTCGAATTTTCCTCTGGATCCTTGACGTTCTGTTTGGGACCAGCAGAGAAAAAGTTGACGCTCACTCCAAGCTCATGAGCAGCTTTGGGTGGTCGAACTCGGAGTTCTGTACTGCGATCGGAAAACAACCAGGCTTCTTAAATTTTTCCACAGATATGTTACAGATAAAGATGGAATTTTTGGTCAAGGACATTGGGTTCACCCCATCCGGCATTGCTAAACAGCCTAGGCTTTTAGCATACAGTGTGAAGAAGAGGATGATTCCTCGGTTTCAGGTTATGAAGATATTAAAATCAGAAGGGTTGTGGACTTCAAAGGACAAGCTACTTACGTTTTTCACAATGCCAGGCCCAAAATTTCTGAAGAAGTATATTCTTCCTTACAAAGATAAATTCCCTAAGCTTCTTGAGATCTTGTGCACTGTAGCTGAATGATGGTTGGATAATCGAAATTACAAAAGATAACAATGATGTTGAATCAATCTTGTAGTTTTCACATGTGTTTGCTATTTTTAAAATTGTTCATCTAGAAATTAAAATGGCATTTTTTTTGAATTGCATTTTGTATCCTGATTGAGTTGTAGAAGGGTTTATCTTAGAAAATTGAGGATTGAACTCTGTGCAAGTTATTCCAGTAACTGAAGGAGAAGAAACAGGCATATTCTTGATTGATAAAGGTTGAATTTGGTTTTCCCCTGAGCTGGGTATGTGGCCATTTGCCAAATGACCGAGGTGCCTTTTTTTACATGTAGGGCATTAAAATTTTCCCAAGCTTTTCTCATTGATAACAAGCTTTATGGAAGGTGTTGCTTGTTCTTATAAGGTAGGATTCCTAACTTCAAAATTTTCAAATAGAACATGTAGAAAATGCTAAAATTGCAGATTTAATTTTGTGGTCTTAAGTGATTCTAATATATTTTGTTGTATTGTCGTGTTGGTTGCTCATATAAATTTCTGATTCTTTTAGGTATAGAAAATTTTTCCACAAATTGCTTAGTAGTCAAATTGACTTTGGGGAAATGGAGATCAGTCTCGGAAATATGTAAATTTGCCAAAATATTCGAATAGTTATGTAAATGCAAAAGAGATTCAAGATAGAATTTTTACAGAGATGATATATCTTGAAAATATCAACTAGTAGGAATAAATGATTAATAAGTACCTCAGCGGAATTAGGGACTAAGGATCCTTCACCCTAAATATGTAGAACACGAAAGTGTTGCTTTTGAAATTGGCTGCAATCAGTTGCCGTCTGATTCATTATTTGGATATCTCTCCAGATTTTTTTTTCTCTTTGTCAAATAGTTTTAAATGCGTTGGTTTCAACAATTATCCTTCTTAAATATGTTATTCTTTCTCTTTTAGTTGTATTTAAGGTCGAATGGATGACAATTGAGATTCTATTTTTTTTTTTATTTTCATTGAGATCTAGACTAGTTACTTACCGTGTTAACAGTAGCAATGTCCACGTTAAAAGAAGGCTTGATTTTCTGCCATCTGAAATGGTGTCGTGTTTGAAACCTGATGGATCTTTTACAGATCAAGTATTTACAACCTTTTCCCTCCCTCATTCAAGTAGCAATGGCGTTGGATTCAAAGGTAGCTGCATAACAATGTAAGTGTAAACCTCTAATTGATGCTGACTTAGTGTTTGGTTCATTGAGCTTTATCTATTAAATTCAATTTGTTTGGTTAATTTCAACTGCTTGGTGTTTTCTTTCTTCTGGTTTCTATACATCAGTATTTAGTTGATTGAAAGAATATTTAGCATTGCTGAAAGGAATTATTATTGCTTTTTAACTTCTGGCTTTCATATATCTTAATATATTAAATCTGGTTCTTCTATCCATAAAATCTGACCAGCTACTTAAGATCTTAAGATCTTAAGATCTTAAAATCTGACGAACTTTTTTATTCTTCCAAATCCTAAGATCTTTACCTAGTACCAAACAAATACGTACAATCAGAGTTGGATATACAAGTAAATAAATAGGTAATGATATGTACAAACATGTTGCTTGTGGAACATCACGTTTTTTTTACCTAGCATCAGATATCCAATCCATCGGGTTGACTAATTCCGGAAATAATTGATCCGGCTTAAATGAAAATTTCTTATCGGCAATTAGGATAAATCTGAAAGTGCGTGCAAGGCGATCAACAGTTCAACATCCCAAGTTTTACTAGTGGAAAATGTTTTGCAGTGCACCATGGCTGGAAATCATACTATGAGCGCTTGGGAGATAGCATGGGCGCTCTGCCACTGCACTGTAATGTGGGAGCGGAACACCTTTAACTAACAATAGCGCGAGATTTTTGATGATTCTGTCCTTTGTTTAGCAAGTATTCGATAGCTCATCAAGATCTGAATGATTTTATTTTTATTTTGGGAAAATAATTTTGTTTACATATGTTTTCACTCTCTAGTACCAAATCTAGTGAGGTGGCTATTGCCACCTTCACCATCCTTTCTTTTTCTCTGTGTATTCAAAACCAATATCCTTCACTTAATAAGAGGAACCTTTTGTTGAGCAAGAATGGTCTCTCTCTCTATCTATCTCTCAAATAAAATAGAAATAAAAGAATAAAAAAAGGTGAGTAGCCTCACTTGAAGATGTAGCCGATTTGTTGACCTCTACCTTTGTTTTTTAACTATTACCAGGTATCGAGCCCTTCGGCAAATGCTAATGCCATTGAAATCATGGGCTAACTTTTCTCCCTAAAATAGGTTGGTTTTAGTTTCATCTCCTACTTGAAAAGAATCATTTGATTTTTTTATGATATCTTGCTTGTCTATCCAATTGAATTGAATTTTGCATGAAATAATTTTGATGACATTTTTATTTAACAATGGATCATGCAATTGCCAAAATTCTATTGTATAGGCTTCTTATTCTATTGATTAGATCTTAGAGGATCATGATGGGGAATCTCTTGCGCACATCTTTCAGTAAGTCAATCGCAGTAGGTGAGAGATGCAGTGCATCCCATGGCCGTTCAAACAAAAGGATGAGAATGTGGTGTTATTCGGATGACAAGTCAAGGTTTATTGCTAATCTTCCAGATGATATCTCAATGTAAATCCTTGCAAGATTGCCTAGAATTTATTACTTGATGCCAAGATGGTTTATTAGTGTTGGAAGATAGTAATTATGACTGACGAACTATTTCAGAGGAGAGAATTGGTGTAATTGAAGAATGATTACATGTGATATTGCCAAAGGTTGAAGCAAGTTTCCTTGACATGCGTTTGACTCTTTTTTGAATAAGCGGCAATGGTTGCCATTCTGTCGCACATTGTCAATTAGGTGTCAAAGAATGCAACGCTCAGTGGGTTCTACCATCGAACTTGTTTGTTTCATAAGGAGCTGAGTTGGACAGAGTAGCCGCTTCGACCAAATACCTTTTTGTGCTTGTTCAATTGTTAATGCCAATGGTTGCCTCTGTGTGCCAGGGGGATTTTTTTTAAGCCTTAGCAGTTACTTGTGTTTGCAAATATGACCCATGGCTTAACTTATACCAGTAAGTTACTTCTTAGTGTTAGAGCTTTTTGTAAGACAAGCTTGTTAAACAACATATTTTATAGTGAAAAAGGATTATTACTTGCTGGCTTTCGTAGGACACTACACGATACAAAAGTACCAATGGTAATTTTCTGATATTGGAGGCTGTCTAAACAATATACATGCTCGAAAATTTAAACTCCATTTAGTACTTACTGCTTGGGTAATTCTATGAATGAAACCTCTTAATTCCTGAACACAGGATGAACTTGCACTTTGAAAGGTGATTGCTGCTAAGGATTTTATGACTGTAGAGGTTGTAAGTGTAGGACCGATGCACGTGAGAGGGGGGGGTGAATCACGTGACTTTTAAAATCTTCGTTATAGAATCAGAGTCGATAGAAAATTGTACGATGCTTTGAAAAACGTGCGCAGCGGAAAAATTAAAACGAAAAGCGAAAGCGAAAAATAATAAAAAATTACACGAGGAGTTTTACTTCGTTCGGAGCCTTCGGCGACTCCTACTCGAAGACCCAGGCTCCTTGAGCCTTTCCTGTGGGCAATCCACTAAAAACCTCTACTGGCAAACTCCCGGTAGAGTGATTCGAATACAAGATTAGGTGGAAGTGTAACAACCCTACACTTCCCCTTTTAATAATTTAAGTGTAGACAGAACAAAAATTATGTTACCCAACACTTAGATTTATCTGAAGTAGCTTGGGTGTTGGGAGCGATCTTCCGGCAGCGGTCGGACAGCGTCGAGTCAAAGCACAAACCGCAGCAGAGGAGCGTGGAAGCAAGAGAGTGCCAAAGCTTGAACCAGAAATTTTTTTCTATATACTAGAGGGCTTGCTTGCTTCCTTTTATAGTGCCTCGATGCATGATCTTCTCAGCTCAAATTTTATCCATTAGCAAGAAGGAATAATTCAAACAAGATAACGTTTCTATCTTTGCTTCACTTAAATAATTTAAATAAAATTTAATCTGAAAAGTTAACCAAGAGGTTTTATCCTCTTACCTCACCAAGACTTTTTGTTTTTCGAAAAAATAATTCAACATACAATATAAAAAGAGATTTTATCCTTCTAGCTAGGTTTCACGTGAGAATTTTAAGCATTAATAGGAATAATTAGAAAATAACAATAAGATTTTATCATTAGTAGGAATAATTTTATTTTCAAAAAAAAAAATACGAATAATTTAAATGAAAATTTATCCTCCACCGAGGCTTTAGATGAGGAATAAATTTATAAAATTAACCTACAAAATCTAATTAGTTCACATATCAAATAAATCCTGTAAAATAGAGTTAATGAATTTAGAGTTAATTAGACCCCGTCCAAACCTGGATAAGGATCTAACCAGGACTCAACCGAGGTCACCAAAATGGGCCTAAGTTGGACCGCGCCTACAGTCCTAAAATAGCACCCGTCCTCACTGGTTCGCTCCTCCAGTGACTTACCTCGTGCAGCTCTACTCAACTTCTTAACCCACCAGGTCTTCCTGCCAGGGCTCAACCACCCTGGTCTTTTTGCCAAGTTTCAACCAACTTGGGCTTCAGCCAATTGTCAGGCCCNATTCCTGAACAAAGGATGAACTTGCACTTTGAAAGGTGATTGCTGCTAAGGATTTTATGACTGTAGAGCTTGTAAGCTGTCAAGTTCTTGATCTTTGTCAATCCATCGAGTTGTTTTAGACTAAATGCAATCTTTTGTCCTGTCTTCATAACAGGGCATCTGAAGTTTTTTCAAAAGAACAATGTAACAATGGAGTTGGATTCAAAGTTAGCTAGTTGCATAATAATGTAAGTGTAAACCTCTGATTGATACTGACGTAGTGTTTGGTTCATTGAGCTTTATCTATTCAATTCTATTTGTTTGATTAATTTCAACTGCCTGGTATTTTCTTTCTTATGGTTTCTATACATCAGTATTTTAGGATATGGTGTTTCTATAGTATTAACATTTGCATGCATCCTAAGACATCATCACAACTCTAGCATGCTCCAATATTAACAACATCCTCATACTAACTGGATCAAATTTTGCGGAATAGAAAGAATACATAATCGTAAGTTTGGGCTGCATGAATTTATACTATGCATTGAGATACAATCTCCCTGCAGTAGAACATAGGACTGAATTTGAAAAGTAGGAGCATCCAATTGTGTGAGTCTGAGTATCACGAGGCTTTTAATTCCGTCACCGATAAAGGCTATATAATTGAAGAGGAGGATGTTAGGAGTTTCCTAAACCAACTAGTAGATTGATTCGTGTGAAACGAAAAGGTCGAGACTACCATACTTCTTTCAAAGTTGGTGTCCATGCGATATAATGACAAAGAAAACATAAGAGAGTATATTATGGAGATATATAATATCGCCATAAATCAAACAAAGCACTAAAACTCGAAATGTGTGAAATTATGTTAGTGTATTTTGGCTTGATGTCTCTACATGCACGATTCACTCTTAAGTTTTTTTATAATATTTAAACAGAAAAATGGACATTGAATGATCTTATTGCTTAATGTGTACAAGTGGAGGATAAACTGAGATATGCGACATTTGAAAGTGTTTACTTAGCATGCGGTTCACAAGGTTCGAGCAAAAAATAAAAGATAATCGATAATAAAAGTAAACAAACTATAAATTATAGGGGTTATGACCATAAAGAGTATAAGAAATAGGATAAGGAATCGACTTATTTCTTCATCAAGAAGGAAGGTCATATAAAAAAGACTGTCTCAAATACGCCAACCAGCGTGTGGAGTAAGGTAAACTTCTCGCTCTAGTTAGTTTAGAAGTCAATTAAGCTATCGTGCCTACTGACACTTGGTGGATAGATACCGATATTATTATTCACATAAGTGTCATAATGTAAGGTTGACTCAGGAGTTGACTTCTGCTTAATGGTGAAAAATACATCTATACGGAAAACGACAAGAAGACTAAAGTTAAATTTATATATGTCTTTAGGATTTGTTTACTTTCAATTTCTTCTTTGGATAAATTATGTTATTCTTGTTCATTTGAAAATAGAATTCTTAGTATTTTCTTTAATTCAGTATTTATTGGCAATAGTTCGTTGATTGATAAGCTATATAAATTGAACACCTTAACTTCTACTACTAACAACATAATAATACATATTATAAGTACGAAACGCAAATTGTCTAATGAGAGTTCTTCCATGTTGTGGCTTAGAGGATATATATCCAAACAACACATAGAAATATTAATGTCACATGGAATTCTAAATTCCCTTGACATGTCAAATTTTGATGTCTGTATAGAGTGTGTTAAGAGGAAGACAACTAACAAAAAAAAATATAAGAGGCAAGTTGTAGTAGTGATGTTTTGAAACTAATATACATAGACATTTGTCGATCGATTCCTAAGGCACATTGGAATAGCCACATATTTTATTAGTTTCATAGATGACTATTCACGATTTGGTTATCTATACTTTATTTAATTATTAGAAGTTGCAATCTTTAGACGTATTCAAAATTTTCAAAGCTAAAGTTGAAAATCAACTACGTAAGAAAATTAAGGTCTTAAGATCCGATTGTGGTGGTGAATACTATGGTCAGTATGACTGATCAAGTCAACAACATCTTGACCTTTTGTGAATTATCTTGCTGAGTGTGAGATTGTATCTCAGTATACCATATCTAGTACTCTAGTCAAAATGGTAATTGTATCATAAAATACATAGTAAGAAGTATGATTACTTGTACTTCTTTATCAAAGTTTTTGTGGGGCGAAACACTCAAAGATTACAGTTTACTTAATAGAGAACTCAGTAAGGCGGTAACAAAACCTCATACGAGATGTGGACGGGTAGGACGTCTAGCATTAGACATTTACATGTTTAAGGTTGTCTAGCTGAGGCTAGATTTTATAGGCCTAATGGAATAAACTTGATTAAAAAATCGTGAGCTGTCATTTTGTAGGACACTCTTAGAAGTTTGGTGGCTATAAATTTTTTTAACCCTTCTAATATATCCTTTTTCTAAACGGGAAACATCAAATTCATTGAGGACGGTGGGAGCGCCAAGGTTTGGAAAATATATATTTTTTTGTAAAAAGCGTTAGCGATCATCTTGTGGTCACTACTAGTGCAATTAGTAGTGATATGATTGCTATACCCTATATTGTAGATATTGTACATCTAGTGGGAATAGTGAACTGAGATATTCATCTCCAATGCAATTGAAGGGCCAAAAAGAACGTGTAGAATAGATTCATTTCGAAGAGTGAACATGGCATATATGAATGTATAGAATTGCATAACTATGATAATAAATTTTCTAAAAATATTTTAAAGGTTTGCTTGGGCAATTCGTAATCCAACAAATTAAGACGTAGATCTGTCTTGGTTGGTTTGAAGTTTATGATGACTTGGATGTAGTAAATATCTGAACCAAAATAATAACTTGGATGTAGAACTGGAACAAATAATAGGTGCGTAAACCAATATATTCTATCCTCCGATTCAACTTGTAAAGTAGGACAACCTGTAGATATATGTTTCGTTTTCCCTCTTTCAGTTATTTGTTCATTGCTGTAATCGTCACAATAATCTGAATCTTAAAAATGAGATTATGTAGCTTCACTGATTATATAGGCTAATCTGTAATCTATTTTGGGATTAATTTACATGATATCTATCTTTCATTTTACTAATTGATAGTTCTGGTTATTTTTTTAGTGGCAGCTTAGATGCACATTCGAGAATGATGATTTGGCATGTCTGTGAATTTCATACTCTGATTTATATCCTAGCCTCTGAAATATTAGAAATACAGTAGTAAGATATAAATGTCACATTATCGTAGATATAATTTCACTTGATTTTACTATTAATTGTGATATTCTAATTTATGGTTTCATAAAATTCATTTCGTTATACCAGTAAAGTCATTATTGTACTTTCTCAATTACCGATAAGAATGCTAAGATATATTATGGTTCAAATTCACAGGAGGATCTAGACCACATTGATAGGCTAATTGAAGAAGCAGAAGCAAGATTGGAGAAGTTTCAGCACCCAGACCCATACATTGGTAATTATCATTGCAAAGTTTCAACTTCAGTAGCTCTCCTATTAGTTTGGTATCATGCTTTTATCGGTTTTAGATTTGCAAACTATATTGGACTTTCTTAAGTAAACTCATGGATTCAATTAGTTGAAATAAGGATGTGTGGCTTAGTGTAGATGAATGTGTGACATTACTAGAGAGCAATTAGGTGTAGCTCCGTTAGAGGATACAATGATTAAAAAAAAGGTTAGGTAATATAGTGCGTTCAAATAACGACTAGCTGATTTAATAGTTGAGATGAATCGTCTCTATTAGAGTTAACATTGGTAAATAATGGACAATAAGATCTATGCAGCTGAATCCAAATAATTAAGACAAACACTGTCAAATGATGATGATGATGAATTATTGATGGTAACGAGCCTTAGACATAATCATGTTTAGCCATGCAAAAGACAATAGTTAATCTTGTTAGAGAAAAACGATCAAAGACTATAGTTAATCTTGTAAGAAACTATAAAGTTATCTTGTTTGACTTCTCTGCTAGAGAAACTTCATTTTTGGATATTGTTATAACTAAGATTTGTCAATATGCCCAGCTACCTTGCTGCATAAAGATTTATTTTCATGTGGTTTACGCAAGTGTTCGGGTGTTCTTCTCTCTTCTCTATGGGCCTCGGGGAACAGGGAAGGTTGGTATATATAGTATTTTTATTCGTCTTAGGTAAGTTCATGCTTATTTAATATATCCTGATTGATGATTGTTGCTTTGTAAGTATACATTTCATTTTTAGACATTGTTGGCAAAAGCTCTCGCAACAGAGTGCTCGCTGAATTTTTTAAGTGTGAAGGACCAGAGTTAATCAACATGTACATAGGAGAATCTGAGAAGCATGCCAGACATCTTTCCGAAGGTATTATGAATGTTAAAAAATGCCAAGAGAATCTAAGATTTAAGGACCAGAGACATCTTTCAAAAGCAAGATACGTTGTAACTAATATACATGTCCATTACTTGGGTTTTTTTTATGTAGACAGATCCAAATTTTGTGAATTATATATATATATATATATATATATATTTAAATTGTATGATACATTTTTAGTTCAATAGTAATAACATGGATTAGTTGTGCTTTTATGGTATTTTAATTAGTATTATTTATATGGATTTAATTAAGTAATTCATGGTATAAATAGATTTTAGTTTTGTAAATAGATTTATCTTTTGCTAAATAATTATATTTTAAAAATGATAATAATTTTTTATTCAATAAAAAATTTTATCAATGCTAATTGTAAACCATTTTAAAGTGCTTTTTAAGTGTTATCTTTGCTAAAAAAGATAGACATTTTTTAACTATCATCAAACTGTTGTCTTTATATAAAACGACAACGCTTTTTAAGTGTTGTCTTTAAATAAATTTTTAATAACACTACTTTTAACAATGTTTTTTTAGTCACATAGTCTATATATAAAAATATATCTTTTAATTTTTTTCTTGTAGTGCTCATTTTAAGTAAGAAATATAACAAATGAATGTCAAAATTGGATTCCTTAATATAATATCGAGGAAACTATATATATGGTGCAAATAGAGAATTTTACATTTGAGGATTCAAAATACCTAGTATGGAAATTAAATAATTTCATTTATGATTTGAACCATACATTTCATCAATAACACTAGAAATTTGATTAGTTGATTATCTCATTTGACTTTAAGGAGAATCCTATTGATCAATGGTGTAATAATTGCTTGTCTAGATGTAATTTTAGCTTTAAGTATCATGATAGAACTAAGAACACTATTGCGTGCCAAAATATTCAAAAATCTATGATTTGTGATAAAACTAGGATTTCTAGAACTAAGGATCAATGCATCAACCCTAAGAAACGGAGACATATGCCTAGGAAAATGGGTAGATCTAGAAATGAACAAAATAGGCATGATGATTCTAATGTTAGGAGTTTTGAAAAGGAAAATCAAGTATTAAGAGCAAAACTTGATAAGTTAGAAAAGAACCTAGATAGAGTCATTCGAGGGTCCAAGGGATTTAATGTGCTACCAAAGGATCAAAACCATAGAAATGGTAGGTCGGGTCTAGGATACCATCCTAGGAAGGCAAATGTTAGTAAAATGTCATATTCAAAGATGCCTTATGATTATGATAGAGAAAAGATCAAAAATGGTATGAAAAAGCCAATTAAAGGAGAAAAGAGGGATTTGACCAAGAAAAAAGTCTAGAGTTAAGAGAGTATTAGTGGAAGGTCAAGAAGCACCGGAGAGACACCGGTGTGGTCTTGCATTTGTGGATAAGTTACCTAGGGAGGTAACTAGAGCTAGAAGTCCAAGGGAGAACCCTAGGAGCCAAAATGGGATCCATGGTAAATGGATCTCAGGTGGTTTTCTCCTAGGAGACTAGATGGACTATGAAGTGTGCCAAAGGGTTTAAAAGGCTAAGGTTAGCTTTAATCCTAGGGAATTGGCACACTAAAAGAAGAGTTATGGAGAAAAAGATTGAAAATAGGATTATAATTGAGAGATATTGACTTTAATGTATAAATGTCATATAACTTGATGCTATTAGTGTATTATGAATGAGTATGAGAAGAAGCATCAAGAAGAGATCCAAATTAGAACTTTTAGTTGAGCTTAAATGGCCCAATTTAGATAGTTTTGAAGTTTGTGCCAATCTTGGGATCCGGAGTAGATTTATTTGAAAATGTATTTTTCCCAAGTAGACATAGGATCCACAAATATCTCCATGAAATTTCAGATTTTTTGGAGATTTGTGGAATTAATTAGGTATTTCTGAATTTAGGACTGGAAGACTGAATTTTCAGTATCAGTCGACTGCCCTATTGGCAGTCGACTGGTCTAGAGTGAGAAACGTTCTGTAAGGTTCACCAGTCGACTGCCGCAAGGGCAGTCGACTGATCCTAGAGTGAGAAACGTTCTGTGTGTTTTACCAGTCGACTGCCCCAGGGGCAGTCGACTGGTCTGCGGGTTTTAAGTTAGATCGGGCCGCGCGGAGGTGGCCAAAACCAAGGGTTTTGGCATACCACCCCCGGCGATTATTCTTCTCCCGAGCCCCTCTCTCATTCTAAGCCGCTCCCAAGCTTTAAAATCCTTCCCTAAGCCTTCCTCTACCTCGGATCTACTCCTAGGGTTAGTGAAAACTCATCTCTTCAAACCGATCTCTCCTCACTACCATCATGAAGCGATTGGCAAAAAGGTATCGGTGTTTACGGTTAATTTTTCATTTAAACCATGATTTGGGACTAATGTGTTTATTTTTGCATGTTTTCCTTGTCTTTTTCCTTTGCGGGGTGGTTTGGTATACATGTATTTGTGTATTGCATATTAGGGCGGTCTCTAAAAGGCCAAGAGGTGAGGGATCCAAAATTACATCTAGGCAAGCAATTATTACTTTTAGAGATTTTACAAGAATGAATTAATGATTGATCTGTAAAGCAAAAACTCTAAGCCTATTTATAGCCTAAGAGAATAAATCTGGATTGTTGATTGTTGATGAATTTTCTCTTGGCCGTTGATCCATGGATGTAATCTGGATGGTTGATCTTGGATGGGATTAAACTGCATCCATTGGATCTGATTAAAGGATAAAGTTATCCTTTAAGAGATAAAATTTAATTAAAACTTTGTCTTTTGCACGCAGTAGCTAAATGACTTTATCTTCTACTCGCAACAACTTTAATCACATCGTCTGCTTATCCCAATCGGTAAATATGGAGATATATGAATGTGAGTTTCGAGGTTTGAATCTTCACAGCAACAAATAAATCTCTTTTTTTTCGGGTGCTTGGTTTGACTTGGTCAAACTGACCAGTCTTTTGGTTCTTTGTCTTCTGGGTGATTTTCGGCCAACTGGAGTTAGGCTCACCCGAACCCGACTCCGGCCTTTCGCCCCTCGAGCGTCCTTCCTCCCGGCTTTTTGTCCCTCGGACACCGCGCGCGTCCTTCTTGCTCTACCGGTGTACTCTTCCGCAGCTTCCGCGTCCCTCGGATTGTACCGAGCCGTCGGCTCACTTCCCCGCACAATCCTTCTCATCCACTACGTCTTACGCTCGACTTCCTCTGTACCTAAGCTCCTGCACACTTAGCAGAGGGATTAAACACACCAGGACCTAACTTAAATCGGATGATCACATCAAAACCAACCAGGGGTACTTACATATATATATATATATATATATTTAATTGGAATAGTTTTATTAAACTTTAATTAAATTTATTTAAATTATTTCAATCATAGTTAGATTTGAATGAAGTATTAACATAAAATTATTTAAATCCTAACATATCTGTGTATCCTAAACCCTATCTTGTTTCGGCCGAGCGACTTGTGCAGACTCGTCACTCGGGGCAATGCCTCCGGGCCCTTCGTCGGGCTCTAACGGAGTGTCCGGGCTCGCGTGACATGTCTAGACTCGTCACCAGGCTAAGAGGACGTGTCTGGATGCGTCGTAGTGGCGAAATGGCGACGGTTCCATACAAAAGGACATGATTACCGCCTAAAGCACTGTCTTAGCTAAGGTGGTGTGGTTGTTGCCTGCCTATGAGGCACCTAAGCGGCCACCTTGACTGTTATTTAGAATACTGTGTATGTATTGTGGATGTTATGCAGATATTTAAGTAATCAATGACCAATGCATTGAAAAGTTATGAGAAGAGTGTTGCGGTATTTGCAATAGACTTAGGAACACATGTTCATGTATTAAAAGTCTGGTCACCAAGAGGTGATTGTATATTCAGATTCCGATTTTGCTAAATGTTTAGATAGTAGGAGGTTTACTTCGGACAATATTTTCATACTTGCTAAAGGGGCTATATTGTAAAAAAATGTTAAACAGATTCTAATAACCACTTCTATTTGTTACGAAACATCCAATCATGGAATTTGACTGCAAAATTTCATCATAGTATTGTAGATCGTAGATGACATTGACATTCCATTGAGAATAAATTGTAATAATAAAGCTGCAGAATTTCATGTCAAGAATAATCACAGTTCGTCGAAGTTGAAGTACATCGACATCAAATTTCTTATGATTAAAGAGAGAGTTTAGAGTCGTCATGTAAGAATAGAGCACGTCAGCACAAATTTTATATTGACAGATTCACTTACCAAGTGCTTGATGATGCCTAAAGTGTTTCATGCACATATTATGGATATGAAAATTCTTCTTATTAAATAAATACATATTTAGTGAGAATCTGTATTTATTATAATGCTCTATATTTATTTTTGAATGCAAACAACTTGTGTTATTTTATAAGACGTACATAGTTCAAAATATTCATGTGTATTTCATTTTGACACTGAAATAAAGACGTTATGATTTATTGCTATAGTTTAACATATAATATTTATAAATGTGATATAGATTTATTTTGAAATTATAAGGTTTATTTATGATTTCCTATTGTAGTTTAATATAAACTCTTTGTATTGTGGGTCATCATTATGACCAATTGAAAATTGACATATACAGATTATATTTCTTATAATTTCCATGCTAAACATTCATATTTTGATTTATGTCATTAATGATATTGATATTGTGATTACTATTAGAATTTATTATAATTATATTATAGTAACTATGATATGTTTAGTCCATATTAATGAAATTAATGAATCAGATTTTTTGCATGGGTATTCTCTACCCATAAAGTTTGACATTATTTTCACGTCAACTAAGATTTAATCATATCTCATTCAAATTACATATATCTTAAGTGGGATGTTGTTAGATTTTTATCCCATTTGGTGGGCTTACATGAGAGATTTGTTACATGCAAATTTATGTTATATAGAATCAAACTCAATATGTGATCTAACTAATGTTTATTGAGGATTTGAATTACTGGATGTGGAGTTTACATGTGTAGAACCCTTTAATCCGCTCTGTTATTAATGACGGGTTGAGATGTGAGCCCACCATATATAGGGTTTAGTCCTGCTGGATTAGAGATCTTTGACAGATTTAGATGTTTCCATTAGCATAGAGATTATGGCATCGTCACCCTAGTTCATTCAGAAGACTTGACCCCTCGCTCCTCTTCTTCTCCGCGGGATCACGGGGACGACATTATGTGATGATGACATTTTCGTTGTTTTTAGGTTCATTGTCTTTTAATTTATATATTAATTTTCACATTATAGATGTGAGACGAAACTAAATTATGTGTTTAGTTTTGTCTGTTATAGATTTGAGACGAAACTAAATCCATGCGTTTAGTTTTATTTTCTTTTATTCGAGTTCTTGTTCTAGATTTCATAGAGTTTAGGAAAATAAGAATTTCTATAAGATATAGCACATCAAGATCTCAAGATTTTTTTGAGTGCTTGGGAATCGAATTACGAGTGCTTGGGAAACCACATGAGCGCTCAGCCACTGCAACCTAATGTGGGTGCGGAACATTACGTCTCTAGAACTAACAGAAGTGTGAGATTGTTGATGATTCTGCCCTTTGTTTAGGAAGTATGCGATTGCTCATCAAGATCTCATGGATTTTATTTTTATTTTGGGAAAATAATTTTGTGTACATATGCTTTCACTTTCTCGTACCAAATCTAGTGAGGTGGTTATTGTCGCCTTCACCATCCTTTCTTTTCCTCTGTGCATTCAAAACCAATATCCTTTAATTAATAAGAGGAACCTTTTGTTGAGCAAGAATGGTCTCTCTCTCTCGCGCACACGCACACACACACATCCTTCTCAGCTCCCACGGGCATAGCTGAGATGGTAAGGGGTTGATAGATTGCCACTAAAGTACTTGGGTTCGAGTCACGGGACTGGTGAGACGTAAATTCCTGCACCTTGTGAAAAAAATCTCTCCCCGACCTCTTGCTTTCTCAGTCACCGTGATTGACCTCCTCTGTGTTGGTCTTGGGCGGGCTGACGGGGACGCTGGGGGCGAGCGTTTCACCCCCTTTGCCACACACACACAATCCTTCTCTCTCTCTCTCTCTCATAAAATAGAAATAGAAGAATAAAAAATGTAACTATCCTCGAGAAGGTGTAGCCAATTTGTCGACTTCTACCTTTGTGTTTTTAGCTACTACCAGATATCGAGCCCGTCGGCATATGGTAATGCCATTGAAATCATGGGCTAACTTTTCTCCCTAAAATACGTTGGTTTTAGTTTCATCTCTTACTTGAGAAGAATCATTTGATTTTTTATGGTATCTTGCTTGTCTATCTAATTGAATTGAATTTTGCATGAAATAATTTTGATGGCATTTTTATTTAACAAGGGATCATGCAATTGCCAAAATTCTATTGCATAGGCTTCTTATTCTAT
This sequence comes from Boesenbergia rotunda, assembly GCA_024364735.1. Classification (NCBI taxonomy): domain Eukaryota; kingdom Viridiplantae; phylum Streptophyta; class Magnoliopsida; order Zingiberales; family Zingiberaceae; genus Boesenbergia; species Boesenbergia rotunda. The sequence continues at coordinate 79,601 of JAGFNQ010003464.1, forward strand.
TGATTAGATCTTAGAGGATCTTAATGGAGAATCTCTTGTGCACATCTTTCAGTATGTCAATCGCAGTAGGTGAGAGATGCAGTGCATCCCATGGCCGTTCAAACAAAAGGATGAGAATGTGGTGTTTTTGGGATGACAAATCAAGGTTTGTTGCTAATCTTCCCCATGATATCTCAATATAAATCCTTGCACCTAGAATTTATTACTCGATGCTAAGATGGTTTACTAGATTTGGAATATAGTAATTATGACTGGCGAACTATTTCAGAGGAGAGAATTGGTTTAATTGAAGAATGATTACATGTGATATTGTCAAATGTTGAAGCAAGTAAGTTTCCTTGGCATGCATTGGACTCTCGTTTTAATAAGTGGCAATGGTTGCCATTCTGGCGCATGTTGTCAATTAAAGGTGTCAAAGAATGCAAAGCTCAGTGGGATCTACCATAAAATTTGTTTGTTTCGGAAGGAGCTGTGTTGGACAGAGTTAAAGCTTTGATCAAAAATGCCTTTTTGTGCTTGTTCAATTGTTAGTGTCAATGGTTGGCCTGAGTGCTAGGGGGATTTTTTTCAAGTCTTTGCAGTCAATTGTGTTTGCAAATGACCCATGGCTTAACTTTTTCCAGGAAGTTACTTCCTAGTGTTAGAGCTTTTTGTAAGACAAGCCAAATTTTATAGTGAAAAAGGGTTATTTCTTGCTGGCTTTCGAAGGACACTCCTGTTGTTTTTTTTTAGAGTGGAAACTCCTGTTGTTACAAAAGTACCAATGGTAATATTCTGATATTGGAGGATGACTAAAAAAATATACATGCTCGAAAATTTAAACTTCATCTAGTACTGCTTGGGTAATTCTATGAATGAAATCTCTTAATTCCTGAACAAAGGATGAACTTGAACTTTGGATGGTGATTGCTGCTAAGGATTTTATGACAGTAGAGCTTGTAAGTTGTCAAGTTCTTGATCATTGTCAATCCATAGAGTTATTTTAGACTAAATGCAAACTTTTGTCCGGTCTTCATAACAGGACATCTGAAGTTTTGTCAAAACAACAATGTAACAATGGCGTTGGATTCAAAGTTAGCTAGCTGCATAATAATACAAGTGTAAACCTCTGATTGATACTGACGTAGTGTTTGGTTTATTGAGCTTTATCTATTCAATTGTATTTGTTTGGTTAATTTCAACCGCATGATATTTTCTTTCTCTTGGTTTCTATATGTCAGTATTAAAGTAGATTGCAAAGAATGTTTAGTATTTCTGAAAGAAATTATGTCTTTTTAACTTCTGTTTTTCATGTCTTCATATATTAAATCGGTTTCTTTTATCCATAAAATCTGACCAGCTACTTCTGTTAAACTATAAGAACGAACTTTTTTATTCAACAAAATCCCAAGGTTTATATTAGTACCTAACGAATAGGTTCAATCAGAATCACATACACAAGGAAATAAATAGGTAATGATACATACAAACATGTTATTACTATGGTACAGTGATAGGGTGATTAGTCGATATTCTAACTATTTGCGATTCGATCTCTAGCCATATTTTATAGATTTTTTTTTCAAATGGGACGTGAATCTTGGGACACTGAGTTTTTAGACTGTCCACTGTTAGCGCTTCTCGATTTATCCTAGTGACTCGTTAGAAATTTTCGTGGAGCTGAGATATTCATCTCAGATTCGTCTGTTATATATATATATATATATATATCCTCCACAAGATAATAACAAGCAAAAGCAACTTGGACAACCAAATCATTGAGGCTAGATAGAGGCTTTGAAGGGCCCTGACCTGAACTTTAAAAATAAATATCCGCTGCTTTACGATCTCCCTAGAGTTTGTTTTATAGATATAGAGAGATTCATATAGATACACAGACAATAAATATATGATGAGGTCGAAAATGTAAATTATCAATTTTTGGGATGAACCTTTAGCCATTATGTTAGATATATCATGTATTGATCATTTATGTTAAGTCCCAAAGCGTTCCTGCCTGAACTTAAGAGCAGACAGAGAATGATCTCATGGATTTTTAGAAGCGTGAGATTGTTGATGATTCTGCCCTTTGTTTAGGAAGTATGCGATTGCCCATCAAGATCTCATGGATTTTATTTTTATTTTGGGAAAATAATTTTGTGTACATATGCTTTCACTTTCTCGTACCAAATCTAGTGAGGTGGCTATTGTCGCCTTCACCATCCTTTCTTTTCCTCCGTGCATTCAAAACCAATATCCTTCAATTAATAAGAGGAACCTTTTGTTGAGCAAGAATGGTCTCTCTCACGCATGCACACACATCCTTCTCAGCCACCATGGGCATAGCTGAGATGGTAAGGGGTTGATAGATTGCCACTAAAGGTCTTGGGTTCAAGCCACGGGGCTGGTGGGGCGTAAATCCCTGCATCCTATGTAAAAAGTTTCTCCTCCGAACCTCTTGCCTTCTCAATCACTGTGATTTATGTCCTCCGTGTTGATTCTGGGGCGGGCTGACGGAGGCGCTGGAAGCGAGCGTTTTGCCCCCTTTGCCATGCACACACATCCTTCTCTCTCTCTCTCTTAAAATAGAAATAGAAGAATAAAAAATGGTGACTAGCCTCACGAGAAGGTGAAGCCAATTTGTCGACCTCTACCTTTGTGTTTTTAGCTACTACCAGATATCGAGCCCGTCGGCATATGGTAATGCCATTGAAATCATGGGCTAACTTTTCTCCCTAAAATACGTTGGTTTTAGTTTCATCTCTTACTTGAGAAGAATCATTTGATTTTTTATGGTATCTTGCTTGTCTATCTAATTGAATTGAATTTTGCATGAAATAATTTTGATGGCATTTTTATTTAACAAGGGATCATGCAATTGCCAAAATTCTATTGCATAGGCTTCTTATTCTATTGATTAGATCTTAGAGGATCTTAATGGAGAATCTCTTGTGCACATCTTTCAGTATGTCAATCGCAGTAGGTGAGAGATGCAGTGCATCCCATGGCCGTTCAAACAAAAGGATGAGAATGTGGTGTTTTTGGGATGACAAATCAAGGTTTGTTGCTAATCTTCCCCATGATATCTCAATATAAATCCTTGCACCTAGAATTTATTACTCGATGCTAAGATGGTTTACTAGATTTGGAATATAGTAATTATGACTGGCGAACTATTTCAGAGGAGAGAATTGGTTTAATTGAAGAATGATTACATGTGATATTGTCAAATGTTGAAGCAAGTAAGTTTCCTTGGCATGCATTGGACTCTCGTTTTAATAAGTGGCAATGGTTGCCATTCTGGCGCATGTTGTCAATTAAAGGTGTCAAAGAATGCAAAGCTCAGTGGGATCTACCATAAAATTTGTTTGTTTCGCAAGGAGCTGTGTTGGACACAGTTAAAGCTTTGATCAAAAATGCCTTTTTGCGCTTGTTCAATTGTTAGTGTCAATGGTTGGCCCTGAGTGCTAGGGGGATTTTTTTCAAGTCTTTGCAGTCAATTGTGTTTGCAAATGACCCATGGTTTAACTTTTTCCAGGAAGTTACTTCCTAGTGTTAGAGCTTTTTGTAAGACAAGCCAAATTTTATAGTGAAAAAGGGCTATTTCTTGCTGGCTTTCGAAGGACACTCCCGTTGTTTTTTTTTAGTGTGGAAACTCCTGTTGTTACAAAAGTACCAATGGTAATATTCTGATATTGGAGGATGACTAAAAAAATATACATGCTCGAAAATTTAAACTTCATCTAGTACTGCTTGGGTAATTCTATGAATGAAACCTCTTAATTCCTGAACAAAGGTTGAACTTGAACTTTGGATGGTGATTGCTGCTAAGGATTTTATGACAGTAGAGCTTGTAAGTTGTCAAGTTCTTGATCATTGTCAATCCATAGAGTTATTTTAGACTAAATGCAAACTTTTGTCCGGTCTTCATAACAGGACATCTGAAGTTTTGTCAAAACAACAATGTAACAATGGCGTTGGATTCAAAGTTAGCTAGCTGCATAATAATACAAGTGTAAACCTATGATGGATACTGACGTAGTGTTTGGTTTATTGAGCTTTATCTATTCAATTGTATTTGTTTGGTTAATTTCAGCCGCATGATATTTTCTTTCTCATGGTTTCTATATGCCAGTATTAAAGTAGATTGCAAAGAATGTTTAGTATTTCTGAAAGAAATTATGTCTTTTTAACTTCTGTTTGTCATGTCTTCATATATTAAATCGGTTTCTTTTATCCATAAAATCTGACCAGCTACTTCTGTTAAACTATAAGAACGAACTTTTTTATTCAACAAAATCCTAAGGTCTATATGAGTACCTAGCCAATAGGTTCAATCATAATCAGATACACAAGGAAATAAATAGGTAATGATATATACAAATATGTTATTGCTATGGTGCAGTGATAGGGTGATTAGTCGATATTCTAGTTATTTGCGATTCGATCTCTATTCATATTTTGTAGAGATTTTTTTTCAAAGGGGGCGCGAATCTTGGGATACTGAGTTTTTAGACCGATCACAGTTAGCGCTTTCCGATTTATCCTAGTGACTCGTTAGAAATTTTCATAGAGCCAAGATGATCATCTCAAATTCGTCTACTATCTGATTCAATATATATATATATATATATATATATATATATCCTCCTCAAGGTAATAACAAGCAAAAGCAACTTGGACAACCAAATCATTGAGGCTAGATCGAGGCTTTGAAGGGCCCTGACCTGAACTTAAAAAAAAAAGATCCGCTGCTTTACGATCTCCCTAGAGTTTGTTTTATAGATATAGAGAGATTCATATAGGTACACAGACAATAAATATATGATGTGTCGAAAATGTAAATTATCATTTTTTGGGGATGAATCATTAGCCATTATGTTAGATATATCATGTATTGATCATTTATGTTAAGTCCCAAAGCGTTCCTGCCTGAACTTAAAAAAAAAAATGATGAACCAGGCAGCAGACAAATTGAACCTGGGATGACCGGCCCAGGGTTCCTGCCTGAACTTAAGAGCAGACAGAGAATGATCTACTTACTCTTCTTGGGCTTGGGAAACGTCACATCCCATGAACTTACAAAGGCGCGAGGCTTCTGATGATTCTGTGTCCTTTGTTCAGGAAGCATGCGATAACACATCAAGATTTAAGGATTTGATTTTTATTTTGAAAAAATAATTTTGTTTATATATGTTGTCTTTTCATAACTCTGGACTCTTTATTTTCTTTTCTGTGTGGAAAAAATGATTATAACTGTGGAATCGAAGACTAAATAGCAACGTCGATATAGGAAAATTAATAGAAAGGGAAAGAAGGATAATTTTTTCAATTGATTAAAAATTTCTCTCTTCTTTCCTCACCTCCTTTCCAAATAGGATTAAAAACCTTCCTTTTATAACTGAAGAGTGGGTGTTAATAGATACTTGGAGAAAGCTTTAAAAAGTGAATTAGACGCATTATATGTACAAAGCATTATACTCAAGTTTTTAATTTTCATAAAAGACCTTTTAAAATTTAAAATTTTAATAGTGCAATCTAAAAAATTATTTGGTAAATGATGAGAATGATGGTCGCAATTATACCATTGAAATCTATTCAAAAAATTAAATTATGATGTTATTATTTTGGAGGTGGGAATGTAAATATTTTTAAAAAGAGATTATTTTGATTTTTACCATTTTTAGCCCTTTCTTATTTTACCGTGAAAATTGAAATTAACCAAAAAAAAATACTAATAATAAGTGCTAACGATGGGTACCCTAACTTCAACGGGAGCAGATTCCCTATTCCGCATTTTTGCGGATCAGAGGATGGTCCACTCCGAATTACGGCCGAATCGTGATCGTGATCCGATCGCAATTTGTTGCAATCTTTTCTAGGATTTATCGTGCACTTCAGGTTATAATTTAGGTTCGAACAGATGGCCGGAGGCCACCCGATGGCCTAAACCTTAAATTCTAAATCTTAAACCTTAATCCCCAAACCCTAAATCTTTCATCGTGACCTTCGGGTGGCCTCCAACCACCCGCCCGAACCCAAACTATAACTTGGGAGGCACGGTGAATCCTAGAAGGGATTGCGATAAATTGCGGCCGCAATTGGGAGTGGATCATCCCTTGGTCTGTAAAAAAGCGGACTAGAGGATCTGAGCTGAACTTCAACTGCCTTTGGCTTTGACGAACGATGCTCCACTCGACCATCCGCCGCCATGCTCTTTTGCCCTTGCCTCAACTCCACTGCATTTTCTTCGCCACCTCCACTTCCTCCCCCTTGTCAGGCGGCGGCACCTCTTCTCGCGATCCTCACTTCATGGTCGAGTACCTCGTCAACTCGTGCGGAATCTCCGTGGAGGAGGCGCCGAAGGCCTCCAAGCCCCTCGCTCATCTTCGATTGACAGGGAATGTCGACGCAGTTCTTGATTTCTTGAGATCTCAAGGAATTGACGGCGCTAATCTCAGGAAGATGATATGCTGCAGTCCATCATTCCTCTGCTGCAATGTGGAATCAAACCTCACCCCCAAGTTTCAATTTTTACGCGACCTGGGGTTGTCAGAATCCAACCTCACTGATCTTATCATGAAAAACCCCTCCATCATGTCCCTCAACGTCCAGCGTATTCTTCTCCCCAGATTGAATATATGGGAAAACCTCTTTGGATCAAGGGAGTTGCTGCTCAAGAATCTTAGGAAGCGGTCTTGGTTTGTGAACAGTAACTGTGAGAAGGTGGTACGTCCTAACTAGAACTTCTTACGGGATGAGTGTGATGTTCCACTCGAAAGGGCATTACTTGTCCTCAAAAGAGAACCATCTTTCATTGTTCAAAACCCAAACTCATTACGGGCTTTGGTAGATCGAGCTGAGGTAATGGGATTTACTAGGAGATCTCGAATTTTCCTCTTTATCCTTGACATTCTGTTTAAGATCTGTCACGCCCCCAGAGGCACATGCTTCCTCGAAAATCGGACAATATCTCTCCTGTACGACGGACAATATGAAGCAATAATACATGTATCTCACCATAAAAACTTAGCCACATCCGGCTAGCATCACATATATATAGAAGTAAACACAACCACGCAGTTTACATCGAAGCAAAATAATAATGGGTGGCTCAACCACCTTAAACAATAAAGAACATCACAACTAACGAGAACTCAAAAGTCTCTGTCATAATAATAATAAAACCAGTCCGAAAACTGAAAAACAAATGAAATGCGGAAAACTAACACAATACCGAAAAATAACTCAACTCGACACTGGGGATCGGCAACTGGATCCTCTCCTGGCTCCAAGAAATACTTCTACCTACTATCTGAAACAACAGAAAGGAAAGCAGGGGTGGTGAGTCCGGGCGGACTCTGCGGGTATATGAGTAGACAAATAAGCATGACATAATAAAGGACAACTAGTAGAGAATCAAAACAGCACAGTCCATAAGAAATATAGATTCACCTAAACATGCATAACATATAGTAAAACGACATAGCATAAAATCCGAATAAGCACTAAGCATGTATAAAACAACACAACAATAGTAAAACCAAGATATACATGCATGTCAATCAAATGCAACAACCATAGCTCATATAAATGCAACAATCATAGGAAAAATGCATAAACGAAATACGTATGCACATGATGCAATGACATGTGTCACCCCTGACGCTTGTCATGCCGTTAACACATCCCATCTGTGTGACCGAGTGGGTAGGGTTGTGACAACTGTACGCACTCCAATAACAAATACCACATAAGGCGTGGTTGAGTGGACAGGATGCTGAGGAGTCTACACTCCAACCCCGATACATAGGGGGAGCTATACAGCTACAATATCCCTCTAAAAATAATGGTGAGGGTGAGCCACCAATAGCTCATCCCTCTAAAAACAACGGTGAGGGTGTCACTGTTTCGCATAACAGGACAGATGTTCGCACTCTAATAACTACCACGATAACAAGTGGTTGAGTGAATCGAGCAATAATATGACTAACGACGACTTAACCAAATGTAAGCCTAACAGTCGTTAGTATGCAACGTGCAAGTATGGTGCATGCTATACGATGCACAAACAACCGGAGAAACAACGATGCAATAAAGTCCAATGAGTATACGATGCATCAATACAACCAACCGGAAATCAAAGCCCAACGATTATGTACCTACACTACTAGGTAGGGTAGTTCTAATGCCAAATAAACCTATCTGTGTATAATGGATTTTCTAAGTACTCGCGTACAAGCGGTACTTTATAGAACAGAAAAACCAACAGAGGACTGTACAGATACAAATTTGGAATACTCAAAGACCAACGAAGAGTAAGTCTCAACGGCGATGTTTTAATTAACGACAAAGAACAAGGTCAAGCAACTTATCAGACATAATATAGCCATGCTTTTAAGGTAAAGGAAACTACTCGAGTACAAAGGAGAAGTACCCGGCTTATAATTGTAGATGTTCATAAACGAAGAGAACCTTCCACGATCCACCGTACGAGTCCAAAATCAAGGTCCTGAATTAAGGACTAAGTTTAGCTATTTATAATATTAATAAAATAGCTAAATTAACTACTAAGCATAATTAGGATATAACCCTAATTACTAAAATCCGTTTAATTAAATCTAAACAACCAGGAGTTCCTTCTTAACTTAATTTATCAAAATTAGGTGATAAGGTTAAACACACAATTTAACCCAAGGAACAACTCCAATTCGATTTAGACCTAATTCATACCAGAAATTGATCTCAAAACCTACTAATCAAACTGATCAAGAATAATTTCCATTATTCATCTACAATTCTAGGTAAATTTCCAAAACTAAAGCACATAACTGTGAAAACCAAACCCGAACAGAACACATCAAACAACCATTCCTTGCTTACGGCAGTGTTCAAACCCAAAACCACATGAAAACTAGTCCAAGAACAAAGCATGTACAGAAGCTAAAATCCATAGCCAAACCAGGGCAATTCCACTGCAAACCCTAACCACATCCAACATCCAAAGTTTATATAGGAATAAACCAAATCCTTACCTGAATTACCACCACTGTTATGTATGCACTCTTTTAGCACGTGGTTGGAAAATAGGTGAACTCAGAAACCATTCAGAGTTTGCCGGCACATTCAACCTAAGGAGTTGAAGGCAACATCTGCGAACTTCATTTGGAAATTTCTGCCGGCGATGAAATCCAGGGAATATACTTGGTCGGCATAACCCGACGATCAGCGAAGGCAGGGATGTTTCAGCTTCTCCTTCGTGTGCGCTGAGGAAAGAGGCGCTCGGCTAGGGCTTGGGGCGCGAGGGAGAAGAGAGAACCGTGAAGCCAGGAGACCAGGCGACGCCTCGTTCGTGTGCGTTGGAGAAGACGAAGAAGTTGAAGGAAGGAGAAGAAGTCGGAGGAGTTGCGGCGGTTTCGAGCGGCGAGCAACTCGCTGCGTGCGGGGGCGGGGGTCGGCCAGAGAAGAAACAGAACTGGACTGCAACTTAGGGCTAGTTTAATAGGTTAGCTTTTTGCAAATAAACCCTCCAACTTCAATAAATTCCAACTAAGTCCCTAATTTATAATTTTTTTCCCATTTAGCCCCTAAAAATTTGGTATTTAACCAGACCAGCAGAGAAAAGGTTGACGCTCTCTCCAAGCTCATGAGCAGCTTTGGGTGGTCGAACTCGGAGTTCTGTACTGCGATCGAAAAACAACCAGGCTTCTTAAATATTTCCACAGATATCTTACGGACAAAGATGAAATTTTTGATCGAGGACATTGGGTTCACCCCATCCGGCATTGCTAAACGGTCGAGGCTTTTAGTATACAGTTTGAAGAAGAGGATGATTCCTTGGTTTGAGGTTATGAAGTTATTAAAATCAGAAGGGTTGTGGACTTCAAAGGACAAGCTACTTATGTTTTTCACAATGCCAGACCCAAAATTTTTGAAGAAGTATATTCTTCCTTACAAAGATAAATTCCCTAAACTTCTTTAGATCTCGTTCGCTGTAGGGGGTGAGCAAAATTTCGAAAAAATCAAATTAACCGAATCGAATCGATCGAAATTTTGAAATTCGGTTCGGTTAATTCGGTTTTCGATTTTTTTTTTAAGATTCGGTTCGTTTTTTGGTTAAATCTGTTCGGTTTCGATTTTGAATTTTGTAATTCGGTTAAACTGAATAGACCGAACAAAAATATTAATTTAATTATTTTTTATTTAAAAATATAATTAATTAAATAAAATATGATTATTTTAATTAAAAATCAAATTAAATTTAAAATTTTGATTAATTCGGTCATAAACCGAAATAACCGAAACAAAATTGATTCGGTAAATTCGATTTTTGTAGAAAATTCGGTCGGTTCGGTCGGTTTAAAAACAAATTTGTTAATTCGATTCGGTCAATTCGGTTTTGACCGAATGCACACTCCCTACTAGTTGAATGATGGTTGGATAATTGAAAATGCAAAAGATAACCTTGATGTTGAATCAATCTTGTAGTTTTCGTATGTGCGTTATTTTTAAAATTGTTCATCTAGAAATTAAAATGCCAAGTTTTTTTTAAAATTGCATTTTATATCCTGATTGAGTTGTAGAAGAGTTTATCTTAGAAAATTGAGGATTGAGCTCTGCAAATTATTCCACCAACTCAAGGAGCAGTAAATAGTCATATTTTCTATGGTACAGCGATAAGACGACTAATCGCTGACAACGTTGAACCCATCGAAATCGACGGTGAATAATGCGAGATCGTAATTGCGGCGATCTCCGACGGATTCACTGTGCCCCCTAGGGTATAGTTTGGTTCGGGGTGGCGGCTGGAGGCCGCCGATAGTGTCTGGTCAGCGATCGGACATCAGACGTGCCACCGATTGATGGTCAAAAATTTTACTGAGACATTTACTTTCAAAATGCGTATCATTACTCTTACCATATATCTAGACCATTAGGATAAATCCAAAAGTCTTGACCATCAAGATAAATCCAAAAGTTCATGGAATGATCGATCAACAGTCAACATGGCCACTAGAAAAAAAATACTTTACAGTATCATAGTTGGGAATTAAACTACGAGTGTTTGGCAAACTACCTGAGTACTCAGCCACTGCAACATAATGCGGTAGTGGAACATGACGTCTCTTGAACTAACTAGAGCGCTAGATTTTTGATGATTTTCCTTTGTTCAGGAACTATGTGATAGCTCATCAAGATCCCAAGGATTTTATTTTTATTTTGGGAAAATAATTTTGTTTACATATGTTTTCACTCTCGTACCAAATCTAGTGCGGCAATTTACCAAAGGGCGTATCCAGCAATTCGTAATTACCGAAAAGAGTACCATGGTTTCTATTATACCAAAGGGCGCATTCCATATAGTGAAGTTACTTTTATACCCCTCTCGCCAATGAATAGCTTTATCAAACACATTTTTGAGACAACCGAACCACTTTATCAATAAAATAATAATTTGTGGTTCGGGATGGGTAGCAGTCGAATTTTTTCTCAGCCAATATATATATTATTACTTTGCACAAGTCGAATGATCACGAAGGTACTATATATTGCTTCCTTGCACAACTCGATTCATCACCAAAGCACCTGAGGAAAATACGATGTCGAAGGAGAAAAAGGAAGCAACCGATTGGTAACTAAGAGAAATAGTAATGTACGTATGATTGTCATCTTTGATATGGTATCAGATCTAGTTTTAATCAAGATAAACTCTTTCTACTATTTTTATGTTTGGAGGAGGCTTAGGGTGATATGCATTACATGATTTCAGGCCCTGGGAGTGCATGATCTCATTATATTTCAAGTAATAGGAGAGGCTGAAATATTTTGTTTCAGGCCCTCGGAAATAATTTGTTTCGGGCCCTCGAAGGGACTGAAATTAAAGAAATTCAGGCCCTCCCAGGGCATGGCCTGAATTTCTTTTATTTCAAGGCTAGGGAGGGGCTGAAATCAAATGATTTTAGGCCTGCCCTGGGCCTGAAATGTAATGATTCAGGCCCGGAGTGGGCCTGAAATCAAATGATTTTAGGCCCGGCCTGGGCCTGAAATGTAATGATTTCAGGCCTGAACTGGGCCTGAAATAAAATGATTTCAGGTCCGACCTGGGCCTGAAATAAAATGATTTCAGACCCTCGTAGGGCCTGAAATCAAATCCCTGGGCCTGAAATCAAATGATTTCAGGCCCTCAGGGGCTCCTAGGGCCTTTATTATCAATTTCAAAGTTTGATAAAAGTAATTGTAATTTTTTTTCAGGGATGATAATGTTGTTGACGAAATTCTCTCTGAGATATGGAATACTCTTGATGATAATGCGGTCACGGGGAAAGGATTAGAAATAGCTAGTAATAATATTCCATTATCTTCCCAGTATGGTGATAATAACATTACAAGGAATTTGACAATTGATCTAAATGAAGAAGCAAATAATATAGAAGATGAGGGTTTGAATTCTTCTATAAGAGTAGTTGAAATCTTTCAGCCAACCTGGAGTGGGGAGGAAGAAATTGAAATCCGGAATGTAGAAGAATTAGTACCCAGTACAAGTGTACTAGAATTCCAAGCTGATGATATGCAGATTGAGCAATATGAATTCCTCCCAGATCAGTACAGTGACTTAGAGGAGGAGTTTCCATTAGATGAAGATCCATATATTTTGAATTCTCGATTGCTTGCTGGGCCAATTCGAGAGCTAGAGGCAAGAGATGAGCATGAATTTTTTGTGGGGCAGATATTTCCATCTAGAGAAGAATTCAAGAATGCACTTGTTAAACATGCGAGGTTAAGCATATGAGATATAACCCAGTTGACACCCGGAAAAATAGAGTTAAAGCAGTGTGTTTTAACCAACCATGTACATGGAGAGTAATAGGAAGGGGGGAAGTAGAGTTCACTGTTACAAAATATATAAAGGAACACCAATGTGGAAGTGTTAGGGAAAGTGCTGATCATCATGCATGCTCTTCATCATTTATTGCTTCTTTTGTTGAAGAGAAATTTCTTCATAATGAACAATACAAACCAAGTATAAATATTTCAAATATTAAAGCTAGATTTGGAGTGACGATATCATACAGAAAAGCATACATAGCTAGGGAGAAAGCATTGAAAAAGGTTATTGGAGATTATGATGAGGCATACAGAGATCTCCCACAATATCTGCGTGAGTTAAGAGTTAAAGATTCTGAAACTTATGTGACACTATGCACGAATGGTGACAATCAATTCCAGAGGTGTTTTTGGGCTTTTGGTGTTTACCGAAGGGTGTTCAGTTCTTATTTGCGTAGACTTATCGGAATTGATGCGACACACCTAAGAGGAAAGTATCCAAGGGTATTGTTGATTGCTACGGCGATTGATGATAATGACAATGTTCTCCCAGTTGTCTTTGCAATAGCTGAAGTAGAATGTGGGTCTGCTTGGGAGTGGTTTTTGGAGCATACAAAGAGGTTCTTTGCTGTCGATGATCACTCACTCACCATAGTATCAGATAGACATCGGGGCATTATATCAGTAGTCAGAAAAGTATTCACAAACGCGCATTATGCTTTTTGTTGCCACTACATGTCTTGTAATATGGTAACTGATACTGGAAGTAGAGATGTTGTAGGTTTGTTTTGGGCAGCAGCACGAGCCAACACAACACTCCAATATGATATGATAATGTAGACAATGCTTGAAAAACATTCAGATGCTCATAAGTGGCTTTAGAACATTGACCCTAAAAGGTGGGCAAATGCACACTTTATTGGGAGAAAGTACAGAATGCTTACCACGAATTGTGTGGAGAGCTTCAATGCTTTGTTTAAGTCTACACATGAGCTTCCCATAAACAGGTTAATTGATAATACAAGAAGAAAAGTTGCTCAATGGTTCTATAACCGTAGAGAGGAAGTCTCCAAATGGCATGTTGCTTTGACACCTTATGCTATAAAAGAAATGGATTCAAGGAGAGAGAAACCAAGAGCTTATAAGGTTCACCCTTACTCTCAATCAGAAATGGAAGTGGAAACATGGGGCAGTTCATACATTGTTGATTTGGAAAAAAAAGTTTTGTCATTGTGGGGAGTTTCAAATTTCAGGACTTCCTTGCTCACATGCTATTGTCGTAATCATTCACAGGAACATGGATACACTCCCATATTGTGACCATTATTTTTATTCTGAAACTTGAAAGTGGGTTTACATGGATTGTATTTTCCCTTGTAGAAGCAAGCAGTTTTGGCCTACTGGATTAAACAACATTACAGTTCTATGTCCCCGTAGCCTTGTGCAGCCTGGTAGACGAAAGAAGGCACGGATAGAGTCCAGACACAATGGCAAGGTCAAACTGAAATGCAGCCGGTGCAAACAACTTGGTCATAATAAAAGGACATGTAGAATGCCGCCAGCCATAAGGTCTTGAGTTAATTGGTATATGTAGTGACCCAATATTCTGATTGAAGTGTATATTTTGTATGGAGGATAACTGAATGTATATATTTTGTATATTGTACAGCTATAGTATTGTAAAAAAACTAGTTGTTGTTAATATTGTGACTTGAAGAAGTATTTCAATATTATGATACATTTCTTCTTGTGTAAATTTATGTAAGCAGAATTGAGCAGTTATGAAGTTTTCGGATTTTGAAACCCACAATAATGTTATTTCAGGTCATGAAGTCCTGAAGTCCTATAGTTTGTGAATATCTGTCATTTGAGACCCTCTGTTTGCTTGCTTTGTTGATTTATTGTTCTGTGCCAACTGCTATTGTATTAACACGTAATTGATAATCATTAGGACTATGTTTGGAGACCAAAAATACCATCTCCTAGCTATCTAAACTCTAACTACTGGTAATGAGTTGTGAGAAATCAAAATATCATAGGTCCATGAAACAAACCTCCTGCTGTGCCAAATTCTCAAAATATGAGGTAATGATGTGGATGGAATTTAATTATGGTATGCAATGTCTATGTAGGTACTCTCCTTTTTGTTTAATATTAAAAATAATTTCACAACATGTATATTTATATAAATGATTTAATCATTCTAATATTGAATAATTTGAAATATGAAATGAGATTATTGTGTCAGGACCTGCGTGGGCCTGAACATATCTCATTTCAGGCCCACGCTGGGCCTGAAATGATATTCTTTCAGGCCCACGCTGGGCCTGAATGATATTATTTCAGGCCCAGCGTGGGCCTGAAATGAGATTATTCAGGCCCAAGTTGGGTCTGAAATGATATTATTTCAAGCTCAGCGTGGGCCTGAAACAATCTAATTTCAGGTCCACTCTGGGCCTGAAATAATCTCATGATTATTTCAGGCCCAACGTGGGCTGTGATTTAAAATTAGGGTAGTGTACCTGTAAAGTTCAATATTACTTATAGTATCGACAAGAGGACAGATTATAGATTAGAGATTACACAATAACAAGGTTCATTTTGTTTCAGGCCCTCAGTGGGTTTCCTAATATGCTTTTGTTTCAGGCACACTGTGGTCCTGAATTCAATTTATTATAGCAAAAGCAAGGTTCAATATTACTGATGGGTTCCACAATAATTACTAATTACAGATCATATATGAGACAAAAACAATGATCCGAAGCAAAGTTTTATTGATTTTAAAAGGAGTACATGGATGGTATAATTACAAATATACAATGTTTGTGATCACAATTACATATGCATTGTATCCACAAGAAAACTATTTACAGATTTAGCTTCCACCACTTGTCTCTCATTATTTTATAGCCCACATGAAATCGATAATTTTTCATTTGCTTTTGGGTAAATTCTGTTGATTTTTGAAAAACTAGACTTTCTGCATACCTCATCATGAAAAATGCACAATCCAACCTGAAAAATCAATATTCACATTGTTGTCATCTTATGAATCCAACCATGAAATGCATTGTTATTTTTGACAAAAATAAAGATCCTCTTACGATTTGGTTTGGGTGGGTCCTTATACAACAATTTTATTAAACTTTGTCCCAACTATGGTAGGCAATCCTTTATTCCATGTCTTGTAATAAGACCAGTTCAAATTTTTGAAAAACGCCACCTACACAGATATGACATTAGTAATAATTATATTGGTATGAAACTTGTTTTTGAGGTATATCTATGAATTAGAAAACTTACAGTTTTTTCAAATTGGGCAGTGTACCCTTCTGTGGCGCCGAGAGAATTATAATGATGGATATTACCTTCCACGAGGTCAATAACCATTAGATGGCAATGATCATCTGCATTATTTAGAGGACAGATGATATATCTAATTGGCTTATCCGTATCAGTAGCAATAGTTTGTTCAAAAGCCTGAGCGTGCATTGCCTCAAAAAGTTCCTATGGTTATTAAAAAGGAAGTGTCAGTGGACTAAATCATAGAAAAAAACAACAAAACAAGTAGCTATTTGACTTACATCAAACCCCACCCCACAGAATATGGAGGGGTGGTATGGTGAGTTACACGCTTTTGCTTCATTTCCAAGAATAGTCCAGTATGTATTGATGCAATCCCCGGTGGTGTAGTCATTCCAATCAAATATTGTCAAAAAAGATATCATATCTAATGTAAAGGTCCCATTGGACCATACTGGATTCAACTCATACCTACATGCAAATAAGATAAGCAACTTAATGAAAATCTTAATGATTAAATTTTATTAATGAATGTCAATAATCATCAATGTTTTACAATATTTTTCCAAACGCAATAGCAACTAACTCACTTTAATTTACTAAGCTTTAATAATGTTTCAGCAATCTCTGCATCTTTAGTCTTCTTAAAAAATACCTTGGAATTCTTCAAGATTTTACTTTTGACCTTTTGAAATTCTTTAGCTTTAGCTGTGTGATGTTCAGATATGTATGTTTGGGTGGAGGTCTCAGATTTTGTTGTTTGTGTTGTAGTATCTGAGATTGATGGGGCAGGAGCCTCCTCCTCTTCATCATCATCTTCATCTTCGTCGTCATCCTCATCCTCACCCTGAACAACTTGTTTGCCCTTGCCTTTGGGTTGGTAGTCTTCTCTGACCTGACTTATTTTCCTTTTTTTGCCAAGTGGCTCACCTTCAGCTGACCCTTTACTTTGCAATTCTTCAAACAGCTTCTTTATTTTTTGGTTACACTGAACTATAATCTTCTCTCTTACAACTAGCTTTTTATCATTTTGCTCCTCTTGTACTTTAAGCTGCGAATATAATTTACTAATCAATTTATCCTTTTCAAAAATGATGTCATTTCTTACTTTCAGTTGGGACTCCTTCTCTGCAATTATTGTTTCTTTCTGATCAATCAATTGATCCTTGGCACTGATGGCTGTTGCCGTCTCACTTGTGGCTTCCTCCAAACTTTTAAGTACTATATTTAATTGTTGCTGTAAGGTCTCAATTTCTTCTTGTTTTTGTATACATATATCGCAGGCTTCTGTTTGTAAGGCCTGTTGCCTTCCTTGTGCTGCCTGGCTTCCTTCTGGTGCCTGCTGTAAAACCTCACATTCTACCTCAAGTGGTTGAGTTGGAGGGGAGTAGTCAGGTACCAAATAATGCTCTATATCAAATGGAATTAAATCAATCCTAATTAAATCTGTGGCCACACGGTCTATCATCCTCTTGATACTCTCAACGTGGGCTTTAGGCCAAGTCCAGCGAAGTATTCTTGGAAATTTATGTGGATGTTCAGGAGCAGCAATACTAATATGTTCAGTCATCCAAACCTGCAATATCATTATAATCAGTAAATAATATCCATCATCAAATTATATCAGCAGGTATATGTACTCTAACTTGCAGCCAAAATATTTGGAAATCCCTTGAGCAAAGGAGCCTTGGCCGGTTGGGTTGAATCACCTACATGTCGTCTATGCCTCAATGTCACCTCCTTTCCAATGGCACCCAACTGAGGAGCCATGAAATTGTACACGGCATTGCACCAATTATAGTTTCGTAGATTGTCAAAATCATCTACGCAATCAATAAGTGACAGGGCAGGAATGACAAGTATGCTGCTAGTACCACAAAATAGCACTGTACTAAAAAAATAAGGTATATACAACTGACAGTACAGCTTGTCATTGGATGTAGACTTTATTAGCAGTTTCTCCAAATGCCGTGCAAAACAACTGGAATCTTCAAAAAACTCCTTGTACAGTGGGCTGGAGGCCTCATTCAAATCAAGTTGGACTATGTCTCCATGGTCAGGTAGCCCTAGAATAAGTGATATATCAACCTTTGTGAAATTGAGTTTTTTCCCATGGAATACAAAGCTCTGTTCTTCTTCATCCCAATTATCAAACATGTTCTGCACTTGGGGTCTTACACAAGAACTAGTAGGAAGCTCGAGGACCCAAGAAAAGGGTGTGTCTCGAAGCAACTGTTCTTGTGGTGGTGTGGGTGGAACTGAATCAATAAAGTTTTTGAAATGGCATAGGCTACTTTTCCAGTTCATTCTTTTACTTCGACCTCTGTTGGCAAAACTTGAATATTGGGTAGGCAATTTGATTTTTCGTTTTGGCAGCTATTTTTTCTGATGAGTAGCCCCAGGGAGTTGCTGTTTCTTAGATTTTGTGGGAGCAACTTTCTTTGAAGCTGATCTTTTTTTACCCATACCGAACTTTGCAACCATCAAACATAAAATTTTTTGACGCAAACAAAAATGACACTTAGAATTTGTTATAAAAGGACCTCCTCAAATTCAGTCTTTTACTGAAAAGTATCGCTAACCCTAGGTGAAAGCAAGAACTAAAATGACAAAATACAAATTAGGGTACGTACAATTCGACTTGTGCGATGACGTGGATGTCGCCCACAACTACTCGAATCAAGTAAAGCACGCTACCTTGAAATCGCAACAAATCGGGAGCTAGAAGACGATTGCTTAGCACTAGGCTCCCAGGGACGCAATAAAGCAGAGTGACTGCTGGGCCTGATATAAAAGGATTTCAGGCCCTAGGCGGCCCTTTTTATATGTATTATAAATATAATTTAGTTTATATCTATTTTTATTTATAAAAATAAAAATAATTTTTTATATATCATATACCTGCTTCAGATGTATCATGTGCATTTTATTGATTATGTATTTATATTTACTTTTCAAAGCTCTACAATTTACATATATTTATTTTAATTGATTATGTATTTAATTTTATTGTACGACGCTGGGCCTGAAATAAGAGTTATTCAGGCCCACGGTGGGCCTGAAATAAAATTATTTCAGGCCCACCTTGGGCCTAAAATAAAATGAATTCAGGCCCAAGGTGGGCCTGAAATAAAAAGATTCAGGCCAATTTGGCCCTGAAGTCAAATTATTTCAGGCCCACCATGTGCCTGAAGTAAAATGATATTTTTGGTGTCCAAACCTCTAATCTTGCTATATCACCAATGCTATAGTAGTAGTTTAGATATATCAGTGAGTTTTGAGCAGGGTTGAGCTAGGAGATGATATTTTTTGTGTCCAAACCTCAAATCTTGCTCTATCACCAATGCTATAGTAGTAGTTTAGATATACCAAGTTGGGCCTTACATGAAGCTATTCAGGCCCAAACTGGGCCTGAAATGAAGTGATTTCAGGCCGACCTTGGGCCTGAAATAATAAGATATCAGGCCCAACGTGGGCCTGAAATCATTATATTCAGGCCCACCTTGGGCCTGAAATCATTTTATTTCAGGCCCAAGGTGGGCCTGAATTCATTTTATTTCAGGCCCACCGTGGGCCTGAAATCATTTTATTTCAGGCCCACAGTGGGCCTGAATTCATTTAAGTGCATGCTCACCTTGGCCATTAAATACAATAATGATTTATAGAATTATATTCTATATTTTCTACAAGATGTCAACAAATCCGCTTATTTTATTGAATTATTAAATTTTATCAAAACATTCTTACAGTTTTTTTCATTTGAAACAAGTTTTATAAATTTATGGTACATACTCCATCTTACTAAGTAAATACTGAATGCAAAGGAGCTGAATTATGTCCATACGCGATATCAGTAGTTAGAGTTAACCATAGATATGTTATTTATTGTGTGCAAACTTAGTCCCAATCATTATGAGTTATGTTTTCTGAGCGTATCAGTTGATACCCTACATTGCAGCACTCGATGTGAATCAACATCACACAATTGTTATGTTTTTCAGGAGAATAAATTATATTCATACAAATTACACAATTTATATTCCATTAATTGATACTAATTTACATCACTTACTGTGAAGAAGGTTGAGCTAGGAGATGAGATTTTGGTGGCCAAACCTCTATACTTGCTGTCTAACCAATGATATAGGACAGATTTTGGTATATCAGTGAGTTTTGAGCAAAACTCACTGATGGACCTCCCATATCTGGAATTCTGAGAAACCTATATCAGTAGATAGGGTTGAGCTAGGAGATGAGATTTTGGGTGGCCAAACCTCTAATCTAGCTGTCTAACCAATGCTATAGGACAGATTTAGGTATATCAGTGAGTTTTGAGCAAAACTCACTGATGGACCTCCCATATCTGGAATTCTGAGAAACCTATATCAGTAGATAGGGTTGAGCTAGGAGATGAGATTTTGGGTGGCCAAACCTCTAATCTAGCTGTCTAACCAATGCTATAGGCAGATTTTGGTATATCAGTGAGTTTTGAGCAAAACTCACTGATGGACCTCCCATATCTGGAATTCTGAGAAACCTATATCAGTAGATAGGGTTGAGCTAGGAGATGAGATTTTGGGTGGCCAAACCTCTAATCTAGCTGTCTAACCAATGCTATAGGACAGATTTAGGTATATCAGTGAGTTTTGAGCAAAACTCACTGATGGACCTCCCATATCTGGAATTCTGAGAAACCTATATCAGTAGATAGGGTTGAGCTAGGAGATGAGATTTTGGGTGGCCAAACCTCTAATCTAGCTGTCTAACCAATGCTATAGGACAGATTTAGGTATATCAGTGAGTTTTGAGCAAAACTCACTGATGGACCTCCCATATCTGGAATTCTGAGAAACCTATATCAGTAGATAGGGTTGAGCTAGGAGATGAGATTTTGGGTGGCCAAACCTCTAATCTAGCTGTCTAACCAATGCTATAGGACAGATTTAGGTATATCAGTGAGTTTTGAGCAAAACTCACTGATGGACCTCCCATATCTGGAATTCTGAGAAACCTATATCAGTAGATAGGGTTGAGCTAGGAGATGAGATTTTGGGTGGTCAAACCTCTAATCTAGCTGTCTAACCAATGCTATAGGACAGATTTAGGTATATCAGTGAGTTTTGAGCAAAACTCACTGATGGACCTCCCATATCTGGAATTCTGAGAAACATATATCAGTAGATAGGGTTGAGCTAGGAGATGAGATTTAGGGTGGCCAAACCCCTAATCTAGCTGTCTAACCAATGCTATAGGACAGATTTAGGTATATCAGTTAGTTTTGAGCAAAACTCACTGATGGATATATTCAGGCACACGGTGGGCCTGAAATCACTTGATTTCAGGCCCACCCTGGGCCTGAAATGGATATATTCAGGCCCACACTGGGCCTGAATTTAAGTGATTTCAGGCCCACCTTGGGCCTGAATGTTTTTATTTCAGGCCCTCCTTGGGCCTGAAAAGTTTTTATTTCAGGCCCGACGTGGGCCTGAAATGATTTATTTCAGGCCCACGGTGGGCCTGAAATCATTTTATTTCAGGCCCACCGTGGGCCTGAATTCATTTTATTTCAGGCCCACCGTGGGCCTGAAAAGTTAAGTTCATGCTCACCTTGGCCATTAACTAAAATAATGATTTATAGATTAATATTCTATATTTATCTACAAGTTGTGACCAAATCCTGTAATTTTATTTAATTATTAATTTTTAGAATTTGAAACAAGTTTTTTAAATTTATGGTAGAGATAATCCAGCTTACTAAGTCAATACAGAATGCATACCAATTTTCAATTCTTCGAGACCATTAAGTCATATTTTCAAATTATGACTCAGAAACCCACTGATGGACCTTCGATACTTGGATCTATATCAGTAGTTAGAGTTAACCAAAGAGATGTTATTTCTGGTGTGCAAACTTAGTCCAAATCATTATGAGTTATGTTTTCTTACCGTATCAGTTGGTACACTACATTGCATCAACTCGATGTGAATCAACAACACACAATTGTATTGTGTGTCTGGACAATAAATTATATTCATACAAATTACACAATTTCTATACAAATGGAGCTGAATCACCAGCAAAGGATGTTTTTTTACAACATTACTTCAAGAGATTGACAGTCTCATGTTTTACAATAGATGTCTCCCATAATATTTACTGTCAGATCAAATCTCATTTTCGTCATATCTCCTTGTTTGAATTCCATCTTCTCATCGTATAGGAGACATCGGACGTATTGCATAACAAAGAAGGCACAGTCCACGCTGAAAATAACAAACAGTATTTCTGATTTCAATAAGTGGGGTAATAAAATACTTTGATGATTTTATAATTTTCAAACTCTTCCTCACTTACTGACCTATGTTCTTGTTGGGGACATTTTTGTCTGACGGAGGGCCATTTGTCCAAGGGATGATGACTTTGTAGATATGGATGAATAGCCGTAAGTTCCTCGCGAGTATATTGTTTAAGTTCTTTTACCTGTCAAATATATCATGAATTTCAATGACATTTTTTACCAAATGATGAACATATATATGAATAAAGGTAGGTAGCTCACCGCTGAGTCAAAATCATGCTTATATTTACGGCCACTAGCAAGAGAATTTAAATGAATGAAAGTCATTGCTTCTGTATCCACCACCAACAAGTGAAAGTGTGTATTATCACTGCACAAAGGTATTAAAATATATCTAAACCCTTGTTCTATCATATCCGTCTTCATCACTTGTTGTAGGGAAAACTTTCTTGACGATCTTATTGAAGCCTAAAAAGTTGCAAAATCAAAATTATTAATAACCACATCATAATAGTAGGTCTTCTACAATCTATTAATTCATACTAATTTACATCACTTACTGTGAAGAAGGTTGAACAATATATTGACTTGTGGTATGACCTACCAGATGTGGATGCTCCCCTAAATAACATTTTACAAAAGGCATCAATGACCTCGCCTTTTGTAAAAACCTCTCCATTGAGGATTTGTAAGAATGAATGCAATTTCAAAGCAAAGGGTACATCCTCCCAGATAAATTCATTAGTCAACCTGACAAGTTAATTGATAAGATTATATATTAAAGCCCCAAATATATAAACTAAACTATGTTTCATAACTTACTTTAGGTTCTCCAATTTATTTATCACGTAGGCCACTTCTTTATCTTGATTTTTCTTCTTCGACTTCATAAAATGCTTCTTCACAAACTACATCGATAAAATTTAGACCAAACTAATTAATGACCAAATTCAATAAATTTGACGTAATTTATATGAACATAACTCACATACATCAATGCATTCTTGCCTCATTTTGTATAGTTCGGAGGTCCTTCTTTTTTCCTCCTCTATATCTTCTTCAGACATGACTTCAATTACAGTAATGGTTTCTCTTGCTTCATCCATATCCTCCTCACTAAGTTTCCTTTTTCCCTTGTCCATGACATTTGATATTTGTTCCTTTCTCCGCTTCCCCTTATGTAATAGCTGGTGTCATACTGGACTCTCACTTGGAGTATCCCTGTAATCATACCGAGTTCGGTCACGTCCTCTCCTTGTTCTACAAGATACTGGATCAGAAAGAGGACTGACTACAGGATAGCTTTCTTGACTCTCCATCCCCTTTTTTTCAATAATTGAAATTAATTCATTAACCCTTTCATGCAAACATATATTCTCCTCTGTTAGCTCCTTGATTAGGGTGTCTTTAATAATGCATTCGCCACATGGCCTTACATCTTCTGTGTCATGTCCTTGTGATGTCTCCATTGCCCGTGGAATGTCATCCCCAATCTCAAAGTTCTCAAGCAATGTGTTTTCATATAGGTTAGGAATTATTTCAACAATTACCTGTCAATTACCAAGTACACAAATTTTACTAATATGCGAAGGAATAATTACCTGTCAAATTTTACTAGCATAGATCACAGTTTAGAATAATTACCTCTTCGGGCATAATTTGGTTGACAAGGTCCCTCACCCTACTAATATGCGAAGGAATATTCCTCCACTTATTTATTCGGGGTCCTTCAACATTGTATGGTTTTTGAATGGGTACATGCTCCAAAAACCATGCCTATACAAAGTTTTCCAGACAATTACATTAATGACAACAAAATATTCTAAAATATAATTTTGGTTAATTCTACTCACTGCCAAAAGCCCAACAAATCCCTTTACGTAAGGGAGGTTGGTGCTCCTCTGGTTTTCCTGGCTTGATGAAAATAATTCCCCAATCTTAGGTAATTGGGGAGACAAAAATTTATGGATAGCTTCCACCCAGTTGAATCTACCAAGATTGTCATAATCATCTACTATATCTACAAGCCTTAGAGGGACCTTATATGTACTAGACGAAAATAAAACTCAAACAAATATATACAAAATATATAATTTACAAACTAATAACACATCATCCTCTGATTCAACACTTTTAGAATAATGTTTAAGTAAGTCCTCAATTCTTGTTCTGGTAGGTTGTTTTTCTTTTGAGAAGTAAGTACGATAGAGGTAACCCGATGCTTTAGTTGAATTAATAGGGACCGAAACTCCACGGTCCACTATACCCAGTACCAAAGTAACATCTCGTCTGGTGAACGCAACCGGTACACCTGAAACAATTAAAATATTTAGTTATCATCAACAATCTAGGCTTCAACTTTTTTTAACTTTGGGCCTGAAATGAATTCTTTTCAGGCCCACGTTGGGCCTGAAAGGATTTCATTCAGGCCCAACGTTCACTTCAGGCCCTCGGTAGGCCTGAAATAAAATCATTTCAGGCCTACCGAGGGTCCGAAGTGAATTTCACCTTAAATTCACTCATTAAAATTGATCAAATATCAATCATTTAAGGCTAACTATATCCAAGTTTTATCTTACTATAGATATTGTTTATAATTCATAATTTAAACTATTACCTGAGAATTTAAAAACTTGCGAGGTTGAATCCCAACTTTCAAATATATTAACCAAAATTCCCCGGATATGCTGCAATTCTTGAATGTCCAAGAAAATACTGAAGGGCGACTCTTTGATCTTCGCAATGTGTTGATCATTTAAAATTTCAAATGCTTCAACAAAATATTTAAAGTGGCCTAAAATACTGCACCAATGTAATTTTTTCCCAAACTCATCTGAACCCTACAGATTTTATACATTACTAATTTATTCAGCAAAAATAAGTATAAACAATTTCACAAACTATGTTGTTCTTACCTAACCTATCGCTAACATACCTTGGTGATTAATGTCAATGAAGAAGACGATGAACCACCCACAGACCTTTTTCCTTCCATTATGATGAAAATCAACCCTGCAGAAACTCTAAATCCTACTTTAATAGTGCCGAGCAGTATCAACTTCAACGTTAACACTAAAAGCTGGCTCAGGATCACACACTACCACTTTCCTGTATAGGAGCCTAGGTTTTGGTTGGTCGGAGGGATTCGAGGGATGAGCAAGCGACTAAAGCACCTCCTTCAACAATACCATTTACGTTGTTGCGGTGAGAAAGAGAATGACCAAAATTTCTACTACCTTGCCATCCGAACCACATATTATTATTTTACTGCAATAGTGGTTCGGATGTCTCGAAAATGGTAATGGAAAAGGCATTTTGTGGCGCCAAGGGTGTAACACCCCAAAATTTTCATTTTAAGTCCTTAAAGTCCTTAGAACTATTTAAAAATGTTTTAGAAATATTCTAGATATTTTTAGGAATTTTTAGAATATTTTAATGAAATTTTCCGAGTCCGTTTAGTATTTTTAAAAAAAAGAAAAACTTTAAAGGGCAGCAGGGGGGTTCGAACTCGCGACCACAGGAGGAGCAAGCCCTTAAGGGCGCGCAAGTGACCGGCTGGGCTAGGGTATCAAGCACAACAAAAGGTGGAGAGAAATAATTTTATAGAGTAGTTACGTTTTTTCATGAAGAGGTATTTAAACCCCGCTTAAGTCGCGTGAAACCCTTGGAGGAGAATTTTCGGCTGCGTGCGAAAAGGGGGCGAGGGAGGGGCGGCGAAAATAAAAGGGAACCTAGGTTTTCTTTCCGCCTCTCCTCTCCTAAGGGGCGCCGGCTAAGGGAATCTCAAGGGGGTCGGGGCGTTTCGCTCGTCTCGACGAGAAGAACACGTAGGCGCGGACGGTTCGTAGAGATCTCAAGTTTCACCCGAGCCCTAGTCGTCTAATTTCGGTTGTAAGTCCAAGAAATCAAGGTAAGTACTGCTCACCTGCAGTAAGAGGCGGTTTTCCGCAAGAATTTCCCCTTAAAAGTTTTAAAAGAGATATTTACTTTTAGTTTAAGATTTTTGCATGTGATCTTAGTTCATTATATGCTTATATATATTTGATAGAGTATCCTATATGAGTTTAGGGTCTCAGAAATCTATAAGAAAAGAAAAGAAAGATAAAGAAAAAGAAAAGAGAAGGCCAAGGCCTTACGAAATCCCCAAAAGTCAAGACTTAGGGATTTGGGCACACAAGGTGTTCGATAAAATGCCAAGGCATTTAAAGATAAGAAAGAAAAGAGAGAAAAGCTATTTTATTTTCTAAGGCCAGTACCCGGCGTCCAAGGGCGTCGTTAAAGAAATTCAGGTGTCCAATTCCAAGGTCTTGGCCCTGGTAGACCAAAGTCTGCTCTATTAGGATTGGCGGCTCGCTACCCCAACCTTTTAGGGAACGCGCATAAGATGGTACTTACGTCTTAAGTGGATCCAAGTGAGTTATTATTTTCAAGTATATGCTTTAGCAGAATTTTCTAAAAGTTAAAGAAAGATTTAAAATTAAAGAATTGCTAAAGTTTCAAGCTAAGCCAACAAAAAGTGAGCTAAGATGTATTAATGCTTGAGTATGCATGTTTTGAGTTATACATGGTTTAGTGTTTCTTTTAAGCATAAAAGTATCTCATGTGATTTCACATTGTTTAAAAAGCATGCTTGCACATTTCGAGATTTTGTGAGCTAGATAGTACTTGCTAAGCTTTATGCTTATTAGTTGCATTTCCTCTTGCTGCAGGTAAGGATAAAGGTAAACAATTCTAAAGGAAGGCGACAAGGCGGTGCTGAGTAACGTGTGTGTGGTGGCTGACCTTGGAGAGGTCCTTGGGACGAGACAGTTTAGCTTATTTGAAATGCAATGTTTAAGGTTTCCAAATTCCAAGTTATTGTGTTATGGAGTTTATTAAACATTTATGCTTTGGATAGTTTTACATGCTCAATTTTGTAGAATGAAGATCCCATGTCATTTCAATTAGTATGCATACTTTTGTGAATGCACTAGATGAGCAAGGGCATGAGTAGTTTAGCATGTTGATACATTGAATTTTAGACTTATTCTTGAGCTTATTATTCCCTTTTGGACTAAGTCCTAATTGTGCTTAAAATGCTTGTAAATTCGGTAGAAAAGTAAGATTTACATTCTATGAAGTTCTAGAAATGCTATAGAATCTGATAAGTGGAGTTTGGATAGGTAGAAATGCTTAGGAGTTATTTGATGCATGTGCCAAGATGTTGTTAGTCTCCTTTTGAATTAAGTTTTATTGCTTTAAATATGCTTAGAAAAGTTGCATTCATATTCCATAATGCTCTAGTAATGTTATAGAACCTTGCGTGATGAGTTTAAATGCATGACTATTAAAGTTAGAATATCATTCTTAGATAGATTTAAATACAAAAAAAAAGTTAAAGAAAGTTTCGCAATTTTAGTCGTTGCATTAGAGTCAAGAAGTAGACAAAGTAACGGTCCGTCTAAGGTAGAGAAGGTGGGTCGCTACAGTTGGTATCAGAGCAGTTCCCATTCTCCAGCATCACACACACATCAGCATCAACCTTGCCGTCTTCAAGTAAGAAAGTTTTAAGTTTCAGTTTTTCTATTGCTCCTTTATTTAATTGCAGTATAGAAAAATACTTAAGTACTTACTCATATGTGCATAGAACAAGGAAGCATGTTTAATATCTTAGTATCACGGAAACATGTTTAATCCCTAGAATGGATATTAGGTTACTAAGTAAGAAGACAAGTTTATACCTAGAGATGTAGTAGTGATTTCTTGTTCCCTTATGCATTATTAGATGGCAAGAAGAGGCCGAGCTCCTAATGCAAGGGGTGGAACTCCAGTTCAAGATGACAATGAGCCTGACGCAGAACAGCCAAACCTGATGGCAGTCATTGCTCAAATGCAAGCTCAGATTTCATAGCAACAGAAGACTATCGCCACACTGATGGCAAATCAGCACCCAGTGCCCCCTACACCACCCACAGCAGGAGTGGAAACTCCAGTGGTGGCTGAAGTTCCACCAGTCACACAGGAGACCCCTGCCGTGAACCGAAGACAAGAAGCATACCTCGTCCAGTGGCAGAGGCTGAAACCTGAAAGCTTCTCAGGCACGACTGAGCCCTGGGATGCCCAGGCTTGGTTCAAGACTTTAGAGAGCACAATGGAGCTTCTTGACTGGCCAGAAGTCGAGAAGGTCAAATGTGCCTCCTTCTGCCTAACTGGAGATGCTCGTATGTGGTGGGAGCGGGTCAAGAGTAAGAGGGTAGTCAACCAGATGAGATGGACAGATTTTGAGCAAGAGTTCTATGAGGAGTTCTTCCACATGCGGGTTACCAACAAGCACTACGAGGACTTCATGGAGTTCAGACAAGGTGACCTACCAGTGGAGAAGCAGTCGCGAAGTTCAACAGACTAGCTCGCCTCTGCCCAGAGCTAGTCAGCACAGAGAAGGAGCGAGTCAGACTGATGCTCCGCATGATGAACCCTGAAATAGCACTCAACGTGAACAGCGGGGACGCACCGACCCCAGACCAGCGAGGAGTTGGTCAGTAGTGCTCTAATCTCAGAGCACTATCTGAATAGCATCAAGGCACAACAACACAGCAGAAGCCAGTCCTGATTGAGAACAAGACAACAGGAGGCCAGAAGCCTCAGCCAAATAACCAGAACTGGAAGAACAAGAACCACAAAAGGAAGCAGTGGCCTGGCAGCCAAAAAGGAAACCCAGAGAACAAGCAAGCTAGGTATCCACCTTGTCCTAAGTGTGGGAGGACCCATNTTATAGGCATCATACTATATAAATGACTAAGATGTATGATACAACACTATGCTAATGAGGATATGTACTAAATAGAAAAAAACAATTTACAACTTTGACAGTGTTTCCTTAGTAGTTATCCACTGATACTAAAGAATAAAGGTGCCATTTTTTTTTTTTGGTCAACATATGGATGTAGGAGATGAACTTGCAAGGAAACATATAGAGAATTTGCTGGACAATGAGTAAAACTAAAACTTTTATGGAAAGAAAACTATGCACTCCCGCTAGCATACAATTGTTATCATACTTCAAGCGCTAGTCATAAGAAATAATATCATCTAACGAAGAAAATCCAAATTATAGAACCCTGTTTATTCTGCAAAGAATTCTATGATAATATGTTTTCACCGTTTATCAAAGATAAGTCATGAAAAAAAACAACAGACAACTACTACTAGAAAGCAATTGGCAGTTTCATGCTTCCAAAACTACTACCAATAAAAAAAAATAAAAAATCACTTGCGCATCGAATACTGAAAACAACACATGTGAAAGATGTCAAAAAGCATGCAGGAAAAGGGAGCTTACCAATTGATTATTGAAAACATAATTCCTGATATTATGATGGCAGGGTAATAACCAAGATCCACTTCAACTTCTTTAATAAGCCACGACCTGAAAAGCAATTCCTCTACTAAAGCAACACCAATAGCTGTTAAAATTCCACGAATGCCTAATAGCAATACATTGATAAATGATTTCACCAATATCACTGACTAGCTTAAAATGAAGTGGGAGTTCGCCAAGATAGGCTTGCAAAACCAAGTAATCCATGTATGGAATGCACAGCCATTATGATCACCATTCCTCCAACCAAACCTTTCATAAAACCAAAGACCCTGGGTGCTGTGAGATCGAGCTCATACTGTTCAAGGGGATTGTTGTACCCTCGTATTCTTTTACCCCAGAGTACAACAAGGATCATGCTAGAAACATATAGGTCGCTCAGCAATCCGCAAAAAATGAGATAAGTCTGTCAGTCAAGCTCATAGCACCACGTAAACCACCCCGAAAGCAATGCAATTTTTCCAACAAATTTTATCATTCCATCTCTTTCAATAAAGAAGAGGAATGTCGTTTTTCCTGTATTTGTTATTGTATATGTATATATGGATTTCTTCTATACTTAGTGGAACTGTAGGTCTTAGATTTTGGTTGTAGTTGAATTTAACATTGATACCATATGAAATGTAGTTGTATAGGATCTAATCCTCGATGTTGTTTTGGTTTAGAACCCTATTTTGAATAGGTTGATTTTGTTGGTTAGTTTTGCTGTTCTAATTTGGAGGAAAACTTATACTGAATTGTTCAGATTGGAATTCTTGCCATAAGTTTTCATTGTGGCAGATCTGTGATAAGAAAGTAGTTTGCTATCTTGATGAGGTTTTACTAGGTTTGTTGTGATGGACATGGGTTGATGGGAACTTGATTCTTGGAAGAATTATGTTTGGTTAATCATATTTAGAATTAGGAGTTTAACCTAATTATGATTATTAGGTTAGGAAGTAAAGCGTTGTTACTTAAAAATTTACTCAAGTAGGCGGTATGATTAGGATTTATTTTAGTTATTAGTTATGTGTAGATCAGTTGTGCCTAGCATATTAGTCATCAGTTTACTAGCCTCAACAGATGGTTGAAACTACAAGTTACCAGACTCAACAGACGGTGGGAGCTCCAGCACCTTATGTTGAGGCAATCGGCCCTTAAATGATTGGAAGATCATGGTTTTGATGTGTGTGTGTGAATATGTTTAAGGTTAGAGTGTTATGTTGTATTTGATTTGTGTGATTGAGTTTGCAGGACTTGGAGAATCACACAAGGTGGACATATCCGAGGGACGAGAGCTGAGGGAGGAGAGCTCCAAGGGCAAACCGGGAAGTGGAGTTCAAGGGCACACGTGAAGGGTGGCATGGAGGCAAGCTAAGGGAAGGTTTGCGTGCGCATCCGAGGGATGATAGCCAGAGGAAAAGGACTTCAAGAGGCAAGCTAAGGGAGCAGACCTGAAGGCACACGTGAATGAGAAGGTCTGGAGTGGCTGGAACTAGGCTGAGAGGTAGGGCCAGTCGACTGCCAAAACTCACAGAAAATTTTCAGCCTCGGATCAGTCGACTGGCCCCAAGGCAGTCGACTGGTATACCACGAAAACTTGCCGTTGGCTCGCAATTAATGCTAGGCCAGTCGACTGCCCCAGGGACAGTCGACTGGTGCGAGACTGGACAGACTGCGAGTCTGTCCTGTTCACCTATAAAAGGAGCACTTTTTTGCACGTGAGCTGTACGGTTCCGTACAGTGTCGAAGTGTTGCTCGACTGAATAGTGTTTTCCACTTCCTCTCACATTCTACTTCATCTTGTAAAGAGGAAGGTCTCGACTGTAAAGGTTTCTCTGCCTGAAGGAGGTTTTCATAGTGAAACTGGTACTCGCGGCGTGGATCCTTGGATTAGTCACCCAACTGGGTGGATACCAAGTAAACGATTATTATTAGCATTGTACATTTTTTGTTTGCATATTATTTCCGCTGCGCTAACGAAATTGTAGAGATCAAATCCGAAAACTGCTATTCACCCCCCCCCCTCTAGCACGCCTAGATGATCTATCAGTTAGTATCAGAGTCGGTGCGTTTTGGAAGAACTAACCGTCAACGGAAGGAAATATAATGGCGTTTCAAGAGGGATACTCCACCGCACGACCACCCTTCTTCGACGGGAATGACTTCACTTACTAGAAAGGTAGGATGCAATACTACCTTATGAACAATATTGAGAACTGGATTAGTGTTGCAGATGGCTTCGAGGCACCCGTCGATGAAAGAGGAGAACCGACACCGATGAGATCCTGGTCGAAGAAGATAATGAAGAGGGTGCAATCCAATGCCAAGGCCACCACCACACTGCAGTGCAGGCTCTCAAAGGAGCAATTGAACAAGGTGGGGTCATTCAAGAGTGCCAAGGAACTGTGGGACAAGTTGGTGAAACTGAACGAGGGGTTAAACAAGTCCAGAAGAGCCAAGGATTTGCTCGTGGCCCAACTCCAGTCCTTATCCATGAAGAGCAATGAGACTGTCAGCCAGCTACATGGAAGGGTAAAGGAGGTAATCAATGAGCTCCACGTGATTGGAGAGAAAATCGAGAATCGGGACATCGTCAGGTATGTTCTACAAGCCTTCTCGAGAACCACCTTGTGGGCATCCATGGTTGATGCATACAAGGTATCAAGGGATTTATCCATTGTTAAATTAGACGACTTATTCTGTGAATTTGAGCTACAAGAGCAAGCTAATGTCTCTGCCAAAGAGAAAGGTATTGCTTTTGTTGCAGAAAAGGAGAAGAAGAAGAGGAAGGAGAAGAAGGTGGTATACTCTTCCTCATCAGATTCAGAGGAATCCAGCGCCTCCTTGGATAGCGATCAAGAGGCGTTCATGGTAAGAAAATTTCGTAGAGCTTTTAAAAGTTTGTCTAACAAGTCATATGCTAGGAAAGGGTCCAAAAGTAAGGGTAAGGCCAAGGACATCATATGCTATAACTGCCACCAAGAGGGACACATGAAGAATGAGTGCCCTCAATTGAAGAGAAGAGATGACAAGAAGGAGGAGAAAAAGAAAGGTGACAAGAAGAGGACAAAGGGAAAGGAGAAGGGTGCCACCAACCTCAAGACAACTTGGGATGATCCATCATCCTCAGAGGAAGAAGAAGAGCAAGTCTCCCACTTCGCTCTTATGGCGAAAGACCACTCAGATTCATCAGATGATGAAAGAAGCTCAAGCAGTGAAGATGAGAGCTCCTCCACTTCATCATCAGAGTCAGAAGCTTCGGTAAGTGAGGTATACCACTTACCCTCCTCTACTTTAGTAAAGATAATTTCTAGCACTAACATGGACTTAGCTAAGGCTAGAAGTAAAATTAAGGATCTAAAATGAGAAATTGTCATGCTTAAAGTAGAATCTACCAAACTTGAAGAATTGCATGCTAGATCTACCTCTTCACATGCTTCACATCTTGAAACTGAAAATAGGGAACTAAGGAAGAAGGTAAATGACCTCACCAAAGCCCTTAGAAAATTTCAAGTAGGATCTAGTAACCTAGACATGATAATCAACAGTCAAAGGGCCATTTATAACAAGGCCGGTCTAGGATATAGGCCAAAGACAAAGGAAGTAGCCTTTGTCTCACTCACAGGTAGGATTGGTGCATCTAGGAGACTAGGGGCTAAGGGAAACACAAAGAAGGCATGGGTACCTAAGAGGTTTTTACATGATGCTTATGGATCAAAGATTTGGGTGCCAAAAGAATATATTTTTCATGTTGTATAGGTAAAGGTGAAGGAGACCTCAACTATGTGGATAGTAGATAGTGGATGCTCAAGACACATGACCGGGGATGTGAACAAGTTCACCACTATTAGCTACTTAAGAGTAGGGACGGTCTCCTTTGGAAATAGTGGAAAATTGAGAATTATTGGTAGGGGCACCATTGAGGTATCTCCCACAATTTCCATACATAAGGTACTCCTAATCAAAGATATGAAATTTAACTTGCTAAGTGTGAGTTAATTATGTGATGTCGATTTTAGGGTCGAATTTCATGCTAGGAAGTTGTTGGGACCGGGTGCATGTTGACATGGATACGGGTTCGTAATTTTTAAAATTTTATTACGTGCAGCAGAAGTTTTAGCATAAATAATTTCTCAAATTATTTTAACCACGTATCTAGCATGCAACCTTATGTTGTGGAGACATGATCATACATTTAAATTTTGCAGAAAGTAAACTAATTTACTTAATACCTCGCGTAACTCATAGAAAGGGACGAGATCCAACCGTAGCGTCCCTTGGAAGCTCCGCCTCTATTCGCGTCCACGCCGAGTTCTCTTCGGGATGACTTCGCAAAGCCACGAGTTTCGTGCCGACAAGAACTACTAGATTCTCCAAAGGCACGACAAGAGTATCAAGAGAGAGAGATGGAAACTAACCACCAAACGAAACACGGAATCAAGATTCCCGGGAGGAAGGAAGGAGTCGCGACCCGCTTCTTCTTCTTCTTCTTCTTCGGCGCCTTCTTGGTGGAGTTGGCTCACGGCAACCCTAGGGGAGCCCTCTAGGGCCGGTGCCAACTAGAGGAGGGAGAGGGAGAGAAGGAGAGGAAGAGAGGCTAGGCAAGAATCCTTGATATCTTAGATTGATTTCCAAGCCTTGCCTTTGCACCTTTATATAGTAGCCTCTTTATCGCCAAGTCTCCTTTTAACGGAATAAATTTTTCATAAGAAATTTATCTTATAAATTTTTCTATGAATTATTCCGTTATGCCAAGTTTTTATTATAACTTAATTTATAATAAAAACAATCATGTCTCCCCTTTTATTATGGAATAAAATTTTCCAAGAAATTTATTATACGAATTTTTTTTATCATGGAAAAATCAATTCATAATTGATTTTATAAAATAAAATAAACCAATCCATGGTTCATTTTAATTTCCAAAAAAAAAAGAATAAATTTCTTTATATAAATTTCTTTATTCATAATTTTATAAAACAAATCACGCTCGATTTATTTTATAATTTAAACCAAACAATTTGGTTTCCCTTTTTATTGTGGCCGGCCAAACCAAAGAGGGTGGGGACCCTCTTTGGCCGGCCACACCAAGCCGTCTCCATGCGAATTAAACTCATTTAATTCGCCCAATAAGCCTTCAAAAGACTTAGCCATTTTAAGCTTCTGATGCGTCTCTGAAAATTCAGATTCGACTTATCTCTCTTGATCGAAAAATCTAATTTTCAACTCGTTTTAAATCCCTCGGATTACTCGTAGTGCGTGTGACTAAATAGGCTTTCGATTTATGTTGGTCGTCTATAATTCATCAATTATAGAACGATCATGAGTAGCACCTAATAGTACATCATGATCCCCAATTAATCGAAAGATCAACGGTTGACCTCAGAAATTATTCTGAAACCCTTCAGCAGCTCTAATGAATTGTGTCTCATTCCATTCACCATCTTATACCCACCTGGTTCAGGACATGGTCTGTGTGTGTCAGTCCCCACTAGGCTGACTACGTCACACCTAGCCCAAGTAACTTTTCCTGATCCTATGGATTCTAATTACTCTCATGTATTTAAGAAATTCATACTCTTAACATGTCATGCTCTGGCCAGAGGCTTCGAGTAACAATCCGACGATAGGCCTTGGGTATACATCTCCTCGCAAGGAGTGGTGAATCCTTTGTAAGCTGTTCAAACATCTTCGGGCACTTCGGCTTATACCCAACCATCCTGGGTCCACACCTCCTTGGAGACGCTTGCTTAAGATGTTAAAGTATAAATCTCCATGACCAAGATGACTTGAACACCGCAAGTCAAAGGAACATCGCACTTAAGCTGCAGTAAGAACTTCACTGACATGTCTATATGTAGACTACCATGTGAAGTTTTACAGCCAATCACTCCAATGAACTAGTTCCCTTAACTAGCATTCATGTTTATCTCCGGACATCCCAATGTCACCAGCCAGTGAGAATCAGCTGATTAGAGAATAACCCATGCTAGTCTCAACAGAATTGATAGTGTCTGAATTTATCAATTCATCGACTAGGGACATTTTCAATACTTCACAATTGCGCATGTAGAGATAATCACTAGTTGTGAATTCATCACAAATTCTCTCATGCTGTGAATTGTATTGCGGACATTCAGTAAATGAGTTTAAGATCCCAATCAAATACACAAACATGTATACTCAAATAGTAAATATTCATTTATTAAAATAAATGTTTACAATCATAAGGCGATTGCCTTAGGACACTTCTCTCATATTACTTACAGAAGTGTCTAATCAAACATAATGAATCTAATGACATCATATTAGAAGGGTTTAGAGATTCAAATGTATACTATCTTGATCTTGCTTATGCTACTAACAATGTTTCTAAGTGTCTCATGTCTAAAGAAGAGGAAGGGTGGTTGTGGCACCGGAGACTGGGGCATGTCAACATGAAGAGCATTGCAAGAGTGGCCAAGGAAGAGTTGGTGAAGGGGCTACCAATGATCAAGTATGAAAAGACCAAATTATGTGATGCATGCCAAGAGGATAAGCAATCAAAGTCATCACACAAAGGTAAAACCCTAACCACTACATCTTTACCTTTAGAGCTTTTGCATATTGACCTGTTTTATTGTCATAGTACTCCCTCACTAGTAGGGAGTAAATATTGTCTAGTCATAGTAGATGATTTTTCTAGGTTTACATGGGTTTATTTTTTGAAACATAAGGATGATACCCTAGATATCTTTATAGGATTTAGTAAAAGGGTAGAAAATGAAAAACGTATCAAAATAAACCGAATTAGAAGTGACCATGGTGGGGAGTTCCAAAATGCAAGTTTCACACAATTTTGTGTTGAAAATGGATACAAGCATGAATTTTCATGCCTAAGGACTCCTCAACAAAATGGGATAGTTGAGAGGAGAAACCGAGCCCTACAAGAAGCTGCTAGGACTATGCTTAATACATACTCTCTTCCTAGCTACTTTTGGGCCGAAGCGGTTAACACTGCTTGTTATATTCAAAATTGGGTGTTGGTACATAGGTTTCTAGGGAAAACACCTTTTGAATTATGGAATGGGAGAATACCACAAGTCCATTACTTTAGAGTCTTTGGATGTAAAGTATACATCTTAAATACCAAAGATGGCCTAAGGAAATTTGAGTCAAAAGCCGATGAAGGGATTCTAGTAGGATACTCATTAACTTGTAGGGGATATAGAGTTTACAATAAGAGGACAAAAGTGATTGAGGAGTCCTCAAATGTTAAGTTTGATGAAACAACAAGTACCTACCCTAGAAAAGCCTCAATTGATAAGGATATAGAAGAGGTATAACCCCTTGCCCAAGGAATCCAAGACCTACATTTGGAGGGCAATGATCAAGGGGGAGTAAGAGGTATCCTAGAGGATGAGGAAGAAGGAGTCAATGAACCCACAACCTCTAGGCCCTTGAGACATCACCACGATCACCCCTATTGACCAAATAGTTGGTGATGTAACTCAAGGAGTAAGGACTAGGTCCTACTTTAGGGATCAAACTAGTCAAATAGCTCTAATCTCTCAATTGGGACCCAAATCCATTGATGAAGCTTTAGGAGATGTTGATTGGGCTTTAGCTATGCAAGAGGACCTAAATCAATTTGAGATGAGTGAAGTTTGGCAGTTGGTTCCTAGGCCCAATGACTGCACTATTGTAACCACAAGAAGGGTCTTTAGGAACAAACTAGATGACCAAGGCAAAATCACTAGGAATAAGGCTAGATTGGTAGCTAGGGGGTTTAACCAAGTTGAGGGATTAGATTATGATGAGACTTATTCCCCCATAGCTAGGTTAGAA
The DNA here is from genome assembly GCA_024364735.1 of Boesenbergia rotunda. Lineage (NCBI taxonomy): Eukaryota > Viridiplantae > Streptophyta > Magnoliopsida > Zingiberales > Zingiberaceae > Boesenbergia > Boesenbergia rotunda. Next base: position 117,173 of record JAGFNQ010003464.1, read on the forward strand.
TCTATTAGAATTCTACTGGCCTATGTCGCTCACATGAGTTTCACACTTCATCAAATGGATGTGAAGTTGGCATTCCTTAATGGGATCATTAAGGAAGAGGTCTATGTAAAACAATCCCCCGGGTTTGAGGACCCTAACTATCCAAGACACGTTTACAAATTAAGAAAAGCCTTATATGGTTTGAAACAAGCTCCCCGGGCTTGGTATGAAAGGTTTTCTTCATTTTTAGTGTCTAAGGAGTTTAGGAGATGAACAATTGACCCTACTTTGTTCCTAAAATCTAAGGATAAGGGCATATTTGTTGCCCAAGTTTATGTAAACGATATCATTTTTGGGTCAACAAATAATGACTTCTTACAAGAGTTCATCAAGTGTATAGAAGATGAATTTGAGATGAGTCTTGTAGGAGAGTTAACCTTCTTTTTAGGTCTTCAAGTTAAGCAAACTAATGAAGGTACACAAGTCCTTCAAACCAAATATGCTAAGGAAATGTTAAAGAAATTTGGTTTAGAAAATGCTAAGGTAGCATCTACACCCATAGGAACCAATGTGAAAATGGATAGTGACCTTGAAGGGAAAATGGTAGACTCTAAACAATACAGAAGCATGATTGGTAGCCTCCTATATCTAACCGCTAGTAGACCCGATATACTTTTTGTGGTAGGTATGTGTGCAAGGTACCAATCTTGTTCCAAAGAGTCCCATTTGGTTGTAGTTAAGAGGATCCTAAGGTATGATAAAGGTACCATCAATGTCGGACTTTGGTATCCTAGAACCCCTAGTGTTGATATAATTGGATACACAGACTCGGACTATGTCGGTTGTAAGCTAGATAGGAAGAGCACTAGTGGAGGGTGTCAATTCCTTGGGTCTTCTTTAGTTAGTTGGAGTAGTAGGAAACAACCATGCGTTGCCCTATCAACATTGGAGGCGGAATATGTGGCAATGGGTGGGTGTGTCTCCCAACTCCTTTGGATCATGCACACTTTAGAGGATTATGAGTTACATTACACCAAGGTCAAAGTCTTGTGTGATAATGTAAGCACAATCAACTTGACCAAAAATCTGGCTCACCACTCTAGGACAAAACACATTGAAGTGAAACATCACTTCATTAGAGACCATGTGGCAAGGGGAGATATAGAACTACACTATGTTGAATCAAAGTCAAACCTAGCCGACATTTTTACCAAGCCTCTTCTCGAATCGGAATTTACATCCTTAAGAAGAGGCATTGGAATGTGTTTTGTAGAAGTGTAGGATGAACTTTGGAACATTTGAAAAAGGGTGCTTGATCCATTAGGGTGATACATTTGGTTCACTTGTGCTTGTGGCATATGGTTGAACCATTAAAAGTATCAAATATGAAAACTAGGCCAACTATAGGGAAGGCAAGTGTTTAATCAATGGACACTTTATCCAAAGATCATAGTTGGACATTTTAAACCTTTGAAAATCATTTTATGTTTTAAATAATTTGTCATGCTTTTGAAAGTTATGTAATTGCAAAACTAGATTATTAGTTTGATACAAAATGTAGTGGTTTTCAAAGAGTTTGGATTTTTATCAAAAGTCATGCATGTTTGAAATTTTATAAGGACTAATATTTTTCCTTGATAGAGTATACATTTCAAACATGTATGCAAAATTTTATAATTTTTGGAATTTTCTGGGAGTTTCTGAAATTCGGCAGAAAAGCTGAAAATTCAGACTGATAGCGTATCAGTCGATGGGCAGTCGACTGGCACGCTTTGTTTCAGGTTCTGAAACTTTCTTTCAAAAATCAACTTTTCTCTTATTTGATGTCATAGGGTTTGGTTGCTTGAGGCAATCATTTTGATGGTGTCAAAGGGGGAGAATGGTGGTTTAAGTTAGGATTTCAACTTGGAATGGATGGTTTAAGGTTGTCTTTCCTGTTGGTGATGAGATGGCTAGAGATGGGGGGTGAATATAGCCAATCGATTTCGCTTTGAAGAGTTAGCAAGTTTCTGCACTTAAACTATCAGTAGCACAGCGGAAGAAGCAAAAGAAAAGCAAAGCAATGCAGTAAACAAAAATAGAGATGAAGACTAACAATCGACAGCTACCAAGATCGCTAACAAGAGGGTTTACAAGGTTCGGGGATAACTTGCCGCTACTCCATGGCGTGCCCTTAAGGTAAGCGATCCCTTGATCGTCGGCAGATCAAGCCCCGGTGATCACCGGATATAAAGCAACCTCCTTCTCGGTGGAGAAACCTCTCCACAGCATTTCAATCACAGATAAGTGTTTAAGCTTAATGAAACAACAAGAAAGATCTTACTCAAACCCTCGGCAAGGACAAGAACACAGCAAGCTTCCTTGAGCTCCACCCAGTGGCGATCTCACGCAAGAACCCTCTTCGTGTCTCCCCACTGTCGGACTCCAAGCTCCTTGGTCCCTCCTTCAAAGCTCAAGTAAGGATGATTGCTTTTCGATTGCTTGCTCAGAATGATAGAAACCTCAAGAACAGCAAGCTTGATGTCGAGCGAACACAAACAGGAACTCAAGAGCACAAAACTGATTTTCTCAACACTACAACTCTCGTTCCTTTTGTTTCTCCGCTAAGCAACAGATGACCTCATCTCCAGCAGCCTACAGCTGCCTCACTGCCAACGCACCAGCTACACTGAACCCTTACTGAACTTCCTGAACTCCCTCAGCCAAGCTTCAGTCAGCGGTTCAGTCCTGCAGCTCCAGCCGTTGCAACCTGAGTTGAGAAAGGGACAAACCTGCTCCAAGGAAAGCTCTCTTTGACTTCTCCTTGAGTGTTTGAATCCTCCCCTGTCACCTGAAACTTGATCAGACTGTTAGAGCAGCAAATCACGCAGTAAATCATAAATCAGAGATAAACAGTAGCGAATCGAATATGTTCAGACGGGATCAGAGCGTCTGACAGTGCATTTTGAATTAAAGTGATCGGTCATCTGACCGATCAGAGAGCCTCCTGATCGGTCACCAGACCGATCAGGCTGGTCCCAGATCGATCAGGATTCGTCTTGATCGATCCCCAACGCACAATCAGAAATCGCGATTTCTTTGAGATTCTCCCGGACCGATCACCAGACCGATCCAAGGTCGTGGATCGTTCACCTGACCGATCCACCCTTATATTGGGCGATTTCTGAGTTTCGCAGGCTAAGCCTTCTGATCGGTCATCTGACCGATCAGGGTGTCACCTGATCGGTCAGCAGTCCGATCAGGTCATCACCTGATCGATCAGGAACCGTCCTGATCGATCTTAGTGAGGAGCCCGCGAAGCTGGATCATTCACCAGAATGATCTACACAGTGATCCTGATCGGTCATCAGACCGATCAGGAGCTGTTCAGCAAGTGAACTCAACCTCACTGCTTGCTCCCTGATCGGTCACCAGACCGATCAGGAGCCAGAGGAAGAGGACTTCATGAGGCAAGCTAAGGGAGCAGACCTGAAGGCACACGTGAAGGAGAAGGTCTGGAGTGGCTGGAACTAGGCTGAGAGGCAGGGAAGTCGACTGGCCCAGGGCCAGTCGACTGCAAAACTCACAGAAAGTTTTCAGCCTCGGATCAGTCGACTGGCCCCAAGGCAGTCGACTGGTATACCCCGAAAACTAGCCATTGGCTAGCAATTAATGCTAGGCCAGTCGACTGCCCCAGGGGCAGTCGACTGGTGCGGGGCTGGACTGACTGCGAATCTGTCCTGTTCACCTATAAAAGGATCACCTTTTTGCACGTGAGTGGTACAGTTCCATAGAGTGTCGAAGTGCTGCTCGTCTGAATAGTGTTTTCCACTTCCTCTCACATTCTACTTCATCTTGTAAAGAGGAAGGTCTCGACTGTAAAGGTTTCTCTGCCTGAAGGAGGTTTTCATAGTGAAACTGGTGCTCGCGGCGTGGATCCTTAGATTAGTCACCCAGCTGGGAGGATACCAAGTAAACGATTATTGTTAGCATTGTTCTTCTTTTTGTTTGCATATTATTTCCGCTGCGCTAACGAAATTGTAGAGATCAAATCCGAAATGTGCTATTCACCCCCCCTAGCACGCCTAGACGATCTATCACCTTAGACTATGCATCTAGCAGCAATTCAGATGATTCGGCCACTGCCTCTTCAGACAATGCCACCATCAGTTCCAGAGATGGACCGGGTTTACACGCTCACCAGAGAGAAGGCACAACAGGTCGATGAATCGATTTTCTAAGATATTAAAGCAATATAGGGTATCTACGTGTAGGTCACTGCTTGTAACTGGGTAGCTACCGTTTGAGAGAGGTTGAACATTTCCCAATATGATAGATAGTGCATTTGACTCGCAATCAGGATTAAGGTTAGTTGACAGTACTACTCTGATGAGGAAGCTACTTGGGAGCTCGAGGATACGATCAGAGCTCGCTACCCTCATCTATTTACTTAAGGTGCGTATGGTTAGTTTTTACTCCATATTTATAGTATATTTGAGGTATTGATACCTGTTGTCGTTGACTAGTACCTGTTGGGGTAACTAGTAGTTGTTGTGGTTCACTAGCAAAATTTGGGGACCAAATTTTTTGTTAGTAGGGGAGAATGTTAGATACCAGATTTTTAAAGGGTTCAAAAGGTAATTTTTTTAAATAAAGGGCCTAGTTGTAATTTTCCAAACCTGTTGGGTTTATTTACAAAATGCCAAAAACAAATATTAAAAAGCCTAGTTGAATTTGTTTTCAGGTCTGATTGGTGATGGTTTTGGATCTGTTTTTGGATCAGAATAAATTTAGAGGGGTGAATTTAGTAAATCATGTGCAGTTGGTTTATGTTGTGGATTGGGTTTGTGAGGTTGCAGTGTTCCTGTTATGAATTACATGGTAGCACTTATATTGTTTTGAAGTTGCAATCTGGTTAGTTTTGTTCAATGGGTTATTGTACATGGAGAAATAATTAGGTTAATTATTTGAATTATGAGGATTTATTTGAATGCATGCTGTAATTTGGATATATCCTAATCAGGCTTCATAGTTTATTTGGCTAATTTATTTAATTGTATAAATAGTTAATTTAGTCCTTGACACAGGACTTTGAATTGGATTCGTTTGGTTGATTGTGAAGAGGTTTTTTCGGTCACGTTCTACAATTAAAAGGCGGGTACTTCTCCTTTGTACTCGAGTAGTTCATTTTACCTTAAAGCATGGCTATATTATGTCTAGTAGCTTGCTTGACCTTATTTCTTGTTGTTTGATATTTTAACATCGTCGTTGATACTTACTCTTCGTTGATCTTCGAGTATTCCAAATTAATATATGTACAGTCCTCTGTTGGTTATCTGTTCTGTAAAGTGCCGCTTGCACGCGAGTACTTAGAAGTCCATTAAACACAGATAGGTTTATTTGGCATTAGAAATACCCTACCTAGTAGTGTATGTACATAATCGTTGGTTTTTGATTTCCAGTTGGATGTATTGATGCATCGTTTACTTGTTGGATTTTGGTTGCATCATTGTTTCTTCGGGTGTTCGTGCATCTTGTAGCATGCACCATATTTGCACGTTGCATACTAACGACTGTTGGGCTTCCATTTGGTTAAGTCGTCGTTAGTCATTTTGTTCCTCGATTCACTCAACCACTTGTTGTCATGGTAGTTGTTAGAGTGCGAGCATCTGTCCTGTTATACCACACATGTTGTAGCTGTAGGCAAACAGTAACACCCTCACCGTTATTTTCGAGGGATATTGTAGCTGTTGATAGCTCCCCCTATGTATAAGGGGTCTGGAGTGTAGGCTCCCCAGCATCCTGTCCACTCAACCACATCTTCTGTGGAATTTGTTGTTGGAGTGCGTACAGTTGTCACAGCCCCTACCCACTCGGTCACACAGATGGAATTTGTTGGCGTCAGGGGTGACACATGTCATTACATCATGTGCATACGTATTTCTTTTATGCATTTGCATGTGTTTGATGCACTTATATGAGCTATGGTTGTTGCACATGATTGGCATGCATGTATATCTTGATATTATTGTTGTTGCGTTGTTTTATACCTGCCTAGTCATTATTCAATTTTATAACCTGTTGTTCTATATATGTTATGTATGTTTAGGTTCCTATATTCCTTATGGATTGTACCCTGTTGGATTCTCTGCATGTTATACCTTTTCTTTGTTATGACATGCTTATTTGTCTACTCAAATACCCGCAGAGTCCGCCCGGACTCACCACCGCTATCTCCCATTTTTGTTTCAGGTAGCAGGTAGATATTTTGCTTGGAGCCAGTAGAGGATCCAATTGTCAGTCCCCAGAGTTGAGTTGTTTCCGCATTTGATTTAGTTGCTTTTATTTCAGTATTTGGTGAGTTTTCACATTGTATTTGTTTATCAGATATTCGGACAGATTTCGGTACATTTGAGTTCTCTTTTTGAGTTGTGGTTTTCTTTCATATTTAAGGAGGCTAAGTCATCCGTTATCTTTCCCGTTATCTTATTTAATATCTGCGTGGTTGTGTTTACATATATATATTGTGATGCTAGCCGCTTGTGGCTAAGTTTTTGTGATAAGAGTGTATGTACATTTGCCCCATATTGTCCGTTGTACAGGAGAGATGCTACCCGATTTTTGAGGAAGCATGTGCCTCTGGGGTCGTGACATAAAGCGTACTGTGTGTACGCGTGTACTGTAGAATAATCATTTGACCGTTCTAGGATTTGGTTGACATTAGATAAACCCTACCCAGTAGATTAGTGCATGATTATTTACTTTGGTGCTGATTGTGCTTTTCGTATGTTTCTTTATTTTGGTGTTATTGGTGTTTTCTGTTTCACATGATTTTGGGTTTGATTGAGGTGGTGTTTATTAGTGACATGCATCATAGCATTCAGGTCGATGATTGCAGGCTCCTTGGTGGTTGAGATGGGTCGTCGGGTATATTTTCCTGTTGTGTCACGCTTAGTCGGAGTTGTGTGCAAACAGTTGATACTCCCCAAGTATTTGGAGTCCCCACAGGTATTTTAGGGTTTTAAGTCCAAGTATTTTGGCTTTTTCATATCAGGGTCATGGTTGTCGTGGTGTATTTGCATAGCCCTAGGTTTTGGCGCTTGTATCTTGTCCACTCAACCTACCCAATGTAGCGGTGGTTGGTGTGTGTACAGTGCAGGTCATGACATCATGTGCATATTATGCATTATGCATTTTGCTTGTGTTTGTTGCATTTGTTTGAGCTATAATTGTTGCATTTTATTGACATGCATATACGGTTATGATTTGCATTTTATATGATCTGGATATGTTCAGCAGTATTAGGTGTTTATGGAGGTGTTAGAGGGAATTTCTGATCTTGCCCCTACTTGTTATATGGTTTTCAGGAATGTTTTATTTGTATGGATGCATTTTGTTTATGCTCTTTATTCCGGAGATTGTATACCCTTTGTTGTCGTTATGCTTGTTTTACCCTTTTAAATACCATGCATTTATCTGCTCTTATACCCGCAGAGTTCCACCCGGAACTCACCACCCCTTGTTCTCTTTTTTATTTCAGGTAGTCGATAGATGTGTTTCATGTTGCCAAGAGAGGATCTAGCTGTCAGTCCCCAGTCTTGAGTAGGTTGTTTCCGTTTTCATTCTCTCGTCGTGTTGAGGTCGTGTTAGTATTGTTTTGTTTCGGAGGGTATTTGTTTATCTATAGATGTGTATTCATACTTTCGTGTTATTCTTATCGTATTGGTGTCGTTTTGGTTTTATTGTCATATCGGATGGAGTTTGGTTTTTCGTTAGATATGTATTTATTTATTTTCGCTAGATTTTGATTTACTGCGCTTAGCTATTAGGATTTATTCATTATGTTTATTTGTTGTCAGTTATAATATTTAACTATGTGGTTGTTATGGTGTGAACGCCAGCTGAGTGTAGCTGAGCTAAATTATGGTTGGAGTGTTGTATGTATGAGTTTCAGATTATCTATAGCTCAGGGGAGGTGCTGCTCTATTTTCAAACAAGCCCGGGCCTCGGGAGCGTGACAAAGATGAACATAGATATTGAATTAGTTATAAACAATATTCATATTCGTGAACAAAACTTATAAATCATATTCATGAAAAAAAAAATCTTTTTATCAAACTTGTAAATAAAAAAAACTTTTAAAGAACAAACGAGCTTTAAATATCAAGCTCGCTAACCAACTAAGTTTTAAAATATAAAAGTCTCAAAGAATTAAATAAGCTCAAATTAATTGTTTGATAACATACAAACAATTAAAACTCAAGCATTTTATACAGAAATCAAGCTAAACTTAATTTGAATAATCGTTTACAGCTTATTTTAATTTAACCTTTTGCAACCCTCAATGGGTGGATATTTCAGTATTTCATGAGTTTTAACAATTGCAATTGCCTTCCCCTTCTTTTCTATCTAGCGTAATCTGACACACGAGTCATGGCAGACCGGCCGCATGTAGGCCATGCCTGACTAAGTAACTACACTCCAGCAGACTAAGCCAAGCTCAATTCAATATGGCATATTTTTTTTTCTTTAACACAGACACAACACAAACTAAGTTAGATCATCAGATCATTTGCCATCGAATCCAACTTACTTCGGTATCTTTCTATGTGGCAATGTGATATTCTTTTTCTTTTGTTAGTATTTTTTTTAACCAGGCAGCAGACAAATTGAAGCTGGGTGACCGGCCCGGCCTCATGAAAGTTTCTCATCGGTCACTAGGGTAAATCGGGAAGCGCTCGCGGTGGGCAGTTTAAAAGCCCAGCGTCCCAGGGTTCGCGCCCCATTTGGAGAAAAAATTCCTACAAAATGCGCCGTAGCTGGGGATCAAACCGAGGATGCTTGAGTTAACTACTAGCGACCTTACCGCTGCACCATAACCCCGGAAGCTTCTTTTGTTAGTAGAACAATATTGAAGTATTGCCCATTAGACTAAAAAATAATATTTTTCTTTGCTACTACGTTGGAAACTTATGAAATTCAATTTTATCAATGAATTGAATTGAATTAAATTTCATGATTTGGAAGCAACTTAAGTGAAGGAATTGAATTCTCATGCGAATTGAAATCCAACGAAACTAAGAAATTGAAATCAAACTCAAATCGATGTGATTTGGTATGGCAATTAAATTTCAATACATGAAAGTACTAAAATAACTTTTTATAAATATAATGTTTAATTCCTAACCTAGCCATAAAAGATAAAATAGTAAAAGCAATCAAATTCATTCAGTTTTGGACTCATTCCAAACAAAGGAATTGAATTCAATATTCAATTTTGGATAGAATTCAATTCAATTTCATTACTTGAAAACCTTTCAAACAGGGTGTGAGGGAAACAATATAGAAAACAATTAATTTTAATAATAATGATATGCACAGTAAAAATAATGATGTCTCAATAAAAATTTTGACCGTCAATTGGTGACACGTCCCACGTCCAATCCTAGATCGGATACTATTGGCGGCCTCCGGGCGCCGCCCCGAACCGAACTATACCCTGGGAGGCACGGTGAACTAGTCAAGGATCGCCGTAATTATGATCTCATATCATTCACCGTCAATTTCGACGGATTCATCATTGCCGACGATCGTAACGAATTTATCATCTCCAAGGTATAGTTTGATTCAAGATAGCAATTGAAAATCGTTGATAATGTTCGATCGACAATCAAACATCGAACATCGAACGTGCCATCAATTGACAAATAACATTTTTGTATTCACTTTGTAAATTATTTTTCTAATTTTAATCTTAATCAAAGTGAATTCACACTGCATCAATTATAATTGTGACTTTGACGGGAAAACATACCATTACACCAAAACAATGCTGACTGTTCACATGTAAATTAAACGTATATACCTATATTACCAGCAACGCTACTTACTACTTTTACTAGACTCTATTATTTTTTTCACCGTGGTCGAGAATTTTCGTACAACTATCAGCAACTTCCGCAGTTAGCCTCTTAGGGAACCGGAGCCTCCACGGATTGGATCGGATGGTAAAATGTTTACTATTTAAATCGGAGGTTTCAGGGTCGAGGGTTACCAATTGCGCACAGGAATAAAATCCTGATCTGCTGGTATTAAATTCCCTCGACCCCAGGTGTCTCACCATACCAGTGATAATCGTGATTTACCTCTTCCGTGTTGATCCTGGGACGGATTGACGGAGACGCTAAGGACGAACATGTCGCCTTTTTAAATCTCTTAGGGAACCGGAGCCTCCACCATCTCCCATCTCATGATCCTTGGTCGTAACTCTCCTGACGGAGCTGTTGAGATGGAGAAATCGACTTTTCACTACTCCTAAAAAAAAAATCACTTCATATATAATTTTTAAATATTTATTTNGGAGGCCCCTTTTTATAGGCAGTTTTGGGCGCCCTTTCTCGGGAGGGCGCCCCGACTGGCGAAGGCGCCCCGACTGGTGAGGGCGCCTTGACCAGGCCTGCAATTTACTTTCGGCAACTTTTTGCCGTTGAAGGACTGTGGGAGGGCGCCCCGCCTGACGAGGGCGCCCTAAACAGAGCTGCAGCTGCCTTTTGGCAGCTTTTGACCAGTAAAGGGGTACACGAAGGCGCCCTGAAGCTCCAGTGCGCCCTGGTCAGCGTGCAGTGGCAGAGGAGCTTTTTGACCAGCCTTGGGGTGCCCACACGGGTTTGGGCCCCCTAAGGACTAGCTTTTAACCCTAAGGGAGTGCATTTGACCAGATTTGACCTGGTTGACCATGGTTTGACTATGTTGACCATGGTTTGACTATGTTGACCATGGGTTGTCTATATTGACCGTGGTTTGACTATGTTGACCATGGTTTGACTATGTTGACTATGGTTTGACTATGTTGACCATGGTTTGAAATATAGAATTTTACTGTCTCACCCAAATCTAGGGTTTTCAATCACGTTAACCTTATAGGTTTTGTGAGACAGGTTTTGATAGTTAAAATTATTTTAAAAATTTTGATTAATTTTGAAAGTAATTAAATTTTAAAACTTTAATTAATTTTGACAACAATGTTTAAATCTACAAATACCTGAAATTTTGTGTTAGATTCGAATTTGACAAAAAAAATTTGAATTTGAATTTCAGAAATTGGCTTCCAGGTCTTGGCGAGGCACTAGGCCTTCTTTGGCCGTAGCCTTATGGGATCATCCACCCTTTCCTTGACAAAACCTTTTAATGAAATTTCATTTTCAAAAATTCTTTGAAAAATTTCTGGTCTAACTAGTTTGGGTCTTGGATCGGTAGCTTCGGCTAGTTCCGCCAAATTGGCTTCCCTAACGTAATATCATCTCACCTCCACCCAATACTATGTTGTCAAATTTCAGCTGAGTTTGTTTAGTCCTTAAGCTAGCCTAAGTCTAAGCATGGTATATTGTAAAAATTAAATAACCAATCAATCAAGCAATTTAAATCAAGAATAACAAGTTTATCTAATAATGAAAATAGTTTTCAGTTTGGCTCCCCCTGGACTAAAGCCACGGTGATGGTTGGGCAAGATGTGAATCTTGTCCTTGGGGATCCAATACTGATTTGATCCAGTCAGTTTGTTCAGGTATAGTTTAGGTACCCATGCCTGAATTTTACCTCTGGACTGATTCAGTACAACAAAGTATGATCTTTGCCGAGATTTGGTTCTATAGCCCAATCCGGATCGATTTAGAACTGATTTCTGTTTTCCAAGGATCATGTCAAGACCTTTGGAACCAGATGTAAATCGTTCTAATGCTGATCTAAGATCCTTAACCTGAGTTTTCAGGGAGGAGTTTTCATTTTCAAGTTTTTCAACTTGAGTAGGAGTTCCTTCCTGAACCTTCTCGGTTAAGGGTTTAGAGTCAGCTCCCTCTTTCAGAAGTTTTACTTCCTGTCGGAGGGATTCGACTCAAAGTTTGGCTTTGGCCAAATCTCGAGAAAGAAATGAAATTAACTCACTTAATTGCAATCTATTAAAACCAGTTACCTTAATTTCTCCGTCTTCTGTGAAGGTCAGCTCGCCATCCTCTTGTTCTGTTTCTGACTCAGTCTCGACTTTATCTGAGGCGGTCAGAGCTAGGAGGTTGGACTGGGGTGCCTCTTCTTCTTCTTCTGAGGACGATTCATCCCAGGTTGCTTGCAGTGCCTTCTTTCTTCTCATCCTTTTTGTCTCCTTTAGGTTAGGGCACTCTGACTTGTAGTGGCCCTTTTTCTTGCACTCGTAGCAGGTCACATTAGGCTTGTTTGCGGGTTCAGCTGGTTCGTCCTTTCTTCGGCCGATTTTCCGTTTGTTGGTTCGGTTCTTCAGCTCCTTGTAGTAGCTTCGAGCGAGCCGGACCAGCTTAGTTTGTTCTCCTTCTTCGTCTTCTGAGTCTGAGTCAGAGTTAGACTCGGGTTCAGGTTCAGGCTTCTTCTTCGTTGTCCTTCCAGTTTTACCTACAACGAAAGCAATACCTTTCTCGACCATATTGGTGTTAGTTTGTTCGTGCAGTTCTAGTTCGGAAAATAATTCATCTAATTTTATTTTAGAAAGATCCCTTGAGACCTTGTATGTATCTACCATAGATGCCCTCAAGGTATTTCTAGGGAAGGCGTTTAGAGCATACCTTATTAGGTCACGGTTTTCAACCTTGTGACCTATTGTGTGAAGACCGTTCATTACCTCTTGGATTCGTGCGTGGAGCTGGGCTGCTGTTTCGTTGTCGGCCATCTTGATGGTGTAGTGTTTGTTCAGTAGCAGATCCCTCTTACTGATCCGAGTATCTGACGTCTCTTCGTGTAGCTCGATCAGTTTTGTTCATAGCTCCTTTGCACTGTTGAAAGGGCCCACGCGGTTCAGCTCCTCTTTCGTCAATCCGCATTGAAGAGTCTGAGTAGCTTTTGCGTCGGCTTCTATCTTTCGCTTTAGGGCGCTGTCCCATTCAGAGTAGCTCTGAGGAAGTCCTTCGGCATTTCGGGGGATCTCCAGACCGGACTGGATAATGATCCACATGTCCACCTGAGTTTTCAGGTGGACCTCCATACGACTTTTCCAGTAAGAAAAGTCTTCTCCACTGAAGAGTGGAGGTCTGGCGGTGCTAAAACCTTCTTGCATAGCCATTTAATCTGAAAAAGAAAACTTAAAGGATTTTCCAAGACTAGGTCTTGGATTAGTAGTGCTGGATAAATTAAATAACGAGGGGTGTTGCACCAACCTCGCTTAACAAAAAAAATGAACGAAATATTTAGCGAGAAATTCGTTAAAAAAAATAGAAAATAAAAATCCGAAAAAAATTTCAAACTGGTGGTTGCACCAGGTTTGAACTTCCCCGCTCTGATACCACTTGTTGGATCGATGGAGCCGATAGAGGGGGGGTGAATATCGGTAAACTTTTCAAATTTATGGAGAGAGCAATTTGCACAGCGAAAAGAAACAAAATACGCGAACACAGTATTTTTTACTTGGTTCGGAGCCTAGGTCGACTCCTACTCCAAGGCCCACGATCGTTGATCGTTTACTTTGGGCAATTCTATATGAACGCAAAATCAGTTTACAAAAATAGAATTACAAGTATAGCACCATAAACTTTTAATAAAAAAAATTTCTTCTTTTACCGATGTCCGGTTGTAGGTTGACTTTCCGGAGCAGTAGGACGTCGTCGCTCGAGTTGGGCAGTTTCTGGAGCAAGGCGTGAGCACAGAAGAGCGTGGAAGCTTTGGTATGAAGTTGTTGTGAAAGGCTTGGGCGTTGGGTGCTATTTATAGCACCCCGGGGCACCCTGGACGTCGGGGGCGCCCTGCCACGTGTCAAGCGATCCGCTTTTAGCTCGGTCAAGCGTTATCCCACCCGAATAGGAATAACTTTGACTCTGGGGGCGCCCTGGTCGCAGAGGGCGACTTAGCTGACTTCTTCCGTGCAGAAATCTCGGCTGTGGATAAAGATGAAGCTTCGCAGTCTTGGGCGCGGGGCGCCTTGGCTGCTGAGGGCGCCCTGACTAACGAGGGCGCCCTGGCTGCTGAGGGCGCCTTGGCTGCTGAGGGCGCCCTGCCCAGTAAGCAGCCGAAGCCCTTTTTGCTTCACTTGGTTCTGGTTCACCTTGGGGGCGCCCTGGACACTCAGGGCGCCCTGCTCACCTGCTGCCTCACTCCTTTGAGGCTCTCTGAGTTGCAGACACACGTTCCTTCGGTCCTGCATCCAGGGTTAGTCCAAAACACAATTAAACAAGTAGTTTATACAGCCTTAGCTGTCTTGGTTCTGACTTTGGTCTCCAAAATGGAGCCCTAGGTCGAACCGACGCCTACTGTTCCCTCTACGGGGAACGCGTCCTCACCTACTCCTCTCGGGAGAATTTACCTGATGCCAACCGCTCCTTTGGTTGGACTTTTGCCTGACGGTCCTTTGTCAGGTCTTGGATGCCGAGCTGTCCATCGCCCGGTGCCTAGCAGTCCTTCGCTAGGGCTTTTTACCCTGGCATTCCTTCGCCAGGTGCCTAGCATTCCTTCGCTAGGGCTTTTGACTCTGGCATTCCTTCGCCAGTGCCTAGCCGTCCTTCGCTAGGGCTTTTTACCCTAGCATTCCTTCGCCAGTGCCTAGCCGTCCTTCGCTAGGGCTTTTCCTGTACACTAGAGTAACTTGTTAGACAACAAGTAAGACTTAACTTTTGACCTCTGTTGCCATTATCAAAACACAGGTTTGACTTTGGTACATTCTGCACCAACATATAACACCAAAGCCACGTGTCCGGCGCCCTCAAGCACTCGGGCGCTCCAATAGTGTCATGTCTGCAAACGGATAGAACTGACCGAGGTTATAAATAGGCCCCCAGAGCTCTATTCTAAATCGTCCATCAACTAAAACGAATTCTTTCTTGTTTTCTAGATTCCTGTACTTCAAAGTTTGTAAAAGGCTTCCCCGCCAGAAGGAGATTTTGATAGTGAGCTTCAACTATCTTAGATTAGCAACCACCTAGGTTGTAACTAAGTAAATTTCTGTGTCATAGCCTTTTACTAGTTTAATTAGTTTATGTTCATTTTATTTTATTATTGCAATTAATCTAGAATCTTTGTGAGTCGTACAAAAGATTTATTTTTATTTTACAGCGGCAATTTACCCCCCCCCCCCCAATCTTGCCAGTCTACCTCGATCCGACAAGTGGTATTAGAGCTAGGATGTCGCAGAAGGACTAATCGCCAATTGCAGCAAATTCTGAAAAATGGTTGGACCAGTGATCTACCCGCCGAAGTTTGAGGGGGAGCTCGCAGCATAGAAAAGAAAAATGAAGGTATTTTTCACTTCTGATTATGAACTATTACTAACAATGAAAAATGGTTTTTCAGCTCCAAAAGATAACGAAGGAAAGATCAAGGAACCTGACTCCTGGAACAAGAAGGAGCAAGCAGATGTTATAGCAAGCGGACGTTATAGAAAACGGAAAGGCGGAATTCCACCTGCTGACCGCCCTTCCCGAACAAGATGTCAATCGAATCGAGAAGTACGACTCGACAAAGGAACTTTGGGAAAAGTTCCTTGAATTGTACGAAGGCATCTCAGAAGCAAAACTAGTGTGACAAGACATCCTACGATGCCAGCTTACCAACCTCCGAATAGAAGATGGACAGTCAGTTGCCCAACTGCACGCTAAGGTAAAAGAGCTAATCACAAGCCTTGAGAATCTCGCAGAAAAGGTATCAAGTCACGACGCTCAACGGTGCGCACTAAATGCATTTTCGAGAATCCCAAATTTGACCTCAGTAATCGACGCATATTTTATTTCAAAAGATCTTGAGGTAAATACTCTAGAACAACTGTTTTCGATTTTAGAGCTTTATGAATCTCGGTGTGTAGGGAAGAGCAGGAAAATGAACAACGTCACTCTAAACACGAGGAAAAACCAGATCGAGGAGGAGTCGTCAACGGACGATGAAAATACGATGGAAATGGTAAAACGCCTTAAATGTTTCTTTAAAAAGGCTAATAAAATTTCAAAGTTTCAGGGTAAAAGATGATCTCCGAAGAACATATAGTTCGATGCTATAGCTGCAAAGAGGAGGGTCATCTAAAAGACCAATGTCCCAAACTCAAGAACCAGCTAAAGAAGAAGAAGGCGCTAAAAGCCACCTAGGATGAGTCCTCGTTCAAAGAATCGGAAACTAACAAATATGATGGACTTGCGCTAATGACAAGTTATCAAGAGGAGAGCATTGATAAAAGGGGAGCTACGTCAGAGGAAAGTAGCGACGAAGGGGGAGCCCCTCTTTTTGAAAGCGACCCGGTAAGTGAGGTATGTTTCCTCCCTCATGATCAATTGTATTCTAGAATAAAAGCATGTTAGGATGTTTACTAAAAGTCTTGCTTTTATATAGACATATATATTTTGAAAGAGAATCACAAGATCACTGTTTGCATATTTATATTAGTATGTGCATATTATCTAATACTTTACATTGTAGATAATATGGTGTGTGGTGTCACACGGAAGACCATGTTATCAGTCCCTTGTAGAGTATAAGTAGAGGCTCACAACCGAGATGGATTTGGACAAACCATTGAGATGGTTGTAGTGTAATTTGGTATTGGTTTATCTTGACCATAGAATTACACTAGTGCACTTTGTGTGTATTGAACATGACCGATATAGAGGTGATTCAATTTATACTGACTTTATAATTGAATCAGACCTCAGATATTATGGAGTACATGCTATTAATCCCGATATAATAACGGGCACATGTACTTAATATTTATTTCTTTGATTTACCAATGGGCGAGATTTATTCTGTTAAATCGATTGACCAAGTAAATTGGGAAATAATATTATTTATATGGTGTGTCATTGATTATAGAAGGAAATCGTGTCCTGGTGAGTCGGGTTGATGATGTCCCCTTGAGGAGCTCATAAGATTCATCATGTTAAATCTTGCAAGTGGACTTGGTCTGGCATGATGATAAGGTTGAGTGGTACTACTCAAAGAGTTAGATGCTAATTAATTAAATTGTCAGTAATTTAATTAATTAACGGGCATTCGATATCTTAAACACGGGGAGATACTTGTACTCATAATAGGTGGAGCCCATATTTAAATATGAGGGTTGGTGAGGTAGATCAATGAAGAATCTTTAGTGGAATGGATCTTCATTAATGGATCGGGCCTTGATCCATTAAGTGGTCAAGACCCAACTCCTCCTCATGGTCCCTATTGTAACCTTATATATACCCATGGAGTTATGAGACCAATGCATCCAATTCATACAAGAGAAACTCTAGATCCTCTCTCTCTCTCTCTCTCTCTCTCTCTCTTTCCTCTCATCCTCTCTCCTAGGTCAAGAAGTGGCACCGACGCTTAGGGAGGAAGAAGAGGAAATTTGGTGTTGTTTTCTTCTTCACCTTTGATCCTCTTTTCATCCCTTTGGGCGTGCACATACCTAGAGCAAGGGAGGAGGTTGTGGTGGTCGGCGATCACAAAGAAAATGATTCCTTCTTTTCTTTGGTCGGCGACAAGGAAGAGGGGTGAAGGATAGGTTTCGGCTTGGGTTTGTTGGGAAGGAGAGTTTTGTTTCTCTTCTTTATCTTCTTCTTCTTCTTCCATTGTCTACTTGGTGGACGACGCAAGGTGGAAGGAGGAACTCCTTCTTGGTGGGCGGCGGCAACTCCCTAGTGGCTAGGGTTTTTCTGGCGCAAGCAAGAGGGAAGGAGAAGATAGCTTGGGTTGCTTTGGTGACTTTGGTTCTTGGTAAATTGTCGCTCATACGACATCCAAAAAGGGAGGGTCATACAATAGAAGATCGTGAGGTAAAAGGGAAGGTATAACTTCTCCTTATGGCTCTTTGATCTTATCATTATTTCTTGTTTAATTAATTATCATGTTGTTAATTATTTGTTAATTAATTATGATAATTAATTGTCATGAACCCCGATGATAAGCACAAAAATCGGTGATCCACTCATCGTCTATTCCGTCGCTAATCGGTTGGACGAGATTGATCGCTGGAACAACTTGTTTGTTCAAGCGATCGCTCGAATCGGTTAGCACGATGATAAGACGGTCGTTTGGGAGATTGTTCTCCATTCGGATTAAAAAATTTTATCCGTGGACATGGATAGGTTTCCCATGAGCGACCCGGTATCCGCTTCGAAAATCCTAGCGAAACCAAACCAACAATTGGTATCAGAGCGAGGTTACTGATTTTTTGTGTTTTGGATTCAGTTACATTTTTACACTTTATCATGTATTTTATTTTGCCAGATAATAGTAGGATGTGCGTAGGCTAACTCTGTGGTTGCAGGCACGAGATTCCAACTATTATGGCTAAAATATGTATGTATGTGATTGGTTGTGCATGTATGTAATATTATTTGAATCCTCGAGTTGACGAGGCTAAATTTGGTATTTGATTTTTGTAATTAAATATGACACTTGTTTAGCTGCGCTTTTTGATTTACTTTCGATCTAGATTTGATGTACACTCCTTTGTATAGTATAGGATCGATGGATGTAAATTAAATAACATTTTATCTCATCTCGGAGATCCCTTCATGGTGGCTTGCGTATGGAAGAGGGAGGAGTAGACGAGGTGACGACACGACTGGAGACATATTGAAGACTAAATCCATAATAGTTGGAAAAATTAGTTTTTTCTTGATTATTGCTTTTAGTTTATGTTCTTGTCGTGCATGCATAAAAATTCTTCAATTATAAATAACTAAGTGGGAGAGGGACCCTAAGGGTCCCATGACCTCCATTACTAATTTAACAAGTGATGCGAACAAGCTTGCGTGTCGGCTCTGAGTGTCTTCCACCGCATCGGATGAGCTTGTTCTGCGGATTACTAAGTCAGACATGATTATAGGAAATTATTGAGGAGCGTGTGATTTTTCCCATCGGACGACACATAATCCGAGATAGTATTCTTAGTATCGTGTAATAGTAAATACTTAGATGCAAATAATAGTATCCTCCCCATCGGAGTCACTGCTATTATTTGTAGGGCCGAAGAGGAACCAACTATTAATTTTATTTGTCAAAAAGTTAGGTTGACAAGATAATAAAATTAATAGATAAAACCTCCTCTTACAAATGTAGAATTCGTATACGTCCACACTATCGTGGCATACGATATTCTCGGTGTTTTGAGGTGTTGGTTGATTTTAAAATTTATTGTTTGAGGAATCAATACATTTTAAAATCTAATGTTGTGATCATTGTGATTCTCAGGTTTTTCAAAATGACTTTTAACCCACTTGCATTGATTTTAAAAGAAAACAAACTTACTGCCCCTAACTATAATGATTGAAAATCGAACTTAGACATTGTCTTAACTGTCGAGGAATCCAAATGTGTACTATTCGAGTTCTACCCTGAAAAGCCTAGCAAGAATTATGATAAAGAGGAGAAAGAACGTTATAAGAAGTGGATAAAAGCAGACAAGATGCAGCAGCATCAACATCAGGCTTCTTCCACTTCCTATGATATAACGTTCAATCTCAAAGAACTCTTCGGACATCAGAATTGGGTTGTTAGGCAAGAGGCAATGAGGAGCTTGATGACGACCACCATGATTGAGGGGATGCCCGTAAGGGAACATGTTCTCAAAATGATGAGTCGTTTAAATGAGATGGAAATCCTTGGAGTAGAGATCGATGGGGAAACCCAGGTCAATATCATTCTCCAATCTCTACCAAGGAGTTTTGAGCAGTTTCACCTAAGCTACAATATGAACAAACATACATATTCGTTGGCGGAACTTCTGACAGAACTCCAGGCGATAGAAGGGTTTTCTTCTCAGAGTGCACATGCTTTAGTTTCTCAGAAGGTTTCTACTTCTAAACCAAAAGACAAGAAGAAGAAGAAACAAGCTGGAGCAAAGAATGTGGCTGGATTACAGGGACCTCAGGATGGCGTGAAGAAGCCGAAAGGCAAGTGCTTCACGTGCAAGCAGACTGGACATTGGAAGGCGGACTAACCCCGTCATCATGGTAGATCATTTTGTTTAGTCGTTGAAACATGCTTAGCGGTGTTATCTATCAGTACCTGGTGTGTACATATGGGAGCCATTGATCATGTCTGCAATTCTTTGTAAGGGTTCCAGGAAACTCGACGACTAGCTGATGGAGAGATTACCGTCTACATGGGCAATGCTATGGAGGTGGCGGCTATTGTAATGGGAGACATTTATTTGTCTTTTGATAGGAATAAAGTTTTGGTTTTGAGAAATTGCCTTTATGTACCTAGTTTTAGAAAGAACCTTGTTTCAGTTTCTAAAATAATAAAGGATGGGTATTCTATTTCTTTTAATGACAGAGTTGTTATAAAAAGGAATTGAAAGATTATCTGTTCAGGTAAATTGGTTGGCAATTTATACACTCTAGAACCAAAATCTCCCACGATGCAAATAGAAGTAAATAAGTCATCGTCTAACCATGAGAGAAAAAAACCTTCGAAGATAAACCAAACATATCTTTGGCATCTAAGACTTGGTCATATTAACCTTAGTAAGATTCAAAGGTTGATAGCCGATTGACCCTTGGATTCATTGGTGGTGGAAAACTTCCCAACCTGTGAATCTTGCTTGTAAGGTAAGATGACCAAGAGGCCTTTCAAGGCCAAGGGGTATAGGGCCAAAGATGTGTTAGAGTTGGTTCATTTTGATTTGTGTGGTCCTATATCTATCCAGGCTAGATGTGGCTTTGAATATTTCGTCTCTTTCATAGACGATTATTCAAGGTATGGGTACATTTACTTGATGCGCCGCAAGTCGGAATGCTTTGACAGGTTCAAAAAATTCAAGGTTGATGTGGAGAAACATCAAGGTAAAAGTATCAAGTGTTGAAAACCGAAATTTTAAAGGGCCTTTTCTTTTTGCAAAATAGGGACTTAGTTGCGAATAACTAAAATAGGAGGGCTTAACTGAAAAGTACCAAAACAATTATATAAACTCTTAAAGCCTTTTTCTTTTCTTCCCCGATTCAGTTTCTCCCCTGATCCTTTCGGTTTTCGGCCGACGCCGCCGACCCTGTCGCCGCAGCCCACACACGCCGCGACCAGCAACGCCGCCGCCTCATTTCTTCCTCTCATTCTTCTTCTTCGCTGATTTCGAAGCCAAGCAGTGCCCTAGCCCATCGCGCGAGTCGTGCCCTAGCTTCTTTTCCTCTGGATCGCGCTGTTGCCTTGGCGTGGAACCCTAGCCGACACCCCCCCCCTCTCCTCTTGCCTCAGCGACGTCGCCGCACCCTTCTTCCCTTCATCGGAGAGTGGAGACATCGCAGAGAAGCCGAAGTTGAGTTCTCCATCACATCTGTGGACCGCGAGCAGTCGTTGCTGCGCCTGTCATCCGCCGTTGACAACCTTAAACCTGTTGATTTCATTGTGTTCGTCGGCCACTGTGCGTTGTTGCCGGAGAGGAAGAAGCTATGGGGTAACGAATCTATTTAGCCTTAGTTTTGTTCGTTTGATTAAGCTTTGGTAGCTATGATTATGGTGGTTAATTGGATGGATTAGGGAAGTGTTGGACTGATTGTGTTAATTAGAAAGGATAGTACCAACTGAGACAAATTTTTATGTATCTCTGTATATATGGTTAGTATTTGGTACTAAAGTTCATCGTGGGTAGTCATGTTTAGGTTTGAATTTTGATCGGATTTGGTAGTTGATGAAAGAAGAACATTTGGATATTTTATTATTTATTTAATTGTTGCCTTAATTTTGGGGTTCAGATCAGTTGGGAGGATAGTGTTGTAGCTTTTGATAAAAGTTGTGCTTGATTAAGCATAAGTGTTTCTTTTAGATTAAGTGTTAATTCAATAGTTGGGTTGGTTCTTGTGGTGGATAATGGATTAGGTTTAAATCAATTGGGATTGTTCCTTGGGTTAAATTGGGTGTTAACCTTATGACCTAATTTTGATAAAATAAGATAAGAAGGAACGCCTTGTTGTTTAAATTTAATTAAATGGATTTTTGGTAATAGGGTTATATTCTAATTATGAATAATTGTTAGTTGAGCTATTTTTATTAATCGAATAAATAGTTAAACTTTGTTGTTAACACAGGACCTTGATTCATACTCGTTTGGTTGATCGTGGAAGGTCCTCTTCATTTACGAAATTCTTCAATAAAAGGCGGGTACTTCTCCTTTGTACTCGAGTAGTTTACTTTACCTTAAAAGCATGGCTATATTATGTCTGATAGGTTGCTTGACCTTGTTCTTTGTCGTTATTTAAAACATCGCCGTTGAGACTTATTCTTCGTTGATCTTTGAGTATTCCTAAATTCGTATCTGTACAGTCCTCTATTGGTTTTCTATTCTGTAAAGTGCCGCTTGTACGCGAGTACTTAGAAGTCCATTACACACAGATAGGTTTATTTTGGCATTAGAAATACCCTACCCAGTAGTGTAAGTGCATAATCGTTGGTTTTGATTTCCGATTGATTATATTGATGCATCGTGTATTCGTTGGACTTTATTGCATCGCTGTTTCTCCGGTTGTTTGAGCATCGTATAGCATGCACCATACTTGCAGGTTTCATACTAACGACTGTTGGGCTTACATTTGGTTAAGTCGTCGTTAGTCATATTGTTGCTCGATTCACTCAACCACTTGTTGTCGTGGTAGATATTAGAGTGCGAGCACCTGTCCTGTTATGCCAAACAGTGACACCCTCACCGTTGTTTTTAGAGGGATGAGCTGTTGGTGGCTCACCCTCACTGTTATTTTTCGAGGGATATTGTAGCTGTAGTAGCTCCCCCGATGTACCGGGGTTTGGAGTGTAGGCTTCCCAACTTCCTGTCCACTCACCCACACCTTTTGTGGTATTTGTTGTTGGAGTGGTACAGTTGTCACAACCCTACCCACTCGGTCACATAGATGGGATGTGTTGACGGCTTGACTGGCGTCAGGGGTGACGCATGTCATTACATCATGTGCATACGTATTTCTTTTATGCATTTGCTTGTGTTTGATGCACTTATATAAGCTATGATTTGTTGCACATGTTTGTCATGCATGTATATCTTGATCTTATTGTTGTTGAGATGTTCTATACCTGCTTAGTCGTTATTCGGATTTTATACCATGTCGATTTACATATGTTATGCATGATTAGGTTTCTATATTTCCTTATGGACTGTACCATGTTGGATTCTCTACTTGGTTATCTTGTATTATGCCATGCTTATTGTCTACTCATATACCCGCAGAGTCCGCCCGGACTCACCACCCCTGCTTTCTTCTTTGTTGTTTCAGATAGCAGGTAGTCGTATTTCTTGGAGCCAGGAGAGGATCCAGTTGCCAGTCCCCAGTGTTGAGTTGAGTTAGTCTTCCGTATTTTGTTTAGTTATTTATTTCAGTACTTGGAGTTACATTTTATTTCGTTATTGGATTTTGTTGATATCAGAGACTTTTGTGTTCTCTTTGGATTGTAGTTCTTTTCTGTTTAAGGTGGCTGAGCCACCCGTTATCTTTTATGTTAATATAAACTGCGTGGTGATGTTTTATTTTTTTGTTATGATGGCTGAGCCATCTTTTATGATGAGTGTGTTATGTATAATTGCCCCATATTGTCCGCCGTACAGGGGAGATGCTGCTCGATTTTCGAGCAAGCATGTGCCTCTGGGGGCGTGACAATTTTTGGTATCAGAGCGAGGTTTTGCGATGTTTTGGTGTCTGTGGGTTTACGGAGTTGTTTTACGAGGTTAATCTGTATGTTACAGATTTGTTTATTTTTGTGGAGTCTTTTTCTTGAAGGTGGACGAAGTTGTTTTGTTTTACGAGGTTTATCTGTATTTTACGGATTTATTTTCCGGAGTTATTTTCTGGTTATGGTTGTGATGGGACTTGGCGACGATGGACTTCTCCTGGCGACAGGAGGTATATCTCTTTGGAATTCTCCTAATTTTCGATATTCACTATCTGGTATAGAGTCGGTTAGATAATTCCTAGTTTAATGGTATATCTATTCGATATCGATGACAAGTCGAAAGGCAAGGTTTTAAACCGACAATCATCTATGGGAGGTTAAGAATCAACTCCAGTAATAATTTTGTTGTTTAGATCGAATTGTATATCAAGTTCTACTTGAATATCTTTAGGGTACTATGTTGGTGTCATTCTTTGGTATAGCGTTTCTAAAGACTGTGTTGGAATGGCACTGACAGAATTGCATTAATCGAAGATTGATAACTCAACCTAGAATGATACTTTAAATCCTGTAGGATACTATATAAGCATATATTACTTAGTCTTTGGACCACACACCTTAAAAGAATCAAACCCTAACTGAACTATATATTGAAGTTGAATTTTGTAAGGGGAACTTTGATGCAACGGTAAAGTTGTTGCTGTGTGACCTAAGGTCATGGGACCCAGTCACGGAAATCACCTCTTGCAATGTAGGATAGGGCTACGTACAATAAACCTAATATGGTCTAACTCTTTTCCTAGGACCCCGCATTGGAGAGAGCTTTGTGCATAAGGTTGTCCCTTTTGGAAGCCTGAATTTTTCAGGATGGATTTGTTTTTGTTTTCAAAAACTGACTTAATCGCAGTTCTGCCCTTGCTTACCTTAAATCCAATGATGGGATAACATCCTTGTACCTAGCTACAAGTTGTTGGGAATCATTGTTTCTTGTTTGTCTTCTATCTGCACCTTTGGTGCACAGAAAGGATAAATATCTTCTGTATACTTAGCTACATGGTCTTGGATATAAAGTTAAATAATATAGTTAAAATGTTGAAACATCTTAAACTAGAAAACAGTGCCAAAAGTATTGTTACTGCTTGATGATTTGAAATGGTCTATCAAGTGGTATGTTTCGGGACTAGAAGAATGCAGTTCGTAGTAGTTTAGATGGGTTTGCTTCATATTGACCTTGAAATATATAATATTAGAAAATGAGGCATACCTTGTTTTGATTTCTTATTTAAGTGGATGGTGTCACCTTAGTGCACGTCAGTACATTTCTTCTGGAAGGGTTCATGCCTTATTTGGCTGATCAAGATAGATAAAATTTTACTTGATCATTTGCAATTGTATAAGACTATAGGTAATGCCACAATTTAAAACGTAAAATTATTTTATATTTAGGGCATATTCAACTTTATCAACCTCATAATTCACTTGAATGACTAATAATCTTTGTTGGGGTTAAATAGGAGAGACTTCCCATTTAAAGAATCCTCTGCATTATTAAAAGGAGTCTACAGTTGATCCAAGAAATATTTTGACATTCAAAAACTTATCCACATATTATGTGACATAACTATGATCTTTTATGTTTTTCAAGTTTAAAGTGCCATCAGAACCAGGGCCCTTGCTAATTCTGCTAGATTTTGTCTATAATTCCTAAGAGCACATTTCTTTTAGGTCCATACTCTATGTTAAGTTGCTTTTTCATTATTACATTTCGTTGCCTTATTAACATCAGTGCACAAAAAAATTGCCCTCAACTTTCTGATTAAAATCTAACAAACATGAAACATCTAGCGTTGACATTTTATCATCTTATTCAATTTAAAGGTTAAAAATCTCACCATGGTATATTTTTTTGAATATCTTTATGACTGAGGCAACTGGAATTGCTGAGGGCAATGAGATGCTATAGCATGAGATTGTACAGAAGTTCTTGGTTTAGAAGGGAACTTCGGGTGTGTTCATTTATTATCCTTGATTAATTTACTCCAACAACACTATTCACCGATGATAATTATCTATTCAACTTTTTCTTCATCTTATAGTTATTGGAAGCCCTATTTCAGATTGTTCTGTACACATGCTACTGCGAACAGATAACTTCATTCTACTACTAAGAATTTCTTTCCCTTTCCTGCTCACACTATATGTATTGATGGGTTTCACGTAAGCATTCCAAGCTTCAATATTTTATAGCTTGCCTTAACTATGTGGTTTAAGATTTTGGTTCTTAGGAAGGTGATAGTTGAGTTGCATATTATGATGATCTCTTCAAATTTTTGGCTGAATTTTATCCTCTAATTCCACTTTATTAAGAGCTGCCTATTTTTAAGCTTATCAAGATGATGATTCTTATTTGCATGCACTACCTGTGGACAAAGCCGTAGATCATCTTTTACTCTAGGTGGTGGAACTATGATCATTTGACCAATAGTCATGAAGGGTTTGGCTTCAACTTATGTTTGTACCAATGTAATAACCATTACAAATGGGTGAATATTCTTATCTTCTAGTCAATTCATGCCGGAACCTTACCTATGGTTAGTGTGGTTATATATATATATATTTTTTTTTCTTCGACATTGGTTCAATAGCACAAATTAAACTCATGAAACAAATGACCATCAAATCAAAATTAGAACAATATAAGGATATGTTTTACTCAAGTAGGTGGTATGATTAGGATTTATTTTAGTTATTAGTTATGTGTAGATCAGTTGTGTCTAGCATATTAGTCTTCAGTTTACTAGCCTCAACAGATGGTCGAAGCTACAAGTTATCAGACTCAGCAGACGGTGGGAGCTCCAACACCTCAGACTATGCAGCCAGCAGCAATTTAGATGATTCAGCCACTGCCTCTTCAGACGATGCCACCATCAGTTCCAGAGATGGACCGGGTTTACACGCTCACTAGAGAGAAAGCGTCGCAGGTCGATGGATCGTTTTCCAAGATATTAAAGAGCTATAGGGTATCTATGTGTAGGTCACTGTTTGTAACTGGGTAGCTATCGGTTGAGAGATGTTGAACATTTCCCAATATGATGGATAGTGCATTTGACTCGTAATCAGGGTTAAGGTTGGTTGACAGTACTACTCTGATAAGGAAGCTACTTGGGAGCTCGAGAATAGAATCAGAGCTCACTACCCTCATATATTTACTTGAGGTGCGGCTGGTTGGTTTTTACTCCGTATTTATAGCGTATTTGAGGTATTGATACCTGTTGTCATTGACTAGTACCTGTTGGGGTAACTAGTAGTTATTGTGGATTACTGGCAAAATTTGGGGACCAAATTTTTATTAGTGGGGGAGAATGTTGAAAATCAAAATTTTAAAGGGCCTTTTCTTTTTGCAAAATAGGGACTTAGTTGTGAATAACTAAAATAGGAGGGCTTAATTGAAAAGTACCAAAACAATTATATAAACTCTTAAAGCCTTTTACTTTTCTTCCCCGATTCAGTTTCTCCCATGATCCTTTCGGTTTTCGGCCGACGTCGCCGACCCTGTCGCCGCAGCCCACACACGTCGCGACCAGCAACGCCGCCGCCTCCTTTCTTCCTCTCATTCTTCTTCTTCGCTGGTTTCGAAGCCGAGCAGTGCCCTAGCCCATCACACGAGCCGTGCCCTAGCTTCTTTTCCTCTGGATCGCGCTGTTGCCTTGGCATGGAACCCTAGCCGACACCGCCCCTCTCCTCATGCCTCAGCGACGTCGCCGCACCCTTCTTCCCTTCATCGGAGAGTGGAGACGTCGCAGAGAAGCCGGAGTTGAGTTCTCCATCGCATCTGTGGACCGCGAGCAGTCGTTGCTGCGCCTGTCATCCGCCGTCGGCAGCCTTAAACCTGTTGATTTCATTGCATTCGTCGGCCACTGTGCGTTGTTGCCGGAGAGGAAGAAGCTATGGGGTAACGAATCTATTTAGCCTTAGTTTTGTTCGTTTGATTAAGCTTTGGTAGCTATGATTATGGTGGTTAATTGGATGGTTTAGGGAAGTGTTGGATTGATTGTGTTAATTAGAAAGGATAGTACCAACTGAGACAAATTTTTATGTATCTCTGTATATATGGTTAGTATTTGGTACTAAAGTTCATCGTGGGTAGTCATGTTTAGGTTTGATTTTTAATCAGATTTGGTAGTTGATGAAAGAAGAACATTTCGATGTTTTATTATTTATTTAATTGTTGCCTTAATTTTGGGGTTCAGATCAATTGGGAGGATAGTATTGTAGCTTTTGATAAAAGTTGTGCTTGATTAAGCATAAGTGTTTCTTTTAGATTAAGTGTTAATTCAATAGTTGGGTTGGTTCTTGTGGTGGATAATGGATTAGGTTTAAATCAATTGGGATTGTTCCTTGGGTTAAATTGGGTGTTAACCTTATGACCTAATTTTGATAAAATAAGATAAGAAGGAACGCCTTGTTGTGTAAATTTAATTAAATGGATTTTTGGTAATAGGGTTATATTCTAATTATGAATAATTGTTAGTTGAGCTATTTTTATTAATCGAATAAATAGTTAAACTTTGTTGTTAACACAGGACCTTGATTCATACTCATTTGGTTGATCGTGGAAGGTCTTCTTCATTTACGAAATTCTTCAATAAAAGGCGGGTACTTCTCCTTTGTACTCGAGTAGTTTACTTTATCTTAAAAGCATGGCTATATTATGTCTGATAGGTTGCTTGACCTTGTTCTTTGTCATTATTTAAAACATCGCCGTTGAGACTTATTCTTCGTTGATCTTTGAGTATTCCTAAATTCGTATCTGTACAGTCCTCTATTGGTTTTCTATTCTGTAAAATGTCGCTTGTACGCGAGTACTTAGAAGTCCATTACACACAGATAGGTTTATTTTGGCATTAGAAATACCCTACCCAGTAGTGTAGGTGCATAATCGTTGGTTTTGATTTCTGGTTGATTATATTGATGCATCGTGTATTCGTTGGACTTTATTGCATCGTTGTTTCTCCGGTTGTTTGAGCATCGTATAGCATGTACCATACTTGCAGGTTGCATACTAATGACTGTTGGGCTTACATTTGGTTAAGTCGTCGTTAGTCATATTGTTGCTCGATTCACTCAACCACTTGTTGTCGTGGTACATATTAGAGTGCGAGCACCTATCCTGTTATGCCAAACAGTGACACCCTCACCGTTGTTTTTAGAGGGATGAGCTGTTGGTGGCTCACCCTCACTGTTGTTTTTCGAGGGATATTGTAGCTGTAGTATCTCCCCCGATGTACCGGGGTTTGGAGTGTAGGCTCCCCAGCATCCTGTCCACTCACCCACATCTTATGTGGTATTTGTTGTTGGAGTGGTACAGTTGTCACAACCCTACCCACTCGGTCACACAGATGGGATGTGTTGACGGCTTGACTGGCGTCAGGGGTGACACATGTCATTACATCATGTGCATACGTATTTCTTTTATGCATTTGCTTGTGTTTGATGCACTTATATGAGCTATGATTTGTTGCACATGTTTGTCATGCATGTATATCTTGATCTTATTGTTGTTGAGTTGTTCTATACCTGCTTAGTCATTATTCGGACTTTATACCATGTCGATTTACATATGTTATGCATGATTAGGTTTCTATATTTCCTTATGGACTGTACCCTGTTGGATTCTCTACTTGGTTATCTTGTATTATGTCATGCTTATTGTCTACTCATATACCCGCAGAGTTCGCCCGGACTCTCCACCCCTGCTTTCTTCTTTGTTGTTTCAGATAGCAGGTAGTCATATTTTTTTGAGCCAGGAGAGGATCCAGTTGCCAGTCCCCAGTGTTGAGTTGAGTTAGTCTTTCGTATTTGGTTTAGTTGTTTATTTCAGTACTTGGAGTTACATTTTATTTCGTTATTGGGTTTTGTCGATATCAGAGACTTTTGTGTTCTCTTTGGACTGTAGTTCTTTTCTGTTTAAGGTGGCTGAGCCACCCGTTATCTTTTATGTTAATATAAACTGCGTGGTGATGTTTTATTTTTTTGTTATGATGGCTGAGCCATCTTTTATGATGAGTGTGTTATGTATAATTGCCCCATATTGTCCGCCGTACAGGGGAGATGCTGCCCGATTTTCGAGCAAGCATGTGCCTCTGGGGGCGTAACATTTTTGCAGCTCACTTGGTATCAGGATTCATAAACTCTAGTACTTATCCTGGAGGTCTAGAGTTCGAATCCTGAGGAAGGCAAAAATCTACTGGCCAGGGGTGGAATGACCTTGTGAGTAACGACACGGTTGTTGGTAGTTGTCATCGGTTGTTAGTCGACGGCATAGTTGGGCCGCCAAATGTTGATTTGGCCGCCAGGTTATTGGCCTGAGGGGCCAGGTTGTTGGGCCGCCAAATGTTGATTTGGCCGCCAAAGGGGTTGAGAGACCGTGTCGTTACACCAAGACACTACAATCTGATCGTGGTGGTGAGTACCTCTTGCGAGAGTTTAGGACATACTTATCAGAGGCTGGGATTCAGTCCCAATTGTCTGCACCCGGTACGCCCCAACAGAATGGTGTAGCAGAGCGAAGGAATAGGACTCTTATGGAGATAGTTAGATCGATGATGAGTTGCTCCGAGTTGCCAAATTCGTTCTGGGGATATATTCTGGAAACGACAGCGTACATACTGAACTTGGTACCATCTAAATCAGTACCCTATACTCCCACAAAGTTGTGGATTGGGCGAAAGCCTTGTCTAAGACATATTCGGATTTGGGGTAGTCCAGCACATGTGCTGAAGGGAGATGCTGATAAGTTAGAATCTCATACAGAAGTACGCTTGTTCGTAGGCTATCCTAAAGGAACGAAAGGTGGTTTATTCTATAGTCCTAAGGATCAGAGGGTAATCGTCAGCACGAATGTCCGATTCTTAGAGGAAGACTATGTGATGAACCACAAGCCCATGAGTAGAATTATTCTTGACAAAATTAGAGGGGAGGTTCCAACCTTAGTACCAACAGTACAAGAGGATATACCACAAGTGACTACACCGCGTATCACAGAGGATACACAAGTAATACCTCATCATAGTGGGAGGGTTGTTAGACAACCTGATAGATTAATGTTCTTCGGAGAGTCATCGGACTTGGTCCCTGGCGAACATGAACCTGATCCCTGGACTTATGACGAGACACTCCAAGATAAAGATGCGGTATCTTGGCAAAGGACGATGAATTTTGAGATAGAGTCTATGGATTCTAATCATGTCTGGGAGCTAGTAGAGCCACCCAATGGTGTAAAAGTCATTGGATGCAAGTGGATCTACAAGAGAAAGAGAGGATCTGACGGGAAGGTTGAGACCTTCAAAGCTAGGCTTGTTGCGAAAGGATATACTCAGAAAGAGGATATCAATTATGAGGAGACATTTTCGCCAGTAATCATGCTTAAGTCGATCTAGATTCTCTTATCTATTGCCGCTCATATGGATTATGAGATATGATATATGGATGTCAAGATAGCTTTCCTTAACGGAAGTCTTGAGGAAACCATCTATATGAAGCAACCAGAGATATTCATTATGAAGGGAAAATAGCATCTTGTGTGTAAGCTTAATCGGTCCATTTATGGATTAAAGCAAGCTCACGATCTTGGAACATCTGCTTTGATGAGGTAATCCAGTCATATGAATTTATTCAAAGTCCGGATGAGTCTTGTGTATACAAGAGGTGTGACGGAAACGTAGTGGTATTTCTAGTACTATACGTAGATGATATTTTGCTCATTGATAGCAATGTCAAAGTATTATCAGACGTAAGGGTATGGTTGTCCAAATAGTTTGATATGAAGGACTTGGGAGAAGCGGGACACATTCTTGGGATCAAGGTTATAAGGGATCGTCAGAAAAGGATGTTGTGCTTATCTCAAGCTTCATACATAGACACTGTCCTAGTTCGTTTTAGCATGGAAAACTTCAAGAAAGGTTTTCTACCTTTCAGGCATGGAGTTCCTCTATCTAAAGAGATATGTCCTAAAATATCAAAGGAGATAGAGGAGATGAAGGCAGTTCCTTATGCCTCAACTATAGAAAGCCTTATGTATGCTATGCTATGTACGAGACCAGATATCTGCTTTGCCGTGGGCATGGTTAGCAGATATCAGAGTAACCCAAGTCAGGGACATTGGACTATGGTAAACATATACTGAAGTACCTGAGAAGGATTAGGGATTATATGCTAGTTTACTAGGCAGACCAATGACTTCCTGTGGGTTATACGGATTCAGACTTCCAATCAGATAGGGATAAAAGTAAGTCTACCTCGGGGGTTGTGTTTACTTTAGGAGGTGGAGACATAGTATGGAGGAGTGTCAAGCAGAAATGCCTAGCGGACTCAACCATGGAAGCTGAGTATGTGGCAGCCTCTAAGGTGACCAAAGAAGTTGTATAGCTCAGGAACTTCATGATGGACTTAGATGTGATTCCTGGTTTGCCCAGAGCTATCACAATTTATTATGATAACAGTGGTGCAGTTGCAAACTCGAAGGAATCACGAGCTCATAAGGCGAGTAAACACATAGAGCACAAGTACCACCTGATACGAGATATCGTAAAGCGAGGAGAAGTTGATGTCGCCAAGATTGCATCAGAGAATAACCTGGAGGATCCTTTCACTAAGGCCCTTCCAGCGAGAGCTTTTGATAGACATGTGGAGGATATGAGAGTCAGATGTATGACATTGTGAGGACAGTAAAGTCTTTTAGTATAAGTGGGAGATTGTTAGGAAGTATACTAAAAGCCTTGCTTTTATATAGACATCTACATTTTGAAAGAGAATCACAAGATCACTGTTTGCGTATTTATATTAGTATGTGCATATTATCTAATACTTTACATTGTAGATAACATGGTGTGTGATGTCACACAGAAGATTAGGTTATCAGTCCCTTGTAGAGTATAAGTAGAGGCTCACAACCGAGATGGATTTGGACAAATCATCGAGATGGTTGTAGTATAATTCGTGTTGGTTGCGGGTTTCCTAAGCGAATACCGAGTCAATCATGGGAAACCTCTCCAAGTCCACGGATTAAAATTTTTAAGCCGAATGGAGACCTATTTCCCAAACGCCCGTCTCATCGTCGTGCTAACGAATTAATCGCGGAATAGACGATGAGTGGATCGCCGATTTTTATGTTTATCATCGGGGTCTAAAATAATTAATTATCACAATTAATTAATAAATAAATAATCAACAAGATAATTAATTAAACCACATAAAATGATAGAAAGAAGGGTGTTGGAAAAGAATGTCCTTTTGCTTATGCGCTTTGGGGGAAGGTAAAACAGTGGCTTAACATCAATTTTAGCTTCAACAAAATGGAGGAGTTGTTGAATGGTATGAGAAGAAGATATAAAGGAGCTGGGAGGAAAGTCAAAGCACGATTTCTTGGCATCTCAATTGTTATATATCATGTATGGTTAGCCCGCAACAAGTGCAAGGTTGAGGGAGTGCCACCTAGCATTGATGGAGCCTTTAGGAAAGTGCAAATTCATGTTCATAGGTTTGTAGACCTAACCGGACATGGATAAAGGAGCTGCTGTTCGGTGGAAGGAAGTTGCTGCCCAATGAGTTCTAATGGGTATAGAGGGTCTTAGATACCTCTATTATGCTCTTAGATGATGGTGCTTATGATGTAAATATTGATTGATGCTTTGCCCACTTGATTAGGGTTGTTTTGAGTTGTCTTTATGATGTAAACCTCATGGAGGTGGCTGGGATCTGAGGGTGAGTTGTGATGTGAAACTGTGGGATGTATGGGGGCCTAATGGGACAATGACCTCTTCTTTGGAGGCTTAGTCCCATGCCACGTGTTTTGACCCGTGGATTGAGGCCTTAACCTCATGAAGCGTGATTTATACATATGAACCTTTTCAAAAAAAAAAAGAACTAAGAGCCGTAAGAGAAGGTTATACCTTTCGTTACCTCGCGATCTTCTATTGTATAACCCTCC
This sequence comes from Boesenbergia rotunda, assembly GCA_024364735.1. Classification (NCBI taxonomy): domain Eukaryota; kingdom Viridiplantae; phylum Streptophyta; class Magnoliopsida; order Zingiberales; family Zingiberaceae; genus Boesenbergia; species Boesenbergia rotunda. The sequence goes on from JAGFNQ010003464.1 coordinate 150,711, forward strand.
CCTCTTGGACGTCGTGTGGGCGACGGTATACCAAGAACCGAAGTCACCAAAGCCTTTCAATATCACCTTCTTTCTTGCACCAACCAAACCCTAGCTTCTAGGGTCGCCGCCGGCCACCAAAGAATCAGTTTCTTCCTCCTATCCTTGCGCCGACCACCGGAGAAGGGCCACCTTCTTCACGCCAGCTCAAAGGAGGAAGAGAGAAAGAAGAAGAAGAGGAAGAGCCTCTTCTTCACCAACCCTAACCAACCAAACCTCTTCCACTTCTCCTTGCTTGCGGCGTTAATCACCGTTGGATTCCCTCCTTGCCGCCGGCTGTCTCCTCCCTTCCTACTCGAGATTGCTCTGGCCAAATCTGAAGAAGAGAAGGATCCTCTTCTTCCTTTGCGCCACCAATCTAGAGAGAAGATGGGAGAAGAAGAAAGAAGAGAAGAGCACTTCTCTTCTATTACCGCCGGTTGCCCTAGGAGAGAGAAGGAGAGGGAGAGAAGCCTTAGGGTTGGATGAATTGGACACCTGGTTTCATGACTCTATGAGGTATTTATAGGGCTACAATAGGGACCATGAGGAGGAGTTGGGTCTTAGCCACCTAATGGATCAAGGTCTGATCCATTAATGAAGATTCATTCCACTAAAGGATCCTCATTGAACTACCTCACCAACCCCCATATTTAAATATGGGCTCCACCTATTATGAGTACAAGTATCTCCCCGTGTTTAAGATATCGAATGCTCGTTGATTAATTTAAATTACTGACAATTTTAATTAATCAACATCTAACTCCTTGATTAGTATCACTCATCCTTATTATCATGTCGGACCAAGTCTACTTGCAGGATTTAACATGATGAACTTTATAAGCTCATCAAGGGGGCATCATCAACCCGACTCACCAGGACACGGTTTTCGTCTATAATCAACGACACACCATGTAAATAATATTATTTTCCAACTTACCGGGCTTATCGATTTAACAGAATAAATCTCACCCATTGGTAAATCAAAGAAATAAATATTAAGTACATGTGCCCATTGTTATATCAGAATTAAGAGCATGTACTCCATAATAAACTGAGGTCTGATTCAAATATGAAGTCAGTATAAATTGAATCACCTCTATGTCGATCCTGTTCAATACACACAAAGTGTACTAGTGTAATTTTATGGTCAAGACAAATCAATACCAAATTACACTACAACCATCTCAATGGTTTGTCCAAATCCATCTCGGTTGTGAGCCTCTACTTATACTTTACAAAGAACTGATAACATGATCTTCTATAAGACATCGCACACCATGTTATCTACAATGTAAAGTATCAGACAATATGCACATACTAATATAACCATGCAAACAGTGATCTTGTGATGAATAATAAAAATTCGGACCAAGACCCTTAGATCTATTTATTTTTATTTCGGCAAAAACAGACAAAATTCTATAAATTTTTCTTTGTTATTTTTGTGAGGTTCAAGTCTGACGAGAATAATATTCTATGACTAACAACTCATTTATTTTCAAACCAATCCATTTACTATCTACTATTTGATTTACTACTCCTTTATATTGGAATGAGTCAAAAGTCAAATGTTTTGGCAATTCCTCGTGGGGGGATAAAGAAATATAATTTTTAATCAGAGCTTTCGATCTTTGTTTATTCTCTTTCAAAATATAGATGTCTTATATAAAAGCAAGACTTTTAGTATACATTCTTACAATTTGGTGTTGGTTTATTGTGATCATAGAATTACACTAGTACACTTTGTGTGTATTGAGCAGGATCGATATAGAGGTGATTCAATTTATACTGACTTTATAATTGAATCAGACCTCAGATATTCTGGAGTACATGCTCTTAATCCCGATATAATAATGGACACATGTACTTAATATTTATTTCTTTGATTTACCAATGAGCGAGATTTATTCTGTTAAATTGATAGACCTAGTAAATTGAGAAATAATATTATTTACATGGTGTGCATTGATTATAAAAGGAAACTGTGTCCTGGTGAGTCGGGTTGATGATGTCCCCTTGAGGAGCTCATCAGGTTCATCATATTAAATCCTGCAGGTGAACTTGACTCGGCATGATGATAAGGTTGAGTGGTACTACTCAAGGAGTTAGATGTTAATTAATTAAATTATCAATAATTTAATTAATTAACGGACATTCGATATCTTAAACACGGGGGGATACTTGTACTCATAATAGGTGGAGCTCATATTTAAATATGGGGGTTAGTAAGGTAGATCAATGAGGACCATTTATTGGAATGGATATTCATTAATGGATCGGGCCTTGATCCATTAGGTGGTCAAGACCCAACTCCTCCTCATGGTCCCTATTGTAGCCCTATATATACCCATGAAGTCATGAGACCAAGACATCCAATTCATCCAAGAGAAACCCTAGATCCTCTCTCTCTCCACTCATCCTCTCTCTCCTAGGTCAAGAAGTGGCGTCGGCGCTTAGGGAGGAAGAAGAGGAAATTTGGTGTTGTTTTCTTCTTCACCTTTGATCCTCTTTTCATCCCTTTGGGCGTGCACTTACCTAGAGCAAGGGAGGATGTTGTGGTGGTCGGCGATCACAAAGAAAAGGATTCCTTCTTTTCTTTGGCCGGCAGCAAGGAAGAGGGGTGAAGGATGGGTTTCGACTTGGGTTAGTTGGGAAGGAGAGTTTTGTTTCTCTTCTTTATCTTCTTCTGGATCCCGGATGGCTAGAGAGGGGGGGGTGAATATAACCAGACACAAACTTCTTTCGCTTTAGGTCGCTTTAGGGTTTCTCTGCACTTCACGGTTAGTAGCACGACAGCGGAAACAATAGAAATAGAGTGCAGAAATGCAGGAAACAAAAATAGACGAAACCACCTAGCAAGATCGCTAACAAGGAGGGTTTACAAGGTTCGGGGATAATTTGCCCCTACTCCTTGGCGTGCCCTTAAGGTGGGCGATCCCTTGATCGTTGGCAGATCAAGCCCCGGTTAGCACCGGATAGAAAGCAACCTCCTTCTCGGTGGAGAAACCTCTCCACAGCGTTTCAATCACAGATATAGGTTTAAGCACAATGAAACACAAGAAAGATCTTACTTAGCACTTAGCAAAGACAAAAACACAACAAGCTTCCTCCTGAGCTCCACCCAGCGACGATCTCACGCAAGAACTCTTTCCCCGTGTCTTCTCGCTGTTGGACTCGAAGCTCCTTGTTCCTTCCTCCAAGTGCTCAAGCAAGGGATGGTTGCTTCAAGATTGCAGTAGCTTGCTCAAAGTGATGGAACTTCAGAACACGCAAGCAAGTTATGGAGAACACAAAGTCGCAGCAAGAACTCAAGCAGCAGAACAATGTATTTTGAACTCTACTTAGCCAACTCTTCTCCGCTCCTTTTGTTCCTTCACTAAGCATCAGGTGACACCATCTCCCTGCAGCCTCCAGCTGCTCACCTGCAACCACCAGCTACCTCTGAGCTCCTCTGGACTCCCTGAGCCTCCCTCAGACCAGCCCCAGACGGCAGCTCCAGCCAGCGCCAATGCCCGTTGCAACCTGAGATGGAAAACAGACAAACCTGCTCCAAGGAAAGGTCTCCATTGACTCTCCTTGAGTGTTTGAATCTTCCCCTGTCACCTACAGCTTAATCAGAGTGTTAGCACAGCATATCAAGCAGGAAATCATGTATCAGATGTTAAGCGCAGAGAATCGGATACGTTCAAACGCGATCAGAGCGTCTGACAGTGCAATTTGAATTAAAGTGATCGGTCACTGGACCGATCAAAGAGCCTCCTGATCGGTCACCAGACCGATCAGGCTGGGTCCAGACCGATCAGGCTCCGTCCTGATCGGTCCCCAACGCTCAATTAGAAATCGCGATTTCTTTGGGACTCTCCTGGATCGATCACCAGACCGATCCCAGGTTGTGGATCGATCACCAGACCGATCCACCCCTTTATCGGGCGATTTCTGAGCTTTGCAGTCCAAACCTCCTGATTGTTCACCGGACCGATCAGGGAGCCTCCTGATCGGTCACCAGACCGATCAGGTCATGACCAGACAGATCAGGCTCCGTCCTGATCGATCATAGAGAGGACCCCGCGATGCTGGATCGTTCTCTAGAATGGTCTGCACAGTGATCCTGATCGGTCACCAGACCTATCAGGAGCAGATCAGCAAGGGAACTCAACCTCACTGTTTGCTCCCTGATCGGTCACCAGACCGATCAGGAGCCAAGCAATGGGTGAAACGCATACTCCCTGATCGGTCACCAGACCGATCAGTCATCGCTGGATCGATCACCAGACCGATCCACGAAGGAGCACCGTGCCAACTCCCTGATCGGTCACCTGACCGATCCAGGGGCTCCAACCTAGCCCTCCAAGCTAGGGTTTCATCCACCTTAGCCCTCCAAGCTAAGGATTTTTCACCTAACCCTCCAAGTTGGGAATTTGCACCTAACCCTCCAAGTTAGGATTTTTCACCTAGCCCTCAAAGCTAGGACTTTTCACCCAACTCTTCCGGATTAGGACTTTTCCAAACCTAGCCCTCCAAGCTAGGACCTGACCCTCCAAGCCAGGACATTTTCACCTAACTCTCCAAGTTGGGACTTTTCACCTAACCCTCCAAGTTAGGACTTTTCACCTAGCCCTTCAAGCTAGGACTTTTCACCCAACCCTTCCGAATTAAGACTTTTCAACACCTAGCCCTCTAAGCTAGGATTTTCCACACCTAACCCTCCAGGTTAGGATTTTCTAATACCTAGCCCTCCAAGCTAGGATTTCCCATACCCTGCCTGATCCCCGATCAAGACATAATCATAATCATCATAATCATCAACCTAAACTAAAATCAGTGTCAACACCAAAACAACAATCTGGGTCAGACTGCATCAACAATCTCTTCTTTTTTGTTGTTTGACAATCTGATTTTAAGTTTAGGGATTCTCAATCAATTTCTCAACTTTCAGAATCATAGGGGAATCAAGATCCTCCCCCTACAATATAATCATACTAAACTTAACCAACCAACACTCTCCCCCTTTGTCGAACACCGAAAAGGGTCTAGAGTGGCTGTTAAGTTTAACCATACTCCCCCTCAACCCTAGGGGTATCCCCAAAACCATAAAGAGTGAATGTAATTTTGGAACACATATGACATCATGTGAAAAGATAGATCAAGATATAACATTCACATGCAGCATATGAACATGGCATCATAAGCATAATCATGGCAATGTAGAATGAGACAAATTGTTCGATGCAAGTAAATTCAGTAAAGTTAATATCATGCCAGAACAGACAGAAATCAAGTCGGACACATCCGTCAAATAGTCAGAATTTATCAAACAAGGACATAGAGCAGTCAATCGTCAACTGGATCATCGTCTGAATCATCAATGTATATGATATCCCCTGGTGAAATGCCACTGGGGGACGCACTATCCGGAAATGTATGATGATACCACTCCTCATACCATGTGTCCTGTAGTGAGCTGACCTCAGAGATGTTGGAAGCTAGAGCATCTAGACGGCGATCGAAAGACTGAAACTCTGAGCAGACCTCCTGTCGCCAGAGCTCGGAGATATGCAACTCGCGCTCCATCATCCGCTCTAGCTCTGCAACTTGCCAGCGGAGGTCAGGAGCCCCCTCATCATAATGTGCAGCATCAGCTGGTGGCTCCGGATCATGGGCTGCTCTCGGTAGCTCTCCTCCACGTCTCCTATCCTTCCACCTTAGCCCTTGTGGCCCAACAACAATGCCGGACTGAGCGAGCATGCGACGATCCAGGCGGCAGTCCTGTCGAATCATGGGCACAATACGGCCCTGTGAAACATCGATACCCACTGACTCAAGCCAAGCCGTAATGATATGGCCAAATGGCATGTAGACTGTCTGAGCGGACTGCATACTGTAGATGATGATGGAGAAATAGACCGAAGCCACCGGGTCAAAGTCTAACTGTTGATGCATCCCGTAGAGCATCAAATAGTGGAACGGGTGAATCTCATCTAGGTGTTTTGAAGTGGTTGGAAGGAGACAATTGGTGATGATCTTAAATAAGACATAGTCAACAGGGGAAAGACGAAGAGCAGCAAATGTGGGAAAATCACGGGTGCACTCACCGGAACCCCTTGGCCTCGGATGACCTAGAAAGTACTCGTAGATGGAATCAGGAGTGACTCCATCAAAGGGAACCGAAAGAGGATCAGGAGGATAAGGGTATAGAGAAAAATGATTCTCTGACCGACGACAGCCAAGGAAATCAGTGAAAATAGATAGATTAAAGTCAAGATCGATACTGGCAACGCGGGTTTTCCACCTCGTACCCTCCCCACTGACCATGTTGTTATAGAATTCAGAGACCAAATCAAGGTTGATTGGCCTCTCAAGGTACAGAATGGGTTGAAGATTATAAAATTCAATACTTTGTCAAACTGTTGGACAATATTCGTAGATAAACGTTTGGTCTACAGTCTGACATGACATGAGTTTGAAATTGTGCCATTGAAAGTTTAGAGCCAAAGTAATATTCTGAAATCTAGTATATGGAGGTGGTGGAGGCCTTGAGAGAGGGGTAGATGATGAAGGGGCTTTCCCCTTTGAGCTGCCCTCAACGACTTCTTTGCCCTTAGAAGATTTTCTAAAGAATTGAATAAATCATGAAGATAGATTTGATCATGACACAGGTTAATCAAGTTAGTCAGGACACAAGATTAGGGAAACATAACCACAATACAACAATTGGTCATTGTACAGAATAATCAAATGAGCGAGATTGAGTTGATCACAAGAACATAGTTTAATCAAGGACCCACGATTTAATCATAGAAGAGTAATCATAAGGTGAAGTATGGAAAGATAGGGTCACGGCCAACACAAGAAGGTCACGGCACAACACCAAAAATATGGTTAGGCTCAAATACATAATCTATGAACTGAGTCGAAAAGAAAACCAACCAACATAAACTTACTTTGGCGCCATGGAGAAAGTTCTTGAAGGTTGGAGAAGAAATCGCGCGGAAGAAGTTCTCGGCGCAGAAGGCTTCAGTGAGACAAACTTGCCAAAAACAGCCAAAAACAGGGAGGAGCTCTTGCGCAGAGGAGACGGTAGTAGAGCACGCGCTGGAAGAGAGAAACCGCAGAGAGGCTCATGCGTAAGAGGAAGGGAGATCGCACACGCAGGAGAAAGCTTCGGTGGTAAGGGGTTTTTGGTCGGCTAGGGTTCGGCAATGAGGAGTTTCGAAGGAGTTAATCGGTTGGTGGATCGGTCCACCAACCAGACTTTAATGCAATTGAACGGATCACCGTTCGATCTGGAAACGCCCAGACCAATCAGGCTATAGCTTGATCGGACTGGCATGGTCCTGATCGGTTGGGAGACCGATCAGGCACTGATCGATCAGGAAGTGAACAGTGGGGTCAGATGATATTCGAGATGCCCTCCTGATCGGTCTCTGGACCACTCTAATGTGCCAGATCGGTCCGGGAACCGATCCAGGCTAGCACAGAAAGGTTGCCCGAAATCTCGCAAAGTCTCTGGGACCCTCCTGATCGGTCTATGGACCGATCAATGCAGGAGGAAGCCAGATCGGTCCGAGGACCGATCAGCCCTAGGCCTGATCGGTCCGGTGACCGATCAGGGTTCCTGATACTCCTTGATACGATCTGAAACATTCAGTTTCAAATTTTCAGAATCTTTCCAACGAGATCTGATGAAGTTTATCGAACTTGGACATGATCTCATGACTAAAATTGATCCCTAAACAAAGATCAAAGGTCCTTATAGGTTCAACAATCACTTTGATCCACCCAAATGGAGTCAAACTCAATCGACAATCATTCAAGCAATTCCAACTAAGTTTGTATCAAATTCAAGTTTCCAATCAAGTTTCCTTGATTGGAATGTCCAAGTATGATCATGGAGCCATATACACATACGTTATGCATTGGTTTTCCCTATACTTGGTCACCGAAGTGATTATTATCTCGTCAACCTAATTTCTCAAGGGATGCATTGACATTTTGAGAAATTGAGTTGATCCTAACATCTCACCCCATATCTAGCAAACAAAAATGTTTTATTAAACCTTATAGTTTGTGTGAGATATCCCCAAAGTTACCCAATTGTATCCCAATAATTTTGAAATGATCACAAAGGGTTTTGGATGCATTTTGAAATTCAAGAAGCACGACACATTCCCAACTCCCTTCTTAGGAAACTAAATTCATTTTCGGGGAGTGGTTTAGTGAAAATGTCAGCTAGGTTTGATTTGGACTCTACATGTGAGAGTACAATATCTCCCCTAGCAACATGATCTCTAATGAAGTGGTGACGCACTTCAATATGTTTGGTCCTAGAATGATGGACTGGATTTTTGGTTAGATTAATTGTGCTAATGTTATCACATAACACTTGCACACCCTTGTAACTCAATCCATAGTCCTCTAAAGTGTGAATCATCCACAACAATTTCGATACGCTCTCTCCCATAGCAATATACTCTGCCTCGGTCGTGGAGAGAGCAACACAATGTTGCTTTCGACTTGACCAACTAACTAAGGATAAACCTAGGAATTGGCAACCCCCACTTGTGCTTTTCCGGTCCAACTTACATCCAGCGTAGTCGAAATCCGTATAGCCAATTAAATCAAATGATTCGGTACAGGGGTACCGAAGACCGACTCCTATTGTGCCTTTAAGATATCTCAAAATTCGCTTAACAACGATTAAATGAGATTCCTTGGCACAGACTTGATACCTAGCGCACATACCCACAGCGAAAAGAATATCAGGTCGACTAGTTGTGAGATATAGCAAACTCCCTATCATGCTTCGATATTGAGTCAAATCAACGGGTTTACCACTCTCATCATTATCTAATCTTGTATTTGTAGCCATGGGAGTGGTTACCTCTTTTGAATCACTCATATTGAATTTTTGAAGCATTTCTTGTGTGTATTTTGATTGGTGCACATGGATACCATCGAGAGTTTGCTTGATTTCGAGTCCAAGGAAGAAAGTCAACTCCCCTACTAGACTCATTTCAAATTCACTTTCCATGTGTCCAATGAATTCATTTAAATATCCCTTGTTGTTTGAGCCACAAATTATGTCATCGACATATACTTGGGCTACAAAAACATTATCACCATCTCTCCGTAGAAACAGTGTAGGATCTATTTGGCCTCTTACAAAGCCTTTTTCAATCAGAAAAGTTGACAACCGCTCGTACCAAGCTCAGGGTGCTTGTTTAAGACCATAAAGTGCCTTTTTGAGCTTGAACGCGTGGTTTGGGAATTCGGTACTCTCTAACCCCGGAGGTTGTTCGACATAGACCTCTTCCCTAATTAGACCATTTAGAAAAGCCGATTTGATGTCCATTTGATATAATTTGAAACCACGATGTGCAGCAAATGCTAGCATCAATCGAATGGACTCTAATCGTGCCACGGGAGCATAGGTCTCATCATAATCAAGGTCTTCAACTTGACTGTAGCCCTTGGCTACTAAGCGTGCCTTGTTTCTAATGATTTCTCCCTTATGGTTCAATTTGTTCTTGAAGACCCATTTGGTTCCAATGATGGTGGTCTTCTTAGGTCTAGGGACTAAGTCCCAAACTTGACTCCTTTCAAATTGACCTAGTTCATCTTGCATTGCAATGATCCAATCGGGATCATTTAATGCTTCATCAATTTTTCTAGGTTCAATTTCAGAAATTAAAGCAACTTCATTAGCCTCATTCCGGAAGAATGATCTAGTCCTAACCCCATGATGGATGTCTCCAACAATTTGGTCTTGGGGATGACTAAAGGCTAATCTAGTTTGCCTTGGTGTTGGTGGTGCTTCTTGAATAAGTTCACTAGACATAAGCTCAGCCTTAGGATCCGACTGATCAATGGGTTGTCTAGGCTCACCGTCATCAGATTCATCACCATCAACAACATTTTGACTCTCATTCAAACTTAGTCTCCTAAGTTCGAATTGGACTTCATCTTCTGATTGACCATTGACTTTTGGAATTTCTTCAAAGACAACATCAGAAGACTCTTCAATTAATCTAGACTTCTTGCTGTAGACTCGGTAGGCTTTGCTAACGAGGGAATACCCGACTAGTATCCCTTCATCATCCTTTGCCGTGAACTTTCCAAGATGGTCCTTGGTGTTTAGGATGAACACCTTACAACCAAACACCCTAAGATGTTTAACCGTAGGTGGTTTCTCAAACCAAAGTTCATGGGGAGTCTTTCCTAAAAACCTATGGATGAGAACTCGGTTTTGCACATAGCAAGCTATATTTACAACTTCAGCCCATAAGTAACTCGGGAGTGAGTACTCATTAAGCATGCTTCGTGCAGCCTCTTGTAAAACACGGTTCTTCCTCTCTACAACACCATTTTGTTGTGGTGTTCTAGGAGTAGAGAACTCATGTCTATAACCTCTATCTTGACAAAATTCTAAAAACCGTTGGTTTTGAAATTCACCTCCATGATCACTTCTAATTGTCTTAATTGTTGATGATTTTTCATTCTCAACTCTTCTAAAAAAGAAATGAAAACATCTAAGGTTTGATCCTTATATTTTAAAAAGTAGGTCCATATATATCTAGTGAAATCATCAATGATCACAAAACAATATCTACTTCCATTCGATGATATGATAGTACTACAATCAAATAGATCCATGTGAAGTAAATCTAAAGCGGTAGATGTACTTACAACGCTTTTACCTTTATGTGCAAATTTTGTTTGCTTACCCATTTGACATGCATCACAAATCTTTTCTTTTTCATACTTGATGCTTGGTAAGCCACGAACTAATCTCTTGTTGGCCAACTTTCGGATGTTCTTCATGTTCACATGTGCTAGCCTCCGGTGCCAAAGGGTGGACTCTTCGTCTTTTGACATGAGACACTTAGCAAAATCATTAGTAGCACTTTTAAATGAAACTTGATAAATATTGTCTACTCTTGTTCCTACTAGTACCATGTCCAAGGTGTCATATTGTCTAACTAGACATTGACTTGGTTGAAAATTAATTGTGTAACCCGTGTCATACAATTGACTGACACTTAGGAGATTAAATGTCATCCCCTTGACTAGAAGGACATTTGAAATTCTAAGACATTCGGATATTTGAATGCCTCCTATTCCTATGACCTTAAGACTACCATTGTTACCAAATGAAACATTACCTCTACTTTTCTTGTGAAGTGTGGTAAACAATGATCTATCCTCGTTCATGTGTTTGGAGCATCCACTATCAACGAACCAAGTTGATAGATGCTCCCCCTCAATCATAACCTACACAATTCGAAAAATAGAAGTTTTAGGTACCCAAACCTTGGGACCTAAAGCATCAACTAAACAAGACTTAGGCACCCATGCCTTGACAACTTTCTTTTGAACCTTGGGTGTTCTAGATTGTCTCATATCAGTCCTAGACATAAGAGACACAAATGAGGGTTCTTTAGGACGGTAACCAATATCGGCCCTATTGTAGACTGCCCTTTGGGCATTCAAGATCATGTTTAGGGTTTTAGAGCTAGTTGAGAACTTCTCAAGAATATTCTTGAGTTTCTCAATTTCACTCTTTAATGATTGGTTTTCTTCTACTAGCAAATCATCATGCAAATCATCTACATCCTCAACCTTAGAGGATTTCAAATGTTCAACCTCAAGTTTTAATGACTTAATCTCATCTTCTAACAATTCAACATGTAAGTCATCAATGCTATCATCCCTAGATAGTTTCAATTGATCAATTTCTAATTGCAATGCTTTTGTTGGTGCAGGAAGCACCAGATCGAACCTTGTTTTGATATTGGCAAAGGATTCAAAGTTAAGGGTTGTTTGGTATCTAACAATGCTGCTTGAGTGTGCAGGAAACCAAGTCCTAGCGAAGGGCTGCTAGGCACCTGACGAAGGGTTGTCAGGAAAACAAGTCCTAGCGAAGGGCTGCTAGGCACCTGACGAAGGGCTGCCAGGAAAACAAGTCCTAGCGAAGGGCTGCTAGGCACCTGACGAAGGGCTATCAGGAAACCAAGTCCTGGCGAAGGGCTGCTGGGCAAAAACCAAGTCCTGGCGAAGGGCTGCTGGGCGATACTCAAGACCTGGCGAAGGGCTGCCGGGCAAAAGTCCAACTGGAGGAGCCGGTTGGCACCAGGTAAATTCTCCCGAGAGGAGTAGGTGAGGACGCGTTCCCCTTGAGGGAACATTAGGCGTCGGTTCGACCTAGGGCTCCATTTTGGAGACCAAAGTCAGAACCAAGACAGCTGAGGCTGTATAAATTAAATTAAATATTTGTTTTATTGTGTTTTGGACTAACCCTGGAAGCAGGACCGAAGGAACGTGTGTCTACAGCTCAGAATGCCTCAAAGGAAAGAGGCAACTGCTGACCAGGGCACCCGGAGTGTCCCGGGCGCCCCCAAGGTGAACACAAAATACAAAGAAAGCAAATAAACCTCGACAGTACATTCTGAGGGCGCCCCCACTGTCCCGGGCGCCCCCATGGCAAACCAACTGAAGAGTTAAGCTGCTGCCGCGTCTGCACTGGGCACCCAGGGCGCCCCCAGCGCCCAGGGCGCCCCCAGCCACTCTTACGCAGGAGACTTCAGCGCTGCGGATAAGAGTTGGCCGAGTCAACCAGGGCGCCCCCAGCGTCCAGGGCACCCCCGTCAAGACTTTATCCCGAGGTTCAAGGGATAAATCGTTGACTGCGCCTTGTGTGGATCTGCTGCCATGTGGGGGGGGCGCCCCCGTCGACCAGGGCGCCCCCAGGCACTATAAAAAGGGCCCTAGACCCTCCTCTTCAAGACACTGCTTTCATTCAACGCATCCAAACGCTCTGACGACCGCGCTCTGCTCCGGAAACTTCCCGACTCAAGAACGAAGCGCCGTCAACCTCCCACTGCACCGAAACTCGATCTACACCGGGAGTTGGTAAAACAAAGTGTATATTTCTATTTACAATAATTTTGTAATCTCACTTTGTAACCGTTTTGCGCACTATAGAATTCCCCAAAGTAAACGGTCAACGACCGTGGGCCTTGGAGTAGGAGTCGACCCAGGCTCCGAACCAAGTAAAACCTTGGTGTTTGCATTGTTTGTTTTTATTCCGCCGCGCACTTACTCTTTCTTTTAAATCCGAACATTTTCCGATATTCACCCCCCCCCCCTCTATCGGTCTTTCTCGATCCAACAAGTGGTATCAGAGCGGGGTTATTCCAAGTTGGTGTAACCACCACTTTGAAATTTTTTTCAGATTTTTTTTCGCTTTATTTTTCAAATAAATAATATCTGTGAGTGTATTTAAAATATCCTTACGCCTTTTTCAATTCTGAATTCTCATTTTCTCACCATAAGTCAGAATTGATAAAAGAATCAATTTGTGAAAACTTGTCGTAAAATTTTTTTATTATTATTTTAATATTTTTCCTCGAAATTCGTGCTATCTTAATTCGAGAAATTTTTTTTCTTACTTTTTCTTCATTAATCAAAATTGTTAAGGTCAACATTTTCAAAAAAAAATTTATTATTAGTTTACCTCGAAATTCATGCAAACACCTTTTGAGCTTGTTTTTCTCTCTCTCCCGCACTACTAATCCAAGACCAAGTCTTGGTGCATCTCTATTTTTTTCCTTGTGTGCAAGATTTATCCTTAATGGCCAATCAAGAATGGAACAGTGTTCGTCCGCCTCTATTCTCTGGCGAGAATTTCAGAACCTGGAAAAGTCTAATGGAATCCCACCTGAAGGACAATCTAGATCTCTGGTTGATAATTCAAACAGGGTTCCACCTCCCTACAGAAGATGGACTATCAATTGCATGGGACAAACTGGATGAACCAACCCTCAACCAAATTGAGACTGATGCAAGAGCAACTGCAATTCTTCAATGCGGTCTAACTAACGAACAACTCAAGCTAGTTGGATCCTTCAACTGTGCTAAAGAAATATGGGAGAAACTAATCAACCTACACGAAGAGAGCTCCGACATTGAGGTACTTGATGTCCAAGCATAGATAGCCGAATCAGAATCTGAACTCGAATCCAGAATCGAAATCGAACCAGTAGAATCAGACGACGAACTGACTAAGACGGTAACTAATTTTGAATCTTTTTCTAAATTAGAATTGAATAATCAAATAGATACTATAATGGTCGAGAAAGGTATAAGTTTTATTGCAGGGAAAACTCCAAGAGAACTGCAAAAGAGGCCTCAACTAGAACCTGAGTCCAACTCAGACTCAGAATCTGACGACAAAGAAAGGTATCCTCGGAAACTTGTCCGGTTAGCTCGCGACCACTACAAAATACTGAGGAAATAATCAAGCAAAGGGAAGATGGCTAAAATCAAGGGGGAGACCTCCAAAAGGGAATCAAATGGTAAATTTACAGTATTTAATAATCCATTATTTACTATGAACAACATGATTAATTCATATGAAAATGTAATTCATAACATTGCTTATTGCGAAAATCTAGAATATTATTATCATTTTGAAGTGACTTAAATAATTTTTTATTAAATTGCATGTTTGATTGATTGATTGTTTATTTAATTTCTGCAATTTACCATGCTTAGACTTAGGTTTAGTTAGCTTAAGGACTTAACCAATTACTTGAAATTTGAAAACATAGTATTGGGAGGAGGTGAGATGATAGTACGTTGGGGAAACCAACTCTAATAAGATCAAGTCTACTTGGTCTCTTTAGACTGGTGAAACCAGCCGAAGCTACCGATCCAAGACCCAAGCTAGTTAGACCAGAAAATGACCTAATTTAATTTGAAAACGAAATTTCATTAAAAGGCTTTGTCAAGGAAAGGGTGGATGATCCCATAAGGCTACGGCCAAAGAAGGCCTAGTGCCTCGCCAAGACCTGGAAGCCAATTTCTGAAATTCAAATTCAAATTATCTTTTGTCAAATTCGAATCTAACACAAATTTCAAATAATTATAGATTCTTGTCAAACCATGATTAACATAGTCAAACCTTAGTCAACTGAGTCAAACATGGTCAAACCTAGTCAACACTAAGGTCTTAGATAAAGTCAGTCTATGTCGGATACAGGGGGAGTTCTTCTTAATGTTTTTTAGATTTCTCAAAATCCTTATGCTTTAAAACTTATTTTCATCTCAAAATAAGGCTTTCAAAAGTTGATTCAAAAACCTTAATATATTACTATCGCTTAGGAAAAATTATTATCATTTCAAATTTTTTAAACTGTGTTATTATTCCAAATTGAGGTGTCAAAAATTTATCTCCTTGAAAGTTATCATACTCAGAAGATTGTTCAAAAGTGCTTCTTTTGATCTTGACAAACCCTAAAGACACAGAGGAAAGTTCCACTTCATGATCTTCAAGGACTCCTAGGATGTGTCAAATTAAGGGGGGTCTAAGTCAAAAGAAAAACTTCAGAAAAAGTTTCTTTTTACATATGTCTTTGTTAAACAGTTCTTTCTAATCTGACTCAAAGGAAGAGTACTTGTGGTCAACAAGCTTCCCAGGACTGAGTCAAGTTTAGGGGGAGGTCAAAATTAAAGGAATTATTTAATAACATGCTTTATTTCAAACTCTTGCAAAAATCTAAGTTTTTCAAAATACTATTTGTTAGAATTTGTGTGACTTATGAAATTGTTTTCGAAATAACATTTACTTAGGTTGGAAAATTTCTAGGACACTTAGGAAATGTCCTTGTAGTCAACAAGGTTTTCTAGGATGGTGTCAGACTGGAAAATGAACCAAGTTAAGTAAAACATTGAACCTTCAAAAGTTCACACACTTTTTAGCATATATTTTTAAGTACTATCATTTTTTTAAAAATTTACTTGAGGTTGAAAATTTCCAGGACACTTAGGAAATGTCCTTGTAGTTAACAAGGTTTCCTAGGATTGTGTCAGACTGGAAAAGAAACCTAGTCAAGTGAAATATTTTGTTTTCAAAAAAAAACTAATACTTTTCTAAAAGTACGTATGTATTTTAAATCATAATTTATCTCAAAAGTACTTTAAAAATCTTTTCAAAACTCTTTTTCGAATTTTTTTTTCAAATACAAAATATTTTTTTGCATAATACTCTTCAAAATGGACTTAATCTGAAAATTTAAGCTTTTGCTATGCTTTTAAGAGTTATACCAAGTATTTTTATGTTTTCAAAACTCATAAGCTCTGATACACAATTTATTCTCAAAACTTCTTTCAAAACATATTTCAAAACACAATTTCTTTTCAAAATCTTTTAAGTACGTAAGTATTTAACGGGTATTTTTTACTTAATTTTCTCAATCAAGTACTTGACACTTAATTTTCAAATTCTTCTAAAAAGTACTTGCTCCAAAGTTTAAAAACTTGTTAAGCCTGAAAAATCCTTTTCTTAAAAATTTTCTAAGCGGGAAAAATTTCTTGAAAAAATTTCTAAGTAAAGTTTCCTTTTCTAAAAGTTAAAATTTTTTTGGAAACTTGGAAATTTTGCCTAAGTAAATTTTTTCTGCCTTATAAAAAGTTGTAAATGTTTTTTAAGCCTGAAATTTTTTTCATAATGGTAAATTATCTAAGTGTAAAAAGTTTTGAAAATGCTTTTACTCGATTCTTGAAAAATACTTTGTCAAAAACATAAAGCACTTAGAAAAACTCATAAATCCCTGTTAGATACCTTGTTCACCCATGCTTGTTTTTGATATATGTCAAAGGGGGAGGAAAGGTCAAAGTTAAGAGTTAAGTTAATTATTCAGGGGGAGAATGAGCATGAGAAATTTTTTTCTCTCTCTCTTTTCACTGTTCAAATTACATTTGGGTTTAGACTGTTACGAATTGATATGTTTTATTAGTCTTAACCTTTATGCTTAAACTGCTATCTTTTTCCTTAACTTTGAATTATGTTGCCATAATCAAAAAGGGGGAGATTGTTGGTGCAGGAAGCACCAGATCGAACCTTGTTTTGATATTGGCAAAGGATTCAAAGTTAAGGGTTGTTTGGTATCTAACAATGCGGCTTGAGTGTGCAGGAAACCAAGTCCTAGCGAAGGGATGCTAGGCACCTGACGAAGGGTTGTCAGGAAAACAAGTCCTAGCGAAGGGCTGTTAGGCACCTGACGAAGGGCTGCCAGGAAAACAAGTCCTAGCGAAGGGCTGCTAGGCACCTGACGAAGGGCTATCAGAAAACCAAGTCCTGGCGAAGGGCTGCTGGGCAAAAACCAAGTCCTGGCGAAGGGCTGCTGGGCGATACTCAAGACCTGGCGAAGGGCTGCCGGGCAAAAGTCCAACTGGAGGAGCCAATTGGCACCAGGTAAATTCTCCCGAGAGGAGTAGGTGAGGACGCGTTCCCCTTGAGGGAACATTAGGCGTCGGTTCGACCTAGGGCTCCATTTTGGAGACCAAAGTCAGAACCAAGACAGCTGAGGCTGTATAAATTAAATTAAATATTTGTTTTATTGTGTTTTGGACTAACCCTGGAAGCAGGACCGAAGGAACGTGTGTCTGCAGCTCAGAATGCCTCAAAGGAAAGAGGCAACTGCTGACCAGGGCGCCCGGAGTGTCCCGGGCGCCCCCAAGGTGAACACAAAACACAAAGAAAGCAAATAAACCTCGACAGTACATTCTGAGGGCTCCCCCACTGTCCCGGGCTCCCCCATGGCAAACCAACTGAAGAGTTAAGCTGCTGCCGCGTCTGCACTGCGCACCCAGGGCGCCCCCGCTGTCCCGGGCGCCCCCAGCGCCCAGGGCGCCCCCAGCCACTCTTACGCAGGAGACTTCAGCGCTGCGGATAAGAGTTGGCCGAGTCAACCAGGGCGCCCCCAGCGTCCAGGGCGCCCCCGTCAAGACTTTATCCCAAGGTTCAAGGGATAAATCGTTGACTGCGCCTTGTGTGGATCTGCTGCCACGTGGGGGGGCGCCCCCGTCGACCAGGGCGCCCCCAGGCACTATAAAAAGGGCCCTAGACCCTCCTCTTCAAGACACTGCTTTCATTCAACGCATCCAAACGCTCTGACGACCGCGCTCTGCTCCGGAAACTTCCCGACTCAAGAACGAAGCGTCGTCAACCTCCCACTGCACCGAAACTCGATCTACACCGGGAGTTGGTAAAACAAAGTGTATATTTCTATTTACAGTAATTTTGTAATCTCACTTTGTAACCGTTTTGCGCACTATAGAATTGCCCAAAGTAAACGGTCAACGACCGTGGGCCTTGGAGTAGGAGTCGACCCAGGCTCCGAACCAAGTAAAACCTTGGTGTTTGCATTGTTTGTTTTTATTCCGCCACGCACTTACTCTTTCTTTTAAATCCGAACATTTTTCGATATTCACCCCCCCCCCCTCTATCGGTCTTTCTCGATCCAACAGCTTTAACCTTATTTTTTGACTTCTTCAACATATTGGTTAAACATGCAATTGCTCTATAACATTTCTCAAGCTCGGGAGAAGTTACCTCTTCATCATCCGAAGATGATGAAGCCACGTTTGAGGAGTTGGATGATTCATCACTGCTCTCTTGATCTCCCAATGCCATGAGTGCCACATGCCTTGTGCTCTTTGTAGGACCGATGCACGTGAGAGGGGGGGTGAATCACGTGACTTTTAAAATCTTCGTCAGAAAATCAGAGTCGATAGAAAATTATACGATGCTTTTTATAACGTGCGCAGCGGAAAAATTAAAACGATATGCGAAAGCGAAAAATAAAATAAAAAAGAATTACACGAGGAGTTTTACTTCGTTCGGAGCCTTCGCCGACTCCTACTCGAAGGCCCGGGTTCCTTTAACCATTCCTATGGGCAATCCACTAAAAACCTCTACCGATAAACTACCGATAGAGTGATTCGAATACAAGATTGGACGGAAGTGTAACAGCCCTACACTTCCCCCTTAAATAATTTAAGTGCAGAAAAAAAAAATTCGTTACCCAACACTTAGATTTATCTGTAGCAGCTTGGGTGTTGGGAGCAATCTTCCAGCAGCGGTCGGACAGCGTCGAGTCAAAGCACAAACCGCAGCAGAGGAGCGTGGAAGCAAGAGAGCGCCAAAGCTTGAACCAGAATCAAATTTTCTTATCTGTTAGAGGGCTTACTTGCTTCTATTTATAGTGCCTCGATGCATGATCTTCTCAGCTCAAATTTTATCCATCAACAAGATAAAATAATAATAAAAAAAAAGATAATGTTTCTATCCTTTGCTTCAATTAAGAAAATAATTTAAATAAAATATAAATACAGAATATTGAAAAGTTAACCGAGAGGTTTTATCCTCTTACAATTTTAATTAATAATTTAAAAGGAGATTTTATCCTTTCAGCTAAGCTTACAATTTTATTAATAATTTAAAAGGAGATTTTATCCTTCCAGCTAAGCTTACAATTTTATTAATAATTTAAAAGGAGATTTTATCCTTCCAGCTAAGCTTACAATTTTATTAATAACTTAAAAGGAGATTTTATCCTTCCAGCTAAGCTTTAGATAAAGAATAATTTTATAAAATTCAACTACAAAATTTTAATTAAAAAAATTCTATAAAAATAGAGTTAATGCATTTAGAATATAATTAAATAAATTCTGTAAAATAGAGTTAATGTATTTAGAATCTAATTAAATAAATTCTGTAAAATAGAGTTAATGCATTTAGAATCTAATTAAATAAATTCTGTAAAATAGAGTTAATGCATTTAGAGTTAATTAGACCCCGTCCAAACCTGGATAAGGATCTAACCAGGACTCAACCGAGGTCACCAAAATGGGCCTAAGTTGGACCGCGCTTACAGTCCTAAAATAGGACCCGTCCTCACTGGTTCGCTCCTCCAGTGACTTACCTCACTTACCTCGTGCAGCTCTACTCAACTTCTTAACCCACCAGGTCTTCCTGCCAGGGCTCAACCACCCTGGTCGTTTTGCCAAGTTTCAACCAACTTGGGCTTCAGCCAGTTGTCAGGCCCCGTGAACCCAACTGGACTTCTCGCCAGGACTCAACCACCCTGGACTTCAGCCTGGTGTCAGGTCCTAAGTCTTTCAACCCTGCACACTTAGTAAAGAGGTCAAAACCAAAAGCAAGTCTAACTTTAACCTATTTGTCATTCATCAAAACTCAGGTTTAACTATTAGTGCAAATTGCACCAACAATCTCCCCCTTTTTGATGCAATGACAACCTGGGTTAAAGTTAGAAAATACTAGATAAAGCAATGAGTCCAAGAATAATATGCAAATGGCATGCTCTAAGATCAGAAATTTTTAATTTTCTAACTCAACCCTTAAACCCTCCCCCTTTGGCATTCATCAAAACAAATAAATAATAAGTGCGCAAGCATCAGAAATAAAACAAGCAATCAAGTAATATGCCAGCCAAGTAAAAAAATACTTTAAGTATTTGGGGAACAAAAAATGCTTAACAAGCATACTAAGTTTTTGAACTGATTCAGAGGGGTAAGTCAAATTCTTAATTTAACACAAACAATCTGAGAGCATAAATGTTAAAGGAAATGACTAGGTGTAAATTTAGAAATGACTTTTTGAACACCATTTTCAAAAATTAAAAAGGGCTACCTTCAAAATCTTAATCTTTTCCAAAATAAAGAATATCTCAAGGCAAATTCTTGTTCAAAGGATCATTTAGAATATTTTCAGGATTAATTTGAGAAAAAAAATTTCAAGATAATTTTTTTTTTAAATTCTTGTTCAATTAAAGAAGATATTTTCTAAAACAGTTTTCACTAAACATTTTTGAGAGTTAGAATACAAAATATAAACTCAACCTCCCCCTGAACCAAGTAAGAATGTTTAGCCCATTTTGAATGTCTAACCGTAGTTACTAGCTAACTATCCAAATACTTTAAAATACTTAATATTAGGTTGTTTTTCATAATAGATTTCAAAAGTTGTTTTTCCTAGATTTTTATTTATAGTTATTCTATTTTGTACATAACAGGCTGTACTAACAGCCTCAGCCCAAAAATATTTAGGTAGATTGTATTCATTTAGCATTGTTCTGGTTGCTTCTTGTAGTGTTCTATTTTTTCTTTCTACTATTCCATTTTGTTGAGGTGTTTTAGGACAAGAGAATTCGTGATGGTAGCCATTTTCTAAGCAGAATTGGTTAAATTTTTGATTTTTGAATTCCCCGCCGTTATCGCTCCTAAGTCTTTTAATTTTAATCCCTTTTTCATTTTCTACTAATTTATAAAATTGAGTAAACATATCAAAAGTTTCATCTTTATTTTTTAAAAATTTTACCCAGGTAAATCTTGAATAGTCATCTATGATTACTAAACAGTAAAGGTTTCCACTAATTGATTTTACCCCATGTGAGTCAAATAGGTCTAGGTGAATTAATTCAAGAATTGACTTAGTTTGAGTTTGACTAGTTGGTTTGTGGGTTGACCTAGTTTGTTTTCCTTGTTGACATGCATTACATAAGGTTGACTCAAGGTTAGATAACTTTGGTAGGCCTCTAACTAAACCTTTTAGTTTAGGTAGTTTTCTGAAGTGAGTGTGTGAAAGTCTCCTATGCCAGAGCCAAGTCTCATCCTTATGGGTTAAAAGACAATTTTCTAAGGGACATGTTAACTTAATTTCATAAATGTTATTGTGCCTAAGTCCTCTAAGTGTGATGTTTGGGTTGTCATTGTGTTTGATCAGACATTCATTGGATAGGAACCTAACCTTATAACCAGTGTCACACAATTGGCTAATACTCAGTAAATTGAAGTGAAAATTTTCAACAAGTAATACATTTGTAATTATAAAATCAGACTCAAGTTCAATATTACCTAGGCCAATTACCTTAAGTTTACCATTATTTCCAAAAGCAACGGTCCCTAGTCTTTTGTACTTGAGTTCTGTAAATTTGGTGGGATCCCCAGTCATGTGTCTGGAGCACCCACTGTCAATAATCCATTTATTTACCTACAGTTAAGTAAAAGATTTAGAACTTAGGTTAAGTTTTTGATTTTTTTTTTTAAAAATAAATTTAAGAAAATTTTAAACATCCTAAAGAATTTAAAACTTGAATTTGAATTTTGAATTTTATTAATTTTTGAATTTAAATTTTGAATTTGAATTTTATGAATTTTTGAATTTGAATTTTATTAATTTTGAATTTTGAATTTGAATTTTATTAATTTTTGAATTTGAATTTTGAATTAATTTGAATTTTATTAATTTTGATTTTTGAATTTTGAATTTTAATTTTATGAATTTTTGAATTTGAATTTTATTAATTTTGAATTTTGAATTTGAATTTTATTAATTTTTTAATTTGAATTTTGAATTAATTTGAATTTTATTAATTTTTGAATTTGAATTTTGAATTAATTTGAATTTTATTAATTTTGATTTTTGAATTTTGAATTTTAATTTTATGAATTTTTGAATTTGAATTTTATTAATTTTGAATTTGAATTTTATTAATTTTTGAATTTGAATTTTGAATTTTATTAATTTTTGAATTAATTTGAATTTTATTAATTTTTGAATTTTGAATTTTAATTTTATGAATTTTTGAATTTGAATTTTATTAATTTTGAATTTGAATTTTGAATTTTAATTTTATCAATTTTTGAATTTGAATTTTATTAATTTTGAATTTTGAATTTTGAATTTTGAATTTGTTAATTTGAATTTTAAAATTTGAATTTGTTAATTTGAATTTTAAATTTTGAATTCGTTAATTTGAATTTTGAATTTTGATTTTAGTTGTCCTTATTCATCTCACTTGATCTAAGTTGTCAATCAAAGGGATCCTATGATTTGTGTGAGATAAGTTTGAGTTTGATTTATAAAAGTTAATCTGACCTTTTGTTAGATTCAGGTTTGACAAGAAGCAGTTTAAAAGTATACTTCCATAATTGGTTTCCAGGCCGTGGCGAGGCACTGAGGTCTTCTTTGGCCGAAGCCTTATTGGATCAACAACCACTTTCTAGGCAAAACTGCTTAAGGAAGTTGTACTTTTAACCTACCTATTGAAACTCCTTGGTCTAACTAGTCTAGGATGTGGCGAGGTAGCTTCTGCTAGTTCTATTGGGCTAAGAAGACCAAATAGAGGACGCCTTCCCCTACCTGACTCCTTAGATCAGCTTCCCTAACGTACTATCAGCTCGCCCTACCCTGGTACTGAGTAGGTCAAGTGTCAGACTAACTTTTGAAACTAGTCCTAGGTACCCAGACGGGTAAAGGGTGACTTTGAGGTGCCAACTAATTTGGTGCCTCCCCCTAAATTATAGGTAGGGTGTCTAGGGTCAATGTAGTGGATGTCCCTTTTTGGGACATAAAGTTGATTCTGACCTACTTGCTTTGTTAGGTAAGCTTTCGGAACCCACGCTTTTCGTTGATTTTTGCGGGGGTGGATAAAGGAGATAAAGGATCTTTGGGCTGATCCTGATTTATATCCTATCCCAGATTTATTGTACATGCCCTTTTGTGATCCAAGAATGAGGTCAAGGTTCTTGGATCGGGTTGTGAAAGTTGCTAGTAGATCCTTAAGTTTTAGGACTTCGCCCTTTAGGGTGGAGTTTTCAATTTCAAGCTCAATTGTCTTTTGATTTTGAGTTTGTTCAGTTAATGTTCTGGTATTAATTAATTGCTCCTTAAGGTCTTGATTTTCCTTAAGGAGCTGGTCATTCCTAGATTCAGATGCAAGTAATTTTTTATTTAAAATGGAAATAATCCTAAAAAAATTTTCATTAACTAAATCTAAATATACCTTAGTCGAGTCGTCTGAAAAGAGTCCGATCTCTTGACTCGACTCGTATTCGGAATCTTCGTCGTGCTCTGAGTCTGACCCGGGTCCAGTTGCCATTAGCGCGAGGTAGCTTGTCTTCTTTGATGGTTCATAGTCAGAGTCATCCGAACTCTCGTCCCAGGTGGCTTGAAGAGCCTTCTTCTTCTTGCTTTTCTTTGATTGGTCCTCCGTTTTGTAGGGACATTCATGTTTGAAGTGTCCTTTTCTGTTGCAACCGAAGCAGGTTATTTTGCTTTTGTCTCCATAACTGGTTGGCTTCATTATCTTTTGGAAATCTCTTTTTGAGAATTTGCTTTTCTTTTTGGCGAGGACTTTTCTTACTAAGTTAACCATTTGTTCCTCGTCATCTGAGTCTGAGTCTGACTCTTCTTCTGATTCTTGAATTTTCTTCTTCGACTTGACTTCTTTTGAAGAACCTGCAAACAAAGCAAATCCTTTCTCGGCCTTGGCGTTAGTTTGTTCGTGCAGTTCTAATTCACAGAATAGTTCATCTAAATTTATTTTGGAAAGATTCCTAGAAATTTTATAAGCATCTATGATGGATGCCCATAAAGAGTTTCTAGGAAAGGCATTTAGTGCATACCTTATAATATCTCTATTTCTTGTTTGTGCCCAATGAGGTGGAGTCCATTTAGTATGTCCTTGATCCGGGCGTGGAGTTGGCTTGCAGACTCACCTTCCTGCATTTTTATGTTAAATAATTTATTCAATAACAAATCTCTTTTTGTTACCTTCGCATCTGAGGTGCCTTCATGCAGTTCAATCAGTTTGTCCCAAAGTTCTTTGGCAGATTCAGTTGGGCCGATACGGTTCAATTCCTCTTTGGTTAGTCCGCATTGGAGTGTGTTCTGTGCTTTGAACTCAATCTGAGCCCTTTTCTTCATTTCTAGGTTCCATCTGTCATGCTTCAGTAGTGCATTGTTTCCCTCGTCCATTGGTGGTTCGTAGCTAGATTGCACCGCGAACCATTGATCCATATCAGTCTTTAGGTACACCTCCATTCTTCGTTTCCAGTAAGGGAAGTCTTCCCCATTGAAGAGCGGAGGACGGGCAGTACTATATCCTTCACCTTGAGCCATCTGAAATAGACAACAACAAAAACACTTGTTCCAAGACTAGGTCTTGGATTAGTAGTGTGGTAGGAAAAGGAGAAGAAAGGAACAAAAAATGACTCGAAATGGTGTTACCCAAATTCGAGTAAAATCGATAGAAAATATCTAAATTTAGGCAACAATACCTAATTTAGATCGTGCAGCGAAAACACAAAAACAAATGAAAAAGAATTGGATTTCCCCCGGCTCTTATGGTGGTTGCACCGATACAGAGCGAACCTTGCTCTGATACCACTTGTAGGACCGATGCACGTGAGAGGGGGGGGTGAATCACATGACTTTTAAAATCTTCGTTAGAAAATCAGAGTCGATAGAAAATTGTACGATGCTTTTTATAACGTGCGCAGCGGAAAAATTAAAACGATATGCGAAAGCGAAAAATAAAATAAAAAAGAATTACACGAGGAGTTTTACTTCGTTCGGAGCCTTCGCCGACTCCTACTCGAAGGCCCTGGTTCCTTGAACCTTTCCTGTGGGCAATCCACTAAAAACCTCTACAGATAAACTACCGATAGAGTGATTCGAATACAAGATTGGACGGAAGTGTAACAGCCCTACACTTCCCCCTTAAATAATTTAAGTGCAGAAAAAAAATTTGTTACCCAACACTTAGATTTATCTGAAGCAGCTTGGGTGTTGGGAGCGATCTTCCAGCAGCGGTCGAACAGCCTCGAGTCAAAGCACAAACCGCAACAGAGGAGCGTGGAAGCAAGAGAGCGCCAAAGCTTGAACCTGAATCAAATTTTCTTATCTGTTAGAGGGCTTACTTGCTTCTATTTATAGTGCCTCGATGCATGATCTTCTCAGCTCAAATTTTATCCATCAACAAGATAAAATAATAAAAAAAAAGATAATGTTTCTATCCTTTGCTTCAATTAAGAAAATAATTTAAATAAAATATAAATACAGAATATTGAAAAGTTAACCGAGAGGTTTTATCCTCTTACAATTTTAATTAATAATTTAAAAGGAGATTTTATCCTTCCAGCTAAGCTTACAATTTTATTAATAATTTAAAAGGAGATTTTATCCTTCCAGCTAAGCTTACAATTTTATTAATAACTTAAAAGGAGATTTTATCCTTCCAGCTAAGCTTTAGATAAGGAATAATTTTATAAAATTCAACTATAAAATTCTAATTAAATAAATTCTGTAAAAATAGAGTTAATGCATTTAGAATATAATTAAATAAATTCTGTAAAATAGAGTTAATGCATTTAGAATCTAATTAAATAAATTCTGTAAAATAGAGTTAATGCATTTAGAATCTAATTAAATAAATTCTGTAAAATAGAGTTAATGCATTTAGAGTTAATTAGACCCCGTCCAAACCTGGATAAGGATCTAACCAGAACTCAACCGAGGTCACCAAAATGGGCCTAAGTTGGACCGCGCCTACAGTCCTAAAATAGGACCCTTCCTCACTGGTTCGCTCCTCCAGTGACTTACCTCACTTACCTCGTGCAGCTCTACTCAACTTCTTAACCCACCAGGTCTTCCTGCCAGGGCTCAACCACCCTGGTCTTTTTGCCAAGTTTCAACCAACTTGAGCTTCAGCCAGTTGTCAGGCCCCGTGAACCCAACTGGACTTCTCACCAGGACTCAACCACCCTGGACTTCCCGCCAGGACTCAACCACCCTGGACTTCAGCCTGGTGTCAGGTCCTAAGTCTTTCAACCCTGCACACTTAGTAAAGAGGTCAAAACCAAAAGCAAGTCTAACTTTAACCTATTTGTCATTCATCAAAACTCAGGTTTAACTATTAGTGCAAATTGCACCAACACTCTTCTCCTCCTTCTCTTCGTCGGATGAGCTTGAAGATGATTCATCCCAAGTGGCCTTCATGGCCTTCTTCTTTTTCTTGTATTTTTCTTCTTTCCTTTTGGATTTCTCCTCCTTTTTCTTTAGCTTTGGGCATTCATTCTTGAAATGCCCTTTCCTACCACACTCAAAGCAAGAAGCATTAGTCTTATCAAGTTTAGCTTCACTAGAGTTACCTTTACCCTTGAAGCGTCGACCCCTTCTCATCATCCTTCTCACAAGTTCGCCATCTCGGAGGATGAGGAGCCGCTGCCATCTTCATCGGAATCGGACTCGGATTCGGGAGAGGATGAAGATGAAGTAACTTCCTTCTCCTTCTTCTTCTCCTTCTTCTTCTTGTTTGATCGGTCCCCTGCAACTAAGGCAATCCCCTTCTCCTTGGGACCTTTGTTAGCCATTTCATGCAATTCCATTTCACAAAACAAATCATCTAACTTAACAATGGATAAATCCTTGGATACTTTGTAGGCATCCACCATGGATGACCACAAGCATTCCTTGGAAATGCTTTTAGTACATACCTCACAAGGTCGCGATTCTCGACCTTTTCATCAATCGAATGAAGCCCATTGAGGACTTCCTTGAACCGGCTATGGAGCTCACTTACCGATTCATTCTCCTTCATGGAGAGATTTTGAAGTTGATTGAGGAACAAGTCCCTCTTGGCAATCCTTGAGTCTCGGGTGCCCTCGTGGAGTTCGATGAGCTTGTTCCACAAGTCCTTTGCACTTGTGAAGGGACCAACCTTGATGAGTTGGTCTTTGTTCATCCCGCATTGTAGAGTGACAACCGCCTTCACGTCAGCTTCACTCTTCTGAGTTTGTTCGGTTGTCCACCGCCATGATTCAAGTTCCTTGCCTTCATCATCCTTAGGCGGAGTGAAACCCTCCTTCACCGCGAACCAAGTGTTGATGTTCATCTTCAAATAATACTCCATCTTTGATCTCCAATATTGGAAATCAGCGCCATCAAAGAAAGGAGGTCGGGTGGTGGAAAATCCTTCTCTCAATGCCATGGATGTAGCTCTCGGTTGTTAATCCGCAAAGACAGAGCCCCAGGCTCTGATACCACTTGTTGGATCCCGGATGGCTAGAGGGGGGGTGAATATAGCCAGACACAAACTTCTTTCGCTTTAGGTCGCTTTAGGGTTTCTCTGCACTTCACGGTTAGTAGCACGGCAGTGGAAACAATAGAAACAGAGTGCAGAAATGCAGGAAACAAAAACAGACGAAACCACCTATCAAGATCGCTAACAAGGAGGGTTTACAAGGTTCGGGGATAACTTGCCCCTACTCCTTGGCGTGCCCTTAAGGTGGGCGATCCCTTGATCGTTGGCAGATCAAGCCCCGGTTAGCACCGGATAGAAAGCAACCTCCTTCTCGGTGGAGAAACCTCTTCACAGCATTTCAATCACAGATATAGGTTTAAGCACAATGAAACACAAGAAAGATCTTACTTAGCACTTAGCAAAGACAAGAACACAGCAAGCTTCCTCCTGAGCTCCACCCAGCGACGATCTCACGCAAGAACCCTTTCCCCGTGTCTTCTCGATGTTGGACTCGAAGCTCCTTGTTCCTTCCTCCAAGTGCTCAAGCAAGGGATGGTTGCTTC
This sequence comes from Boesenbergia rotunda, assembly GCA_024364735.1. Lineage (NCBI taxonomy): Eukaryota > Viridiplantae > Streptophyta > Magnoliopsida > Zingiberales > Zingiberaceae > Boesenbergia > Boesenbergia rotunda. The sequence goes on from JAGFNQ010003464.1 coordinate 178,963, forward strand.
AAGATTGCAGTAGCTTGCTCAAAGTGATGGAACTTCAAAACACGCAAGCAAGTTGTGGAGAACACAAAGTCACAGCAAGAACTCAAGCAGCAGAACACTGTATTTCGAACTCTACCCAGCCAACTCTTCTCCGCTCCTTGTGTTCCTCCACTAAGCATCAGGTGACACCATCTCCCTGCAGCCTCCAGCTGCTCACCTGCAACCACCAGCTACCTCTGAGCTCCTCTGGACTCCCTGAGCCTCCCTCAGACCAGCCCCAGACAGCAGCTCCAGCCAGCGCCAGTGCCCGTTGCAACCTGAGATGGAAAACAGACAAACCTGCTCCAAGGAAAGGTCTCCATTGACTCTCCTTGAGTGTTTGAATCTTCCCCTGTCACCTGCAGCTTAATCAGAGTGTTAGCACAGCATATCAAGCAGGAAATCATGTATCAGATGTTAAGCGCAGAGAATCGGATACGTTCAGACGCGATCAGAGCGTCTGATAGTGTAATTTGAATTAAAGTGATCGGTCACCGGACCGATCAGAGAGCCTCCTGATCGGTCACCAGACCGATCAGGCTCCGTCCTGATCGGTCCCCAACGCTCAATTAGAAATCGCGATTTCTTTGGGACTCTCCTGGATCGATCACCAGACCGATCCCAGGTTGTGGATCGATCACCAGACCGATCCACCCCTTTATCAGGCGATTTCTGAGCTTCGCGGTCCAAACCTCCTGATCGGTCACCGGACCGATCAGGGAGCCTCATGATCGGTCACCAGACCGATCAGGTCATGACCAGACAGATCAGGCTCCGTCCTGATCGATCATAGAAAGGACCCCGCGATGCTGGATCGTTCTCCAGAAAGATCTGCACAGTGATCCTGATCGGTCACCAGACCGATCAGGAGCAGATCAGCAAGGGAACTCAACCTCACTGTTTGTTCCCTGATCGGTCACCAGACCGATCAGGAGCCAAACAATGGGTGAAACGCATACTCCCTGATCGGTCACCAGACCGATCAGTCATCGCTGGATCGGTCACCAAACCGATCCACGAAGGAGCACCATGCCAACTCCTTGATCGGTCACTAGACCGATCCAGGGGCTCCAACCTAGCCCTACAAGCTAGGGTTTCATCCACCTTAGCCCTCCAAGCTAAGAATTTTTCACCTAACCCTCCAAGTTGGGAATTTGCACATAACCCTCCAAGTTAGGACTTTTCACCTAGCCCTCCAAGCTAGGACTTTTCACCCAACTCTTCCGGATTAGGACTTTTCCAAACCTAGCCCTCCAAGCTAGGACCTGACCCTCCAAGCCAGGACTTTTTCACCTAACTCTCCAAGTTGGGACTTTTCACCTAACCCTCCAAGTTAGGACTTTTCACCTAGCCCTCCAAGCTAGGACTTTTCACCCAACCCTTCCGAATTAGGACTTTTCAATACCTAGCCCTCCAAGCTAGGATTTTCCACACCTAACCCTCCAGGTTAGGATTTTTCAATACCTAGCCCTCCAAGCTAGGATTTCACATATCCTGTCTGATCCCCGATCAGGACTTAATCATAATCATCATAATCATCAACCTAAACTAAAATCGGTGTCAACACCAAAATAACGATCAGGGTCAGACTGCATCAACACTCCATTGTCTACTTGGTGGACGACGCAAGGTGGAAGGAGGAACTCCTTCTTGGTGGCCGGCGGCAACTTCCTAGTGGCTTGGGTATTTCCGGCGCAAGCAAGAGGGCTGGAGAAGATAGCTTGGGTTGCTTTGGTGACTTCGATTCTTGGTAGATCGTCGCCCACACGACGTTCAAGAAGGGAGGGTCATACAGTAGAAGATCGTGAGGTAAAAGGGAAGGTATAACTTCTTATGACTCTTTGATCTTATCATTATTTCTTGTTTAATTAATTATCATGTTGTTATTTATTTATTAATTAATTATGATAATTAATTGTCATGGACCTCGATGATAAACACAAAAATCGGCGATCTACTCATCGTCTATTCTGCGGCTAATCAGTTGGACGAGATTGATCGCTGGAACAACTTGTTTGTTCAAGCGATCGATCGAATCGGTTAGCACAATGAAGAGACGGTCATTTAGGAGATTATTCTCCATTCGGATTAAAAAATTTTATCAGTGGACATGGAGAGGTTTCCCATGAGCGACCCGGCATCCGCTTCAGAAATCCTAGCGAAACCAAACCAACAAAGCGATGCTTAAATCTAACTGTAAATTAGAAAAAGAAAATCGAGAATTGAAAATGAAATTGACTAATATATGTTCTTTTGATGTTTTTAATAAACTAAAAAAAATAAAAATGTTAATTTGAGAAATGTAGTTGAAAAATTAGAATTTGATATTGCATGTTTACGCCAAAAGAAAAATAGTTATCATGATAATTTTAACCGGTATATTAAAAATCACAAGGATCAACTTAGAAAAGTATCCAAGAACTATATTCATCTGAAATTTTTAATTAACCTCATAGATAGGAACTTATTTTAGGTCCCTAAGTCATTACAAAATTAATTTTTATTCATTATATATTTTAATACTAACAGTTTTTTTTGTTGTTTTTATTTGTCAACATATTTTTTCACTCTTCATTATTTACTCTCTTTGAAAAATAAATAGAAGTTGAATTTTATATTGATAAAATCATGTTCATATTTTTCCTCAATAGATGAATATTTTCTTTACTTACAATGAATTTTTGAGATTTGTTTGATTAATTTTCAAATTTTCATGATTTTGCACCCGAAATTTAAATTTTAAATTTTAAAAATAAATAAAAATTTTATTTTCCCAGATATAAGTTTTTTGGATATAGATATGATTAGTAGACCTCAATAAAATTTTACTCGAATTTTTTAAAGTGTTTTTGAATTTTAATTATTTATTCTTCAAAAATTCTACTCTGTCAATATTTGATTTATTTTTGCATGTAAATTATGTTTTTAAAGTTGAAAATTTTTGTACAAGCTCAAAACTCTATTTTCTACATAGGAAAAAATATTTATATTTTTCTAACATATTTTCGATTTTCTATGAATATTTTATTAAAATTTGATTTTTAATTTTAAATTTCGATAAAAAATTATTTTTATCAAATCCTATTTTTCCGGATCTATTCTTCATCCGTTAACTTTAATGAAAATTTCTCCAATTTTTTATGTAATTTAGAATTTAGAAAATTCAACCTTCAAGAATTTTTATCAATGAATATTTTTCCCTTTCCCTAATTTTTATTGTGCCCCAATTTTTGCTATGATCAAAGGGGGGAGTAGCTTAAGTTCAGGGGGGAGATTTTAGTTTCAATTTACAAATATTTCTTTTATGTTTAATTATATAAGTTAATGTTATTTCTTTTAGTTTAACCCTAACTGAACTTGGGCTGATGCACATCAAAAATGTGGAGATTGTTGGTGCCCCGGTTGGTTTTTGATGTGATCAACCAAGTTAAGTTAGGTCATGTTGTGGTTCTGATCCCTTAATCTAAGTGTGCATGAACTTAGGAGCAAAGGAAGTCGAGCGTAAGATGCAGCAGACGAGAACGATTGCACAGAGAAGTGAGTCAATAGGCTCGGTGCATCCGAGGGACGCAGAAGCTGCAAAAGAGTACGTCGGTAGAGCAAGAAGGACGTGTGCGGCGTCCGAGGGATGAGAAGCTGAAAGGAAGGACGTTCGAGGGGCGAAAGGCCAGACTCGGGTTCGGGTGAGCCTAACTCCGGTTGATCAGAAATCACCCAAGAAAATCTGTTGGAGATTGGTCAGTAAGCTGCTAACCAAACCTGACTCGGACGCCCCTATGCATAGGGGCGCCTGGGCTTTCGAGCCCCTGTATGCATAGGGGCGCTCGAGTACTCGTGGCACCCTTATGCATACAAGCGCCCGATAGCCTACTTTATCCACCCAGCTAGCCGTTTGCAATCGTTGTGTACCGGATAACACCCAAGCCACGTGTCAGGCGCCCTCAAGAACTCAGGCACCCCTATAGTGCCATGTCGGCAAACGGATAGAACTGACCGGGGCTATAAATAGGCCCCTAGAGCTAAGTACCAAATCATCTATCAACTGAAATGAATTCTTTCTTGTTTTCTAGCTTCTTGTGTTTCAAAGTTTCTAAAAGACTTCTTCGCCAGAAGGAGATTTTGATAGTGAGTTTCAACCATTTTGGATTAGCAATCACCTAGGTTGCAACTAAGTAAATTTCTGTGGCATAGTCTTTTACTAGTTTAATTAGTTTATGCTCATTTTATTTTATTATTGTAACTAATCTGGAATCCTTGTGAGTTACACAAAAGATTTATTTTTATTTTCCAGCGACAATTCATCCCCCCTCTGGCCGGTCCACCTCGATCTGACACCTTAAACCCTAAACCCATTGATTGATTGAACGGGGTCCATCATTAGGCATCAATGGATTTTGATCGAAATCCATTGATTGACCTAGGAGCCTTAGATTTCGAAAATTTTGGCATTGGATGGAAGAAATAGGTGTCTAGATTCTATTTATGACATCTAACTCTAATTATGACACCCTGATATGAATCTATGACAGTATGCCAAGTGGCACACCCTCTTGGAGCTAATCTTGCAAAAACAACTTCAAGTTGGAGTTGGTATTAAAGGTTTCAAGTTTTTGGAACTAATCTTGTAAGTGGTCGAAATAGTAATTAAGATTGTAATTTAACTGCCTTGAGCCAAGTGAAACCACTGGACCTGAAATGAGTCCAATCGGGGTCCACTAGCTCCATCAATGAGTTTTGACCAAAACTTATTAATTGACCTAGGGGCTTTGGATTTCGGAAATTTTGGCATGGGATGGAAGGGATGAATGTCTAGATTCTAATTATGACCTCCAACTCTAAGTATGACACCCCCACATGAATCTAAGGCTGCATGTCAAGTGGCATACCCCTTAGAGATGGTCTTGCAGAAACAACTTCAGGTTGACGCTGTTTCTGACTGATTTAATTAGTTCCACTTAGTAGAGCTTATTTTCTCGAATTAGCTCCACTAAGTAGAGTTGGTTTGAGAAAATCAGCTCCACAAGTGGAGCTGGGGTTTGAAAAATTCAGCTCCATAAGTGAAGCTGATTTTCTCGAATTAGCTCCATCAAGTAGAGTCGGTTCGAGAAAATCAGCTCCACAGGTAGTACTGATTTGACTAACTCCACTTGCATCGGCTCCATTTGTGGAGTTGATTTTCTCGAACCAACTCTACTTGGTTGAGTTGATTTGAGAAATCAGCTCCACTTGATCAGCTCAACTCATTTATTTACTTAAAATTAATTTTATTTATGATAGAATTGATTTTTTAAATTAGTTGATGGAGTTGATTTTTTAAAATTAATATTATCTTATATGCAGAAGAGAGCCAAGTATATTGTGAGAGAGATTTTTTTTTACATGCAAATGAGATTTGAAAAGTATTAAAAATTTTATCAAAATCATATCAAATGGTCAAATCCCGCACACGGGTGTACAAGCTATCGTATTTTTAATATATTTGAAAATAAATTTTATTTTAATTATGCGGCACGTGAGAACTTGTTTTTATTTTAAATTTCATTTTGTCGGGCAAACGCACTAATCGAACATGAAAAACTTGTTTTTGTCGTGCTTCAAAATCATCGATTGCTTAATTTAGATCTATTTTTAGACTCATCGAACATGAAAAACTTGTTTCATATTCCAATCTATAGTCGTTTTCTTTCTTTATTTTTTAATCCCCACTCAAACCATCGAGTCGACAAGGTTAACACAGAACAGAAACATATTCCACTCCAGGTAGAGAAAGCATCCAATAAAAATGAGAAACAACACAAAACAACTAAAGATAAAACTAACAACAATTACTTGTGTTTTCAGACAGCTATTCTCCAGCGTATCATATACCAGGCTAGCGGATGAGAACATGTGGAAGGAAGCACAGAAAATAAACGTTTTGAACAGAATATATCCTTCAATTTTCCAATCGAGTAAAACTAATAAAGGTATCGATTAAGTGAAGATGCTGAACATCTGGATGCTCATAACCCCGGGAGAGATCAATCACTTGAACGGTTACTGCTTCCAGAATTCCTTTTCCCTCCATACCTCTGAATAAAAACAGTAAACCAATTCAAGAAAAACCCACAGGAATACATTTATCAAAACACATGAAAACATAAAAGTTTGGCGAAAAAAAGTAGAGCCTTATTTACAAATTGAACTGTAAAGTCCAACATGACTCTAATTTAACCTCTTGAAACTAATATTTTAGTTTTACTGTTATACTTTAGTCTTAGATTCCGGTTGACAGTTATTTGGAAAGAGTTAAGATGATTCACGAAATTCTGCAACTCAATTGACTTCTTAGGAACATAAAGGGCCAAAACCATCAGAGGCAAAATTGAAGCTAACCCTGAAACTATCTTGAAATAAGCCATTATGTTCAGGTATCGATAAGAAAATAATTGGTCCTTAAACTGAGCATAGACGATATCAATTTTGCCAGCTGCCTTAAGGCAGAAGAAAGTCAAGTTTACATGAAGAGAAATTGAAGGGGATATAGGAAGAGTTATATTTTGTGAAGAATATAATTAAATAATGATCATCTCTGCTTCATTCCTTTTTTCCAAGTAAACAAACTGTGTCCATAGTGATACTTACAGGGTATCCTGACGTTAGAGTTGTGCCTTTGTATTCTAACACTTTCAGAACCATCATAATGAAATATTAAAGAAAGAATAGTGACTCCATAACTATAAAGCCTAAAATACTAACGAGACTAACCTGCTTCCCAAGGTTGAACGGCACATACTTGAACTTGATCATGTGGGTAATTTGACGCTTCATTGTCAGAAAGAAAAGAACCACCCAATAACATAGCAGTATGGGCCAAAAGACAGGAACATCAAACACAGAGAAGAAAGTCATCACAAAAGCAACACAGAAAGCTTTTGTTATTGAATACCTGAATAATTGTGAAGGAGAACGATTACATGAACATTCTGATTAACGTCATTTTAAATGAACAGGTAACAGAAACAAAGGGATGACAAAGTTCAAACAAAAATATAAAAGTAGAACATAAATATATATCAGTAAACAGCAACAATAAGTCAATTTAACTCCTTAGACATCCCTACTAATTTAACTGATTAAATAAAAGGCTATGCATGGATCACTAACTGTATCTTGTTCATCAGTAACCTGGATAAAAAAATTTTACACCCTAATCTCTTGTAGATGTTATCAAACATGATTTTATGATATACTTATAAAAAAAATCTATGCAAGCATCGCAAAGCTCCACTTGCACTTTTATCATATTGTTTCTTTAAATAATATCAATAATTATGAAGGAATTAAATTTTGTTCCTCTTCCTGTTTATGATTTTTATTTATAGTAACAACCATTTTTTATGAGATTCGTTCTCGGTACAATGTTGTTTATGTTTTGAAGATTGCTTTGTTATCCATTATCCTTCTTTAACCCAAAATGTAATAGTCTATTACATTAACAATCAGTGATGCTATTACATAGGATCACTGTTATTGAATGCACTAGGCAATTTTGAGGCAGGAAGATCCTGCAATGCTTGAGTTGACAAGTCGAAAGGTGCCAATCTAAGCAAAGTATGAACTTTATATAAATGTATCATTTTAATATATATATATATATAATATATATATATATATATATATATATATATATATATTATATATATATATATATAGGAATGAAGCAATAAGGATTCATAGAAAACCCAACTTCTGAGTGTAAATCAAGTGCTCAACTCTCAACTTAAGCTAGAAATAATTAACAAACTCTATTTTAATCTATCCATTGAGGCTGAGCATTAAAACAAGAAGATTATATATTAATGAGAAACCTAGAAAGAGTAAAATACCACATATGTAAAACATACAGTATTTATCAACATTACCAAAGAAAGGTTAAATAATAGGAAAAAAAAACAGCTTGAATTTTGCCTTGTTCCTCTTCGAATCAGTGAGGTGACCACCTAGATGCCTGGGATCCAGATGCAGGCACTTGTCTAAGGCATACCTGGATAAAAGGACTCCCTCAAGATGCACTTGAGGCGCTAAAGACTCATCTAGTTTGACCACATACAAGAGCATGTACCACAAACGGTGGGCGCATGACAATTCTGGCGTAATGGTCAGGAATCGATTCACGGGAACTGACGACCTAGTGCTTCCCCACTATACGCTTCCCGCCTGTGTACCTGCATTTATCTCCCTCCATATCCGTGGGGCTAGCCAGCCAGCCACGCCGAAAATATCCTAATAGCCTAAGCAGCGCCTAGGCAGGAATAAGTGGCCCTAGGCGCCGACTAATTGGTTGAATTGTCTAGACGCTGCGAAATAGTGTAGGGTTTTAATGATTTGTTCATTTGGGCTTTTGAATTTAAAGCCCAATTAAAAAAATGGAATGTAACCTTTTTTTGTGTTGGGTTTAAGTTTTATTAGCCCTAAACTTTGATCCAACAAGAAAATTGATTTGTTGGCTTGCCTTTGCAGTTAACATCAAACTTCATCTTCACATACTGAGTAACCAGAACTAGAGAAATCAAAGCGAATGAAGAAGCCCCATTTTGGAGAAATCAAAGAGTTAAAAAGTAGAATAAATTTGTGATATTTTATTAGTTGTGTATGAACTCATTTTAAATTTGATATTATTGTGTTGGAGTTATAGAATGTGATTTATTATGTAATTTATGTTGATCCCGTGGAACCCACCAAGGCTGCTTAGGTGCTAGGCGTTGACCTGCCGCCCGACTAGCGCCTAGTGAATTTTAGAACCTTGAAAATAACTAAAACAGAGCT
>JAGFNQ010003464.1:189271-245462 GCA_024364735.1 Boesenbergia rotunda
CTGACAATGATTAAACAGGTTCCTAAGTATGGAAAATTTCTGAAGGATCTTTGTGTTCACAAGAAAAGACTTAAGGAAAATGAATTGGTCAGCATTGGGAAAAATGTTTCATCACTCATCCATGTCATACCTCAGAAATGTGAAGACCCTGGCATGTTATTGTATCTTGTGAGATAGGGAGCACCACACTACATGATGCCATGCTGGATTTAGGAGCTTCCATTAATGTAATGCCCAGGACGGTCTTCCAGATGCTTGGCATTGGTCCTCTGCAGCCCACTGGAGTTGTGATCCAGCTAGCAGATAGAAGCCAGACCCGCCCGGCAGGAGTTATTGAAGATGTTTTGGTTAAAGTGAAGGAGTTGATTTTTCCTGCGGACTTCTACATTCTAGACATGGAAGGAGAATATCTTGCACGTAGATCCCCACTCATCCTTGGGAGGCCTTTTCTGAAGACGGCCAAAACAAAGATTGATGTTTATGCTGACACACTTTCGATGGAGGTGGGAGACACAGTAGTCCAGTTTAGCATTTTCGATGCCATGAAGGACCCTAGGGGAGATCACTCTATTCTGAGCTTGGACACCGCAGATGAGACTGTTGAGGCACAGTTTATTGATGATGATGGTGCATTTGATATAGTGGGAGGAGCTTTGATTTCAGAGGAAGCTGAGGAGATAGATGGAAAAGCATGTGACTGCCTCGATTTCAAAACTAAAGCTTTACAGGATTTTTCTTGTTTTCTATTTTGTGATGATATTGCTATTGATAGTCCTAATCTTTTTAATAAGGTTGTTGCAGGTATTATTAAGGAGGCATGCACAGAAGAGGATTCTACAGGTGTAGGAGATTGCACAGAGCCCCAGGGACCACCACCATTTCCACAAAGTGTAGAGGATTGCACAGAGCCCCAAGGATCACTTATTCCAGTTGAGGGCCTACTAGAACTTGAACCTGATATGGAACCTATACTTGACCAGGAGGAAGCTATGGACACATCTATCATTGTGGAACCTCCAGGTATTTTTCAGCATGATCATGTAAGTATTTCTTTTATTTTTTTGGAAACATCAAGAGAGGTATCAAAAGTTGATTTTATTGGCTGCGATAGAATTCTTGATATATATTGTGTGGGAAATAATTGTGAAAATCTCATTGAGATATCCAAAATAGATTTCATTGATTATGATAAGTGTCTTGATGCATCTTGGGTAGATATTCAATGTAGAAAATTCTTTGAAGTGCCAAAAATTGATTTTATTGGATGTGATGCATTTTTTGATACATTTTTTTGTAGAGATTGATGATATTACACTTCTGTCTTTCCCTGTAAGCAGGAGAAAGGTATTACATGATTTTGCAGGGTCACAAAGACTTCTGGAGTTGGTGCTTCATCTGAACGGACTCAAACCTCTTGGAAGGTGTTCCAAAAAGAATAAAGAGGTTGCTGTAAAGTCCAAGTGTGGGGGAGCGATGCACCGTAAAGTTAAACAAATAAAAGAAGCTCTTTCTTTCCACTACCACGATGGAGGCTATTTCTTGACAGACTTCGACCACCAGAGATAAAAGGGAGTTTGATCTTTGTTGCCTTTTCCTTTATTGCATGTTTTCACTTTTAAAATGAGTCCTTGCTAATAAACACGTGAGTAGAGTAACATGAATAAAAGTCATTGTAAATACCATGTCTTTTCTTTTAGCACTTTTTCTTGCATGACTAGGAATAAATGTATCCTTTAGATTATCTCCATAGCATTTTAGAGTCTTTTAAAAATAAATTAAATTTGGTTGTCGAAACTTAAGGTTTGAGATCATGGATGAATTCTTAGATGCTTGAGTACTATTTTGTTTTAGATTCTTAATTGAGGATTTGAGATGGATTATTTTTTCCTAGTGAGAATTAGCCTTATATTTGTGACACATACATGTTATTGTACTCTAGAACTTGCTTAGGTTCTTTCAAAACCATATTTCGATGATTGGATCACATTTATAGAGATATATTATTTTGCTTCTCATCTCATATCAATTTTCATTAATTTCCCTTGTATCACTTAATAATTCTCATTTTCCTTACTTAACCCCATTTTACTATGGAGTTGTTTGCTTGGGATGTTTTCTTAATGCTACTTTGCCCGAGACACACAAAGAATTAAGTGTGGGGGAGTGATTAGTGATTTGGAATCAATTTTTATCAAGGATGCACTTCATGTCGAAAAAAAAATTTCATTAATTTCCCTTGTATCACTTAATAATTCTCATTTTCCTTACTTAACCCCATTTTACTATGGAGTTTTTTGCTTGGGATGTTTTCTTAATGCTACTTTGCCCGAGACGGACAAAGAATTAAGTGTGGGGGAGTGATTAGTGATTTGGAATATCAATTTTCATTAATTTCCCTTGTATCACTTAATAATTCTCATTTTCCTTACTTAACCCCATTTTACTATGGAGTTGTTTGCTTGGGATGTTTTCTTAATGCTACTTTGCCCGAGACGGACAAAGAATTAAGTGTGGGGGAGTGATTAGAGATTTGGAATCAATTTTTATCAAGGATGTACTTCATGTCGAAAAAAAAAAATTTTTGCCCAATTGAGTGGAGCTTGGTACCAAGAACAAGTGGGAATTCAGTTGTGAATTGGAGGAGAAGTGTTTTTCTCATTGCAACCATCATTGAATCCGGCTGAAGGAAATTTCTGTGAACTTAAAGAAAAAAAATGATGAAAAGAAAATCAAGGTGCCAAGTTGAGTTGCAAGAAAGGGAAGTAGTTAAAGAGGAAGCCAATTGAAGCAGTGATACTCTTGACCATAATGTGAAGATCCAAACTGTTGTACCAAATTGAATTCGGACTGAAGAAGAGACAATGCTGTGCCAAAGCTGTTTTGGTCAGTTTGTTTTGAATTGCAGCTGAGTAGATTTGAAATTTAAGCAGAATTTTGTGCCAAATTGGAAAGGAAAGGGGCAAGCAAATTGGCACGCAAAAGAATGGAGTCTAAAAAGCGAAGTTGTTCTCTCATTGCTACCATCACTGAATTCGGCTGAAAGAAAAGAAAAAAAAAAGCAGAAAGAAAAGAAATAAACAACAAATCTGTGCCAAGAAGAAATAAATTTTGTGCCATGTTTGATCAAAATTCTTTGGATTTGTAGCTGCTTTTTGCTTATAAATCAGACACATCGTGCTTAATGTTGAATTGAAGCTGAACTGAAGCTGAGATACTTCGACTTTGAGCTGCTGAAATGATACAAACTGCTGTGCCAAGAAAAAAAAATGCAGAAATCTGGGGCAGTTAACAAACTTAGGAAAGAATTCTATGTTAAGGTGGAAGTCATAAGTGAAGTGGAGCTGAACACAATCTGAGCTGGAAATCCAACTCACTCATTAGAAGTTTGAATGGAAGCTGAAGTGAATTCTGAATTGAAGAGAAAAATGCAGGAAAATCTGAAACGAATGGAAAAATCTGTGCCAAGAATACCAAGAGTTGATGTGAAGCATGTTTTGATCAGGGATGGAATGGACTGCAGCTATTCTTGGCTAGGAAGATCAGTAATAATTTGCTAGGATCTGAATGGCAGCTGAAGACAATCTGAATTAAAGCTGAGTAGAAGTTGAAACAGCTGGAAAACCTGAAGCTAAACAAATTCTGTGCAGTGCAGAATTGAAGTGCTGATCTGAATTGAGTTGCAAAAGTGGATTTCAAGGGCTGCTGACAAGGATTAAGAGAGCCATCTTCACCAGCCATTAGATATTTCGAAGAGCAGCAAGCTGAGAATGCAGCTAGGGAAGAAAAGGAAAAAAATCAGGGTCAAAAAGCTGAGAATGCAGTTTGTATCAACCTAGGGCATGAAATTGAAGCTCACGGCAAGGGTTGAGTTGAAGCCGATATCTGATAGGAATTTGGAGCACATAAGGACTGAACAAGAAGCTGAACATTTAAAGTAGAGAAAGAGGAAAAATAGTTCGGAAGCAAGGTTGAAGTGTTGACCATTTTAAAGAAAAGAGAAGGAGATAAAGTGGCACACAAATGAAGACTTGGCACTATTAAATCATTGAAGTTTCTCTCATCCGGATTTAAGCCTTGCTCCAATACATTCTGACCTTGCTAGAGGATAAAAGAAAAAAAAAATCAGAAAAGAAGAGGGAACAAAACAAGTTGGCACGCAACGGGGAAGTTGGCACATTGAGATCAAATGGGTTTTCTTCATCCAAATCAAAGGAACTATTCAAATTTGACTTCGCCACACTTTTTGAATTCACTAGAGGACTGTCAAGAGGGTAGAGTTCATTGGAAATATCCTTGAGTACTCAAGTCTTCCACTTTATCAAATTTTCCATTTCCTTGATTTTTACTCCATTTCTTAACATTTCTATGTCTTTCAATTGTTTTTGTAGATGTTGATCCTCATCATGAATAATGGTGGAGATTAGACAATAAGCAAGCCTATGGTAGTGCAAGAAGCATGTGTGTTTGAGTGAGCTCCACTTCCATCATCAACTTAGAACTTAAGGAGAGAGCCACCAAAATTTTCCTTGAAAGGCTAGTGAGTTGAATTCATCTCAATGACTCATGATGGATGAAAAGGCTAAGTTGTTGATTTAAGGACAAGATACTAATCCATAGAGCTTAGATTTTTGAGAATTGACAACCTTAGGTAATTTCTTTTCATTTGCTTCTAATTATGCTTTAGAAAACCTAAGGGATACATACTTAGTGGTTTCGCGAGACGCTCAAGCTCAAGTGTGGGGGAGTTGATAAGTACCATTTTATTGATTATTTGAGTTGCTAAAATCCATGTTTGACCTATGTTTTTATTGCTTAATTGTGAAATTGCCCTAAGTTTTAGAACTTACTCCTATTTTGGACTTAATTGCAAATTTGTACATATTTGGCCACTAAATTTGTGATCTATCTTTGTAGGCATGAAAGGTTCATGGACCTAGGGCATATTGGGTCAAACATGAGTCGGAAGTGACCCGGATCGAATCATCAAGATTAGGATTAAATCTGGGCCGTCTGATTCAAAAGCGGCTAGATCTGAGCCATCCGGGACCATCTGAAGCAATCCAAGCTAGGGTTAGGGTTGATTAAGCACTCTAATCAAGATCTGAAGGTTTCATCCCAATCAGTGCTCATTCAACCGTTGGATCAAGCTTGGAGGGCTCTAGATCGTCCATTCAATGATTAGGTTGATCTGGACCATCCGTTGCACATCTGGAGGATCCAAGATACCACGAGGCAGATCCTGACCCCTAATCAACATCCTAAAAGTTTGGCTCAAATCAGAGCAAGATCAGCCGTTGGATTTCCTCAAATCAATCTGAGCCGTTCATTCATAATTACTTAAGGAAATTTTCCTCGCAGCTGACCCTTGTCGCGTCTTCGCCGTTCTTGCGTTTCTTCATTGTTCTTCATCGGTTCTTCAGATTTTTCTTCCAAGAAGGCGTGACCACCTCGATTTCATCCTTAGATCATCATCTGAATCCTTGGAGGGCAGTTTCGATCGAGAATTCATCTCAAATTTCATCCGGACAGAGGTGTTTGAGGGGTTCGGCATCATCTATGGTCCGAGCACTGAAATCTCAGCCATAATCCTTTTCCGACGATCTGAGCCACTTGTAGAGGTTCTCAGGTGAGCTCAGGTCTTCTCCAAATCAAAATCGTAGCTCAACAAACTGATATTGAAGAGTTCGGATCGGAATTCTCCCAGCTGAAGCAGTTTGAGCAAAATTGATGGATTGAAGCTGTTTTCCACTGATTTGCTGAGCCTAGGGGTTCGAAGTCAGCTCTTGCTTGACGACCAAGAAGATTTTGAGCTCGGGAAGGGATCGAGGAGTAGTTTAATTAGTTTACAATTCAGTTTTTGCTGTAGTTTAATTTCTGCCGCAATCTATCCTGTTTTTGCAATTTCTTGTATCAGCTGTTTATGATTCGTTTCTGAATTGTGTAGCTTAATTAGGTTTTAAATCTTCACGTTAAGTAGTTTAGGAGCTGGCTTAGTGATCAATCGAACTTAATTTAAGTTCATTTCTCTGTTAATTGCTTGAGTTCCAATTTCAGCTTGCGTGCCATTCAATTTCTGCATTGTCATTCAGTTTCTGAATTTGTTTCAGATTGCCTATTTTCTTAATTGTTTCTGAGCTTTTTAGTTGTTAATTTTTGCTCTAGCATTAGATAGATAGTGTGCTTAATTAACATAGCACTTAATTGTAGTTCTTTGCAATCCAATTGTGGCGTGCCAACTACATAGCTGCGTGCCATTTTATTTCTGTAAAACTCATTCTATTCTGCAATTTCCAGCTGTGGTTTTCTGAATTCTTGCTAGGTAAACATTAGATTTTTCAGCTTAGTTTTTCTGGCTTTTCGATTAGTGTATCAATCTTAGTTTGTTTGTGTTTTGCGCCCAAATCATTTACTGAATGTTTACACATTAATTCTGAATTTCTGCATATCCCATTTCTGCATTTGTGTGTTCCTCATGTTCTGAATTCAGCTCATCAATTCCTTTACTTAGTCTTGCTTAGTTCTTTCCTAATACCCTTGTTTCCCAATTGAACCAATCAGCTTAAAAATTTGAGTTGAAAGTTTACTGATTTCGTAAATTTGGTGTTAGTTTTTGGCACAAAGAGTTTAGCTTGCGTGCCAACTGTTTTGGACCTATTTGCATCGAAATTTAACCTGGTTTTGAGGAATATGATTGTGTTTGAAATCAATAAGTTTGCATTCATCCATTTCTGAATTTTGTTGGCAGTGGTTGGCTTCCAAAAACATTATAGCTGGTTGAGTTGAATTGTTTGTTTGATTTCTAAATTTCGCATGCTATTAATTGTGTTAAGCTTGTTTGTTTCCAAAATTTGCCATCACTGCACTTATTCATTGTTTAGCATCAAGATTGCATTTAATTACCATTGTGTTCCCTTTTTAATTTCGATTTAGCCACCTTGTTTGAGTAGGTTTTCTCTTGGTTGAATTTCTTAGTTGCCATTACTTGTTTAGTGCATTTAGTTTAAATTCTTTTCTTAACCTTGCACTTTCATTTCTGAATTGCGAACAACCCAAAACCCAATTACTTATTTGAAACCCAAAAACACAAACGACACATTAACACGAGCACGACTCGAAACAACGTCAACTAGTCCCGAGGAAAAATATGACCTGTGGCCCCTTTCCTACATTTTCATATTTTGATTGCAAAAAGGGTTTCCAGCTTTATTCACATTTAAATTTGAGACCCACATTCGTGACAGTCTATTTGAGGGTCATCAGCCACCCAGGGGTCCCCTATCCATTATTTTGACAAACTCTTTTAGGAAGTTTGTGTTGGTGGATCCAAAGATTATGTCATCTACGTAAATTTGGGCAATAAATATATCTTTTCCTAGGGTTTTAATAAATAAAGTTGAGTCAATTTGGCCTTGTTTAAATTCTTTAGAAGTTAAATAGGTTGATAACCGTTCATACCAGTCCCTAGGTCCTTGTTTTAGCCCATATAATGCTTTGGTTAGTTTGTAAACGTGGTTAGGTTTGTCTAAGTCATCAAACCCTGGGGGTTGTCCTACATAAACTTCTTCTTTAATGAATCCATTTAAAAAGGCTGACTTTACATCCATTTGATATAATTTAAATCCTTTATGGGATGCAAAGGCTAACAACATTCTAATGGACTCAAGTCTAGCTACTGGGGCATATGTTTCATTGTAGTATAATCCCTCTACTTGGCTGAAACCCTTTGCTACTAAGCGGGCTATATTTCTGACTATTTCTCCTTGATCATTCAACTTATTCCTAAAGACCCACTTAGTGTTAATGACGGATTTGCTCTCAGGTTTAGGCACTAGTTCCCATACTTGGTTCCTCTCAAATTGGGTTAACTCTTCTTGCATAGCTATGATCCAATCCGGATCAGGTAGAGCTTCATCTATAGTTTTAGGTTCTATTTTCGATATCATAGCTATTTGACTAAGGTTTCTATAGGAGGATCGAGTCTTGACTCCTAGAGTTGGATCACCCACAATTTGATCGGTTGGGTGACTGAGTCTGGGTTTCTTGGTTCTTCTAGAGCTTGGTTCAGCCTCAGGTCCGGCTGGTCGGTTTGGTTCACTATTTGATTCGACTCTTTGGGCTGGTTCATTTATTGGTTCGATACTTGGTTCAGTTGACTCATTAATTGGTTCAATGGTTAGTTCGTTTAAGAGTTCAATTAAGGGTTCAATAGTTTGTTCATTATTTTCTTGGTCAGAGTTTGATGAAGTTAATTCTGGATTATTAGATGTTGAGTTGATTTCTTCATCAAAAATTAAGTTTGTTGTTTCTTCAATTTTCTTAGTTTGTTTGTTGTAAACTCTATAGGCTCTACTTGTGGTTGAGTATCCTAGGAAGATACCTGGGTTTGACTTAAGACTGAAATTTTCCTAAATAGTCTTTGGTGTTTAGGATATGGACTTTGCATCCAAAGACCCTTAGGTAGTGTAGGTTTGGGAGTCTATGGTAGTACAGTTCATAGGGGGTTTTGTTGTGTCGCTTGTTAATCAAAACCCTATTTTGGATATAACAGGCTGTACTAATCGCTTCTGTCCAAAATTGGTTTGCTAGATTAAATTCGTTGAGCATAGTCCTAGCAGCTTCTTGTAATGTTCTATTCCTTCGCTCGACTATCCCATTTTGTTGGGGGGTTCTAGGACATAAAAATTCATGTAAGTACCCATTTATCTTACAGAATTCCTCGATTCGTTGATTTTCAAAATCTCCCCCGTGATCACTCCTAAGTCTTTTAATTTTAGTGTCGTTTTGATTTTCAATTAGTTTACAGAATTCATTAAATAGGTTTAGGGTTTCATCTTTGGTTTTTAGAAACCTAACCCAGGTAAACCTAGAGTAATCATCAACTATTACTAAGCAGTATCGGGTCCCGCTTAGTGACTTGGCTCCATGTGAATCAAACAGGTCAAGGTGTAGGAGCTCACGTGTAGTTTGAGTTAAATCAGATTGGGTTAGTTTGTGATTGGATTTGGTTTGTTTACCTTGATTACAAGATTCACATATTAGGTTTTCATTATTTTTAATTTTGGGAATACCTTTGATTAAGCCAAGTTGGGTAATTTTTGAGATAGTTCTCAGATTGGTATGACCTAATCTCCTATGCCAGAGGTTTGATTGTTCTAATTGTGTTAACATACATTTAGGTACAAGGGGAAGGTTTATAGTGTATACATTGTTTTTCCTAGTGCCCTTAAGCATGATTTCTGAGTCTTGGTCATTTCTAATTAGGCAGTTAGAATTGTTAAAAGTAACTATATAACCAGAATCACATAACTGACTTATGCTAAGCAGGTTAAAATTAAAGTTCTCAACCAATAGAACTTTCTTAATAATGAAATCGGATTTAAGTTCAATATTACCTAACCCAATTACCTTGAGTGTAGCATTATTGCCAAATGCCACTGAGCCTAGGTTTTTGAACTTGAGCTTGGTGAACTTCAATTTATCTCCAGTCATCTGTCTGGAGCAACCGCTATCCAACATCCATTGGTCCAAATCTTTATGTTCCCACACATAAAGAGTTTTCTTGATTTGGATCCAATTAGAGTCAGGAATAGCTTATATTGAATTTCACTGCCTAGTCTGTCTCACCCAAATCTAGGGTTTTCAATCATGTTAGCCTTACAGGTTTCGTGAGACAGCTTTTGATAGTTAAAACTATTTTGAAAATTTTGAAAACAATTAAGTTTTGATAGCTTAATTAATTTTGAAAACAATTAAATTTTGAAAACTTAATTAATTTTGAAATTTTTGAAAAGATGTTTAAATCTACAAATAACTGAAATTTTGTGTTAGATTCGAATTTGACAAAAAAAATTTGAATTTGAATTTCAAAAATTGGCTTCCACGTCTTGGCGAGGCACTAGGTCTGCTTTGGCCGTAGCCTTATGGGATCATCCACCCTTTCCTTGACAAAGCCTTTTAATGAAATTTCATTTTCAAAATTCTTTGAAAAATTTCTGGTCTAACTAGTTTGGATCTTGGATCGGTAGCTTCGGCTAGTTCCGCCAAATTGGCTTCCCTAACGTACTATCATCTCACCTCCACCCAATACTATGTTGTCAAGTTTCAGTTAAGTTTGTTCAGTCCTTAACTAACCTAAGTCTAAGCATGGTAAATTGCAGAGATTTAAATAAACAATCAAACATGCAATTGAATCAAGAATTAAAATTTATCTAACAATAAAATAGTTTTTAATTTGGCTCCCCCTGGACTATAGCCACGATAATTTAGGCAAGATGTGAATCTTGTCCTTGGGGATCCAATACTGATTTGATCCAGTTGGTTTGTTCAGGCACAGTTTAGGTACCCATGCCTGAACTTTACCTCTGGACTGATTTAGTACAGCAAAGTAAGATCTTTGCCGGGATTTGGTTCTATAGCCCAGTCCGGATCGATTTAGAACTGATTTCTGTTTCCAAGATCATGTCAAGACCCTTGGAACCAGATGTAAATCGTTCTAAAGCTGATCTAAGATCCTTAACCTGAGTTTTCAGGGAGGAGTTCTCCTTTTCAAGTTTTTCAACTTGAGTAGGAGTTCCTTCCTGAACTTTCTCGGTTGAGGGTTTAGAGTCAGCTCCCTCTTCAGGAGTTTTACTTCCTATCGGAGGGACTCGATTCGGAGTTTGGCTTTCGCCAAATCTCGAGAAAGATATGAAATTAATCACTTAACTGACATCTATTAAAACCACTCACCTTGATTTCGCCATCCTCTGAGAAGGTCAGTTACCGTCGTCCTGTTCTGACTCTGACTCGGTTCCGACTTCTTCTGAGGCAGTCAGGGCTAGGAGATTGGACTGGGGTACCTCTTCTTCTTCTTCTGAGGAAGATTGGTCCCAGGTTGCTTGCAGTGCTTTCTTTCTTCTCGTCTTTTTAGTCTCCTTTAGGTTAGGACACTCTGACTTGTAGTGGCCCTTTTTCTTGCACTCGTAGCAGGTCACGTTGGGCTTGTTTGCGGGTTCAGCTGGTTCGTCCTTTCTTCGTCCGGCTTTCCGTCTATTGGTTTGGTTCTTCAGCTCTTTGTAATAGCTCCAGGCTAGTCGGACCAGCTTAGTTTGTTCTCCTTCATCTTCTGTGTCTGAGTCTGAGTTAGACTCGGGTTCAGTTTGCAGTTTCTTCTTTGTTGATCTTCCAGATTTTCCTACAAAGAAAGCAATCCCTTTCTCGACCATATTAGAGTTAGTTTGTTCGTGCAGTTCTAATTCGAAAAATAATTCGTCTAATTTTATTTTGGAAAGATCCCTTGAGACCTTGTATGCATCTACCATAGATGCCCACAAGGTGTTTCTAGGGAAGGCGTTTAGAGCATACCTTATTAGGTCATGATTTTCAACCTTGTGACCTATAGTGTGAAGACCGTTCATCAACTCTTGGATTCGTGCGTGGAGTTGGGCTGCTGTTTCGTTATCTGCCATCTTGATGGTGTACAATTTATTCAGAAGCAGATCCCTTTTACTAATTCGAGTATCTGATGTCCCTTCGTGCAGCTCGATCAGTTTTGCCCAAAGCTCCTTGGCACTGTTGAAGGGGCCCACCCGGTTCAGTTCCTCTTTTGTCAATCCGCATTGGAGAGTCTGAGTTGCATTTGCGTCGGCTTCTATCTTGCGCTTCAGAGCGGTGTCCCATTCTGAGTAGCTTTGAGGTAGTCCTTCGGCGTTTTTGGGGATCTCCAGACCGGACTGGATGATGATCCACATGTCCACCTGAATTTTCAGGTGGACCTCCATACGACTTTTCCAGTAAGAAAAGTCTTCTCCACTGAACAGTGGAGGTTTGGCGGTGCTAAATCCCTCTTGCATGGCCATTTAATCTGAAATAGATAACTAACAGAAAACAAATTTTCCAAGACTAGGTCTTGGATTAGTAGTACTGGATGAATAAAATGACGAGGGGTGTTGCACTACCCTCGCTTAAAAAAAATCGAATAAAATATTTAACGATAATTTAAAAAATAGAAAATAATCATCCGAAAAAAAATTTTCAAACTGGTGGTTGCACCAGGTTTGAACTTCCCCGCTCTGATACCACTTGTTGGATTGAGAAACCCGATAGAGGGGGGGTGAATATCGGTAAACTTTTTCGAAAAATTTAGAGCAAGTACGCAGCGGAAATTAAAAACACCAACACATAGACACAGTCGATTTTACTTGGTTCGGAGCCTATGTCGACTCCTACTCCAAGGTCCACGGTCGTTGACCGTTTACTTTGGGCAATTCTATATAGGCGCAAATAGTTTACAAAAAAGTATTACAAAATTAAGTATAGTAAACTTTAAATAGCTCTTTTTACCGACGTCCGGGGTAGATCGACTCTTTCGGAGCAGCGGGACGTCGTCGGCTCGAGTTGGAAGGATTCCGAGGCGAAGCGTGAGAGCGGAAGAGTGTAGAAGCGTTGATTGGAACTTGTGTTCTGAAGCCTTGGTCGAGGGCCCTTTATATAGGGCCTGGGGGCGCCCGGGATGTCGGGGGCGCCCCCCACGTGTCCTTCGATCCGGTTCATTCTCGGTTAGCGTCTGATCCCCTTATCTTCGGGATCCGCTTTGACCGGGGCGTCGGGAGCGCTCGGGGGACCCGGATTGACCGGGTCAAAGTGTTATTTGCTTGTCTTCGAAGGCTTCTGGATCGAGGCTTGCGCATGGGGGCGCTCGGGACGCTGGGGGCGCCCGGGAGCAGCGGGGGCGCCCGGGAGCACGGGGGCGCCCGGGAGTTGTACTGTCGAAGCCACTTTGCATTTGTTGTGTTTGGTGTTCACCTTGGGGGCGCCAGGGACACTCCGGGCGCCCTGGTCGGCTATTGCCTCATTCCTTTGAGGCTCTCTGAGCTGCAGACACACGTTCCTTTGGTCCTGCATCCAGGGTTAGTCCAAAACACAATAAAGCAATAAAATATTTATTTATACAGCCTTAGCTGTCTTAGTTCTGACTTTGGGCTTCCAAAATGGAGCCCTAGGTCGAACCAACGCCTACTGTTCCCTCGACGGGGAACGCGTCCTTTGCTAGGGCTTTCTAATCTGCACACTTAAGTGACAACGTTAGATCACAAATAAGACTTAACTTTTGAACCCTGTTGCCATTATCAAAACACAGGTTTGACTTTGGTGCTTCCTGCACCAAAAATTTTCCCCGCAGCTGACCCTTGTCGCGTCTTCGCCGTTCTTGCGTTTCTTCATTGTTCTTCATCGCTTCTTCAGATTTTTCTTCCAAGAAGGCGTGACCACCTCGATTTCATCCTTAGATCATCATCTGAATCCTTGGAGGGCAGTTTCGATCGAGAATTCATCTCAAATTTCATCCGGACAGAGGTGTTTGAGGGTTTCGGCATCATCTATGGTCCGAGCACTGAAATCTCAGCCATAATCCTTTTTCGACGATCTGAGCCACTTGTAGAGGTTCTCAGGTGAGCTCAGGTCTTCTCCAAATCAAAATCGCAGCTCAACAAACTGATATTGAAGAGTTCGGATCGGAATTCTCCCAGCTGAAGCAGTTTGAGCAAAATTGATGGATTGAAGCTGTTTTCCACTGATTTGCTGAGCCTAGGGGTTCGAAGTCAGCTCTTGCTTGACGACCAAGAAGATTTTGAGCTCGGGAAGGGATCGAGGAGTAGTTTAATTAGTTTACAATTCAGTTTTTGCTGTAGTTTAATTTCTGCCGCAATCTATCCTGTTTCTGCAATTTCTTGTATCAGCTATTTATGATTCGTTTCTGAATTGTGTAGCTTAATTAGGTTTTAAATCTTCACGTTAAGTAGTTTAGGAGCTGGCTTAGTGATCAATCGAACTTAATTTAAGTTCATTTCTCTGTTAATTGCTTGAGTTCCAATTTCAGCTTGCGTGCCATTCAATTTTTGCATTGTCATTCAGTTTCTGAATTTGTTTCAGATTGCCTATTTTCTTAATTGTTTCTGAGCTTTTTAGTTGTTAATTTTTGCTCTAGCATTAGATAGATAGTGTGCTTAATTAACATAGCACTTAATTGTAGTTCTTTGCAATCCAATTGTGGCGTGCCAACTACATAGCTGCGTGCCATTTTATTTCTGCAAAACTCATTCTATTCTGCAATTTCCAGCTGCGGTTTTCTGAATTCTTGCTAGGTAAACATTAGATTTTTCAGCTTAGTTTTTCTGGCTTTTCGATCAGTGTAACAATCTTAGTTTGTTTGTGTTTTGCGCCCAAATCATTTGCTGAATGTTTGCACATTAATTTCGAATTTCTGCATATCCCATTTCTGCATTTGTGTGTTCCTCATGTTCTGAATTCAGCTCATCAATTCCTTTACTTAGTCTTGCTTAGTTCTTTCCTAATACCCTTGTTTCCCAATTGAACCAATCAGCTTAAAAATTTGAGTTGAAAGTTTACTGATTTCGTAAATTTGGTGTTAGTTTTTGGCACAAAGAGTTTAGCTTGCATGCCAACTGTTTTGGACCTATTTGCATCGAAATTTAACCTGGTTTTGAGGAATATGATTGTGTTTGAAATCAATAAGTTTGCATTCATCCATTTCTGAATTTTGTTGGCAGTGGTTGGCTTCCAAAAACATTATAGCTGGTTGAGTTGAATTGTTTGTTTGATTTCTAAATTTCGCATGCTATTAATTGTGTTAAGCTTGTTTGTTTCCAAAATTTGCCATCACTGCACTTATTCATTGTTTAGCATCAAGATTGCATTTAATTACCATTGTGTTCCCTTTTTAATTTCGATTTAGCCACCTTGTTTGAGTAGGTTTTCTCTTGGTTGAATTTCTTAGTTGCCATTACTTGTTTAGTGCATTTATTTTAAATTCTTTTCTTAACCTTACACTTTCATTTCTGAATTGCGAACAACCCAAAACCCAATTACTTATTTGAAACCCAAAAACACAAATGACACATAAACACGAGCACGACTCGAAATAACGTCAACTAGTCCCGAGGAAAAATATGACCTGTGGCCCCTTTCCTACATTTTCATATTTTGATTGCAAAAAGGGTTTCCAGCTTTATTCACATTTAAATTTGAGACCCACATTCATGACAGTCTATTTGAGGGTCATCAAATTTTTGGCACCGTTGCCGGGGAAACTGCTAGTTGATTTGTTTGATTTTTGCTTGTGCACTTATTTCATATCTTTCTTGATTTACTTTTGTGCTTATTGTTACATCTGGTGATCTGATTTTATTTGTTTCATCTTTATCTACTTTTACTGCGATTTGTTTTGGTTTTATGACCAGGTCTTCAGGTGGTGATCTAGAAGAATTCGACCCTGAGTTGAGAGGACTTTCAGAACCAGGAGGAGCCAGGGCATTCTTTCTGAGACTACAGACATCCCTCCTATTCAGACTATTTTCACTCACTCAGGCAGTATCATGGCAGACTGATAACCCCAGATATACTAGATTAAATTGTCACGAAAGTTGGGGCCATCAAATTTAAATGTGAATGAATGCTGGAAACCCTTTTTACAATCAAAATCTGAAAATGTAATATAGGGGCCACAGGTCGTATTTTTCTCAGGGACTAGTTGAAGGTTTGTTTGATTCACGCTTGTATTTAGGTGTCGTTTGTGTTTTTAGGGTTTCAAATAAGATCTATGGTTGTTTGCAATTTGGAAATGAACACGCAATGCAAAGATATAATTTCAACTGAAGAAACTTAAGCTATGTATTGTCCATTGAAAAACTCAACTAGTCTGAAACTTAATCAGCCTAGGCAAACTGCAGAAATGGAAGAGTAAACTGCTGTCATGTGCCAAAAATTCAAACAAGTTGTTTTCAACCTTGGGAGTTACTCAAACTGACCGAATATGACTACGCAGTAGCCAATGCTAAAGTTCCAATTGATACTAATGCAGAAATGATGACTGATGTGTTGAAAAGAAAACTCGAATTCAAAAGCAAACATAATGAAGCTCAGCTAACATTAACAGTTTGTTGAAATTTCATTCGATCACAGTTCAGAAACAATAAACTTGATACGCAGCTGGGAAGTTGGCACAGCCTAAAAGCATGACTAGCATTGATCAATTCAGCTAGTAAAAATCAGGATTCCGAAAGCTGTCTGCCAAGCAAATGATGTGCAGGGATAATTGAAGATATTCAGACTTTAGAAGACTGATCAAAACAAGACTTTAAATACTGATATTACAGCCAAAACTGTAGAATTGAAGAAATAAGCTGTGCAATTTCAGTAACCACAGAATTCATATGTGCAGGAAATACAATTCTGTATCAGAATTTCAGCAAACACGTCGATGCAAAATCGAACAAATCAAGGAGTCCAAGTGCTGGGATCTAAATGCAGAACCTCACTAATACAACATTCAGAAATGATAGCTGACAAGGTATAGAATAAAATGAACTAGCACAGATAATGGATTCAAGTTGCAGAAATTCGAATGGAAGGACTGCAATTCAGAATTGCAGAAATGAATTGGGAGAATTGATACACAAAGGCTGAGCTAAAAGTTCAGAAATAGAATTAGCTGGAAAACAAACTCAACTCTAATGCATTGATATACTAAATGCGATCTTTAATTGCAGGGAATTAACTACACAAGAATCGAAATTAAAAGAAGATGCAGAATTGAGGAATAAAACTTGGCACACAAGGAATGAAATTGACACGCAAGGTTTTAAACAGAAATAAACTGAAATTAAGTGAGACATTAACTAAACTAGCTAGCTAACTACTTGCTTGAAGATTTAAAGCTAAATTACAGCTGGAACAATGCATTAAACCAATGTAACGAATCTGAAACAAAAATGCAGAAACAGAACACGGCAGTGATGGAAATTAAAGCTACAAAAACTGAATGAAACTAAATTATCTAAGCTACTCCTCAACCATCCTCAACTCAAGAGCTCCTTGGTCGTCAATCAAGGGAGAACCTCGGACCCGCAAGCTCCGCAAATCAGTGAAGATACGTCTCTGCTACTGAAACAGATCAAAACCTGCTCAAACTGAAATTAGCTTCCGAATTCTTCAATCTCGCTGTTGTGGCTTGCGAATTGGATTTGGGAATGACCGAGACCTTCCAGGGAACCCCTCTGGTCAGCTCGGATGCAGTGGAAATGGAGCATAGCTGAGTTTGTTGAAGTCGGAGAGCAAAACTGTCGAGACCACGCGCAGCTTCACTATTGAGCACAGATCCAATCTGAACCTCACTGAGAACTCTTTTCACTAACCTAACCCTTGCTTTGATGATGGATTGAGGGATCGCGCCTCCTTGATGAAGAAAACTAGCTAAAAATTGAAGAATAGCTGAAGAAGAAGATGACTGCAGCAGAGACGCGACAAAGGAGAAGGCTGCCGGATTTTTCCTTAAGTAATAACCAATGGACGGCTGTGATTGATCCACTTCAATCCAACGGCTGATCTTGGTCAGATTTGAGCCAAACTTTGATGATGATGATCTGGGGTCAGGATCTACCTCGTGGTAGCTCGGATCCTCCAAATTTGCAACGGATGGTCCAGATCAAGCTAATCTTTGAATGGATGATCGAGAGCCCTCCAAGCTTGATCCAACGGTTAATTGAGCCCTGATTGGGATGAAACCTTCAGATCTTGATCAGGGTGCTTGATCAACCCTAGCCCTAGCTCGGATTGCTTCAGATGATCCCGGATGGCTCAGATCTAGCCGCTCTTGAATCGGACGGCCCAGATTAAATCATAATCTTGATAATTCGATCCGGGTCACTTCCGACTCAAGTTTGACCCAATATACCCTAGGTCCAGGAACCTTTGATGCCTACAAAAATAGATCAAGAATTTAGTGGCCAAATAATCCAAAAATATGTAATTTTGCAATTAAGTCCAAATTAAGAGGGAATCCTAAAACCTAGGGTAAAATCACAATTAAGCAATAAAAACATAGGTCAAACATGGATTTTAACAATTAAAATAATCAATAAAATGGTGCTTATCACAGACCACCAGAGAACTATGAAGGAACTCGCAGCACCAGATGCATCATTCAGTACTCCAGCATTGCTTATCCAGAGCTGGCGGGAGATTTCGAGCTCAGATCTCGACTCATCAATTTGCTGCCCAAGTTTCAGGGATTATCTGGAGAGGATCCAAATTGACACCTGCACGAATTCCATGTTGTATGCTCTACTATGAAGCCTCAGGGCATTTCTGAAGAAGATATCAAGCTGAGAGCTTTTCCCTTCACACTGACAGGAGCAGCAAAAGACTGGTTTTACTATCTACCCACGGGGCACGTGTCTAGTTGGATCTCTATGAAGAAAGCATTTTTGGAAAAATATTTCCCAGCCACCAGAACAACAATAATCAGAAAAAGTATCTGTGGCATTCAGCAAGTGGTGGGCGAGACACTATATGATTACTGGGAGAGATTCAACAAGTTGTGTTCAAGTTGCCCCCAGCATCAGATCAGTGAGCAACTTTTGATTCAGTACTTTTATGAGGGATTGCTGCAGATGGACAGGATTATTATAGATGCTGCAGCTGCAGGAGCCCTAGTGAATAAAACGCCAATTCAAGCTAGGGAGCTCATTTCTAATATGGCGGAGAATTCCCAACAATTTGGAAGCAGAGCCTTGACCACCAGAGGAGTGGGTGAAGTTCAGATAGTTCCTACTGATCAGAAAGAGATAAGGAATTCATTGGCAGAGATCACATCACTTATTAAGCAATTGAAGGTTAATAATGCAAATCAAGGCTCAAATCTTTCAGCAACTCCACAAGCTAATCAAGTAATGAGTTTGTGTGGCATTTGCTCTAGTCAAGAGCACACTTCAGATTCATGTCCCACCCTCCAACAAGACGAGACAGTAGCAGCATTGGTAAGAGGACAATTTCAAGCAAGAAACAATCCTTACTCCTCTACTTACAACCCCGGTTGGAGGGATCACCCAAATCTTAAATATGGGAACTCTTTCTGCCAACAAAACCCTCAAACGCAGCAATTGCAGCAGCCTCCACATAATTTCCAGCAAGCACAGCCCCAATTCCAGCAGCCACAGCAATTTCAGCCTGCGGATCTGAATTTACAGCCTACATTTCAGCAATCGCAGCCCCTATTCCAGCATTTACAGCCTCAATTCCAGCCATATCATCAAGGGCAACAAGGTTTTCAATCATTTCCAGCTTTCCAAACTCAAAAACAACAGAATTTCCAGCCTTCCCAGCCCTATAATCAGATTTCACAGCCCTACAATCAAGGGTTTTAAAATCAGAATTTTCAGTCCTCATCACTGAATTTTTTACTTCAAAATTAGAACTTTCAAAGCTACAACTCCCAGCAAGATTTCCAAGTATATCAGCCCGCTAATCAGCCCTACCAACAGCAAATTCCACCCTCCTATCAGCCCCAACAGCCCTATGTTCCACAATTTCAGCCTACTTCATCTTTTCAAAATCAGTCAAGGCAATATGCTAACCAAGGAGGCTATGGGAGCTCAAGTGGAGGAAATGCGCAACAACAACAACTGATGGACATGCTTTACAACAACAGCAGCAACAACAGCAAGCTTGGCAACAACAACAACAACAAGTTTTACAACAATACCAACAAAATCTTGAGAGGCAAATGGGACAATTGGCTAGTGGGATTAATCAAAGTCAAGCTCAAGGATCAAGTCAACTACCTTCCCAAACTATTCCTAATCCAAAAGGAAACGTGAGTGCTATTTATTTGAGGAGTGGGAAGGTTACATCATCTCAAAATGGTCAAAGAGCTGAAATTTCAGAAAATCGGACAGCACCTTCAATTCCAGCTCAAAACAGCCATGAAACGACTTCAAATTCAGCTGATTCCACCCCTAGCCCGTTCCCAACTCCTTCCTCAAGAAATCCTCGAATTTTGGTGGAAAACGGAGAAGAAATCAGTGCCGAGGCCTATTTTACTGCCGCCACTTAGCATGGGACAGCAACCCAGAAATCAGCCTCTCCACTTCCGGCCAAAGAAGATGAAGTTAGGGTTCCCTTGCCTTTTCCACAGGGGAGAACTCCAACAAAAAACAAGTGGAGGAGGAGAAAATCAAAGAGTACAATGAGCTGGTAAAACTTTTTAGCAAAGTAGAAATTAATGTACCCTTGCTGACAATGATTAAACAGGTTCCTAAGTATGGAAAATTTCTGAAGGATCTTTGTGTTCACAAGAAAAGACTTAAGGAAAATGAATTGGTCAGCATTGGGAAAAATGTTTCATCACTCATCCATGTCATACCTCAGAAATGTGAAGACCCTGGCATGTTTATTGTATCTTGTGAGATAGGGAGCACCACACTACATGATGCCATGCTGGATTTAGGAGCTTCCATTAATGTAATGCCCAGGACGGTCTTCCAGATGCTTGGCATTGGTCCTCTGCAGCCCACTGGAGTTGTGATCCAGCTAGCAGATAGAAGCCAGACCCGCCCGGCAGGAGTTATTGAAGATGTTTTGGTTAAAGTGAAGGAGTTGATTTTTCCTGCGGACTTCTACATTCTAGACATGGAAGGAGAATATCTTGCACGTAGATCCCCACTCATCCTTGGGAGGCCTTTTCTGAAGACGGCCAAAACAAAGATTGATGTTTATGCTGACACACTTTCGATGGAGGTGGGAGACACAGTAGTCCAGTTTAGCATTTTCGATGCCATGAAGGACCCTAGGGGAGATCACTCTATTCTGAGCTTGGACACCGCAGATGAGACTGTTGAGGCACAGTTTATTGATGATGATGGTGCATTTGATATAGTGGGAGGAGCTTTGATTTCAGAGGAAGCTGAGGAGATAGATGGAAAAGCATGTGACTGCCTCGATTTCAAAACTAAGCTTTACAGGATTTTTCTTGTTTTCTATTTTGTGATGATATTGCTATTGATAGTCCTAATCTTTTAATAAGGTTGTTGCAGGTATTATTAAGGAGGCATGCACAGAAGAGGATTCTACAGGTGTAGGAGATTGCACAGAGCCCCAGGGACCACCACCATTTCCACAAAGTGTAGAGGATTGCACAGAGCCCCAAGGATCACTTATTCCAGTTGAGGGCCTACTAGAACTTGAACCTGATATGGAACCTATACTTGACCAGGAGGAAGCTATGGACACATCTATCATTGTGGAACCTCCAGGTATTTTTCAGCATGATCAGGTAAGTATTTCTTTTATTTTTTTGAAACATCAAGAGAGGTATCAAAAGTTGATTTTATTGGCTGCGATAGAATTCTTGATATATTTGTGTGGGAAATAATTGTGAAAATCTCATTGAGATATCCAAAATAGATTTCATTGATTATGATAAGTGTCTTGATGCATCTTGGGTAGATATTCATGTAGAAAATTCTTTGAAGTGCCAAAAATTGATTTTATTGGATGTGATGCATTTTTGGATACATTTTTTGTAGAGATTGATGATATTACACTTCTGTCTTTCCCTGTAAGCTGAGAAAGGTATTACATGATTTTGCAGGGTCACAAAGACTTCTGGAGTGGGTGCTTCATCTGAACAGGACTCAAACCTCCTGGAAGGTGTTCCAAAAAGAATAAAGAGGTTGCTGTAAAGTCCAAGTGTGGGGGAGCGATGCACCGTAAAGTTAAACAAATAAAAGAAGCTCTTTCGCACCCCCGACTCCTCCACTACCACGATGGAGGCTATTTCTTGACAGACTTCGACCACCAGAGATAAAAGGGAGTTTGATCTTTGTTGCCTTTTCCTTTATTGCATGTATTCACTTTTAAAATGAGTCCTTACTAATAAACACGTGAGTAGAGTAACATGAATGAAAGTCATTGTAAATACCATGTCTTTTCTTTTAGCACTTTTTCTTGCATGACTAGGAATAAATGTATCCTTTAGGTTATCTCCATAGCATTTTAGAGTCTTTTGAAAATAAATTAAATTTGGTTGTCGAAACTTAAGGTTTGAGATCATGGATGAATTCTTGGATGCTTGAGTACTATTTTACTTTAGATTCTTAATTGAGGATTTGAGATGGATTATTTTTTCCTAGTGAGAATTAGCCTTATATTTGTGACACATACATGTTATTGTACTCTAGAACTTGCTTAGGTTCTTTCAAAACCATATTTCGATGATTGGATCACATTTATAGAGATATATTATTTTGCCTCTCATCTCATATCAATTTTCATTAATTTCCCTTGTATCACTTAATAATTCTCATTTTCC
Source organism: Boesenbergia rotunda (assembly GCA_024364735.1). Lineage (NCBI taxonomy): Eukaryota > Viridiplantae > Streptophyta > Magnoliopsida > Zingiberales > Zingiberaceae > Boesenbergia > Boesenbergia rotunda. The sequence continues at coordinate 211,416 of JAGFNQ010003464.1, forward strand.
CTACTTAACCCTATTTTACTATGGAGTTGTTTGCTTGGGATGTTTTCATAATGCTACTTTGCTCGAGATGCACAAAGAATTAAGTGTGGGGGAGTGATTAGTGATTTGGAATCAATTTTTATCAAGGATGCCTCATGTCGAATTCTTGTATACTATATTCCTATGGAATGTTTTTTCTAATGGATAATGTGTATTATTTTTGCTCAATTATGATCGGGATGACTTTATTTGAATAAATTTTTTTTTTTGCCCATTGAGTGACTGGTACAAGAACAAGTGGGAATTCAGTTGTAATTGGAGGAGAAGTGTTTTCTCATTGCAACCATCATTGAATCCGCTGAAGGAAATTTCTGTGAACTTAAAGAAAAAAAATGATGAAAAGAAAATCAAGGTGCCAAGTTGAGTTGCAAGAAAGGAAGTAGTTAAAGAGGAAGCCAATTGAAGCAGTGATACTCTTGACCATAATGTGAAGATCCAAACTGTTGTACCAATTGAATTGCTGAGAACAATGCTGTGCCAAGCTGTTTGTCAGTTTTTTGGCAGTGAGAGATTGAAATTTAAGCAGAATTGCCAATGGAAAGGAAAGGGCAAGCAAATGGACGCAAGAATGGAGTCTAAAAGCGAAGTTGTTCTCTCATTGCAACTATCACTGAATTCGGCTGAAAGAAAAGAAGAAAAAAAAAGAACAGAAAGAAAAGAAACAAACAGCAAATCTGTGCCAAGAAGAAATAAATTTTGTGCCATATTTGATCACAATGCTTTGGATTTGTAGCTGCTTTTTGCTTAGAAATCAGACACATCGTGCTTAATGCTAAATTGAAGCTGAACTGAAGCTGAGATACTTCGACTTTGAGCTGCTGAAATGATACAAACTGCTGTGCCAAGAAAAAAAAAAGAAATGCAGAAATCTGGGGTAGTTAACAAACTTAGGAAAGAATTCTATGTTAAGGTGGAAGCCATAAGTGAAGTGGAGCTGAACACAATCTGAGCTGGAAATCCAACTCACTCATTAGAAGTTTGAATGGAAGCTGAAGTGAATTCTGAATTGAAGAGAAAAATGCAGGAAAATCTGAAACGAATGGAAAAATCTGTACCAAGAATACCAAGAGTTGATGTGAAGCATGTTTTGATCAGGAATGGAATGGACTACAACTGTTCTTGGCTAGGAAGATCAGTAACAATTTGCTAGGATCCGAATGGCAGCTGAAGACAATCTGAATTAAAGCTGAGCAGAAGTTGAAACAGCTAGAAAACCTGAAGCTAAACAAATTCTGTGCAGTGCAGAATTGAAGTGCTGATCTGAATTGAGTTGCAAAAGTGGGTTTTAAGGGCTGCTGACAAGGATTAAGAGAGCCATCTTCACCAGCCATTAGATATTTCGAAGAGCAGCGAGCTGAGAATGCAGCTAGGGAAGAAAAGAAAAGAAAATCAGGGTCAAAAAGCTGAGAATGCAGTTTGTATCAACCTAGGGCATGAAATTGATGCTCACGGCAAGGGTTGAGTTGAAGCTGATATCTGATAGGAATTTGGAGCACATAAGGACTGAACAAGCAGCTGAACATTTAAAGTAGAGAAAGAGGAAAAACAGTTCGGATGCAAGGTTGAAGTGTTGACCATTTTAAAGAAAAGAGAAGGAGATAAAGTGGCACATAAATGAAGACTTGGCACTATTAAATCATTGAAGTTTCTCTCATCCGGGTTTAATCCTTGCTCCAATACATTCTGACCTTGCTAGAGGATAAAAGAAAAAAAAATCAGAAAAGAAGAGGGAAGAAAACAAGTTGGCACGCAAGGGGGAAGTTGGCACATTGAGATCAAATGGGTTTTCTTCATCCAAATCAAAGGAACTATTCAAATTTGACTTCGCCGCACTTTTTGAATTCACTAGAGGACTGTGAAGAGGGCAGAGTTCATTGAAAACATCCTTGAGCACTCAAGTCTTCCACTTTATCAATTTTTCCATTTCCTTGATTTTTACTCCATTTCTTACCATTTCTATGTCTTTCATTTGTTTTTGTAGATGTTGATCCTAATCATGAATAATGATGGAGATTAGATAATAAGAAAGCCTATGGTAGTGCAAGAAGCATGTGTGTTTGAGTGAGCTCCACTTCCATCATCTACTTAGAACTTAAGGAGAGAGACACCCAAAATTTTTCTTGAAAGGCTAATGATTTAAATTCATCTCAATGACTCATGATGGATGAAAAAGCTAAGTTGTTGATTTAAGGACAAGATACTAATCCATAGAGCTTAGATTTTTGAGAATTGATGACCCTAGGTAATTTCGTTTCATTTGCTTCTAATTATGCTTAAGAAAGCCTAAGGGATACATACTTAGTAGTTTCGCGAGACGCTCAAGCTCAAGTGTGGGGGAGTTGATAAGTACCATTTTATTGATTATTTGAGTTGCTAAAATCCATGTTTAACCTATGTTTTTATTTCTTAATTGTGAAATTGCCCTAGGTTTTAGAACTTACTCTTATTTTGGACTTAATTGCAAATTTACACATATTTGGATTATTTGACCACTAAATTTTTGATCTATTTTTGTAGGCATGAAAGGTTCATGGACCTAGGGCATATTGGGTCAAACTTGAGTCGGAAGTGACCCGGATCGAGTTATCAAGCTTAAGATTAATCTGGGTCGTCCGATTCAAGAGCGGCTAGATCTGAGCCATCTGGGACCATCTGAAGCCATCCAAGCTAGGTTTAGGGCTGATCAAGTACTCTGATCAAGATCTGAAGGTTTCATCCCAATTAGAGCTCATTCGACCGTTGGATCAAGCTCAGAGGGTTCTAGATCGTCCGTTCAAAGATTAGGTTGATCTGGACCATACGTTGCACATCTGGAGGATCCGAGCGACCACGAGGCAGATCCTGACCCCAGATCATCATCATCAAAGTTTGGATCAAATCAGAGCAAGATCAGCCGTTGGATCTCCTCAAATCAATCTGAGCCGTCCAATGTTAATTACTTAAGGAAAAATATGCCCAGACTTCTCCTCGTCGGGTCTTCGCCGTCTTCATTGTCTTCATTTTTGTTCTTTGCAGTTCTTCAAGTTCTTCATCCAAGAAGGCGTGACCACCTCGATTTCATCCTTAGATCATCATCTGAATCCTTGGAGGGCAGTTTCGATCGAGAATTCATCTCAAATGTCATCCGGGCAGAGGTGTTTGAGGGTTTCAGCATCATCTGTGGTCCGATCACTGAAATCTCAGCCATAATCCTTTTACGACGATCTGAGCCACTTGTAGGGCTTCTCAGGTGAGCTCAGGTCTTCTCCAAATCAAAATCGCAGCTCAACAAACTGAGATTCAAGAGTTCGGATCGAAATTCTCCGAGCTGAAGTAGTTTGAACAGAATTGATGGATTGAAGCTGTTTTCCACTGATTTGCTGAGCCTAGGGGTTCGAAGCCAGCTCTTGCTTGACGACCAAGAAGATTTTGAGTTCGGGATGGGATCGAGGAGTAGTTTAATTAGTTTACAATTCAGTTTTTGCTGTAGTTTAATTTCTGCCGCAATCTGTCCTGTTTCTGCAATTTCATGTATCAGCTGTTTAAGATTTGTTTCTGAATTGTGTAGCTTAATTAGGTTTTAAATCATCACGTTAAGTAGTTTAGGAGCTGGCTTAGTGATCAATCGAACTTAATTTAAGTTCATTTCTCTGTTAATTGCTTGAGTTCCAATTTTAGCTTGCGTGCCATTCAATTTTTGCATTGTCATTCAGTTTCTGAATTTGTTTCAGATTGCCTGTTTTCTTAATTGTTTCTGAGCTTTTTAGTTGTTAATTTCTGCTCTAGCATTGGATAGATAGTGTGCTTAGTTAACATAGCACTTAATTGTAGTTCTTTGCAATCCAATTGTGGCGTGCCAACTACATAGCTGCGTGCCATTTTATTTCTGCAAAACCCATTCTGTTCTGCAATTTCCAGCTGCGGTTTTCTGAATTCTTGCTAAGTAAACATTAGATTTTTCAGCTTAGTTTTTCTGGCTTTTCGATCAGTGTATCAATCTTAGTTTGTTTGTGTTTTGCGCCCAAATCATTTGCTGAATGTTTGCACATTAATTCCGAATTTCAGCATTTGTGTGTTCCTCAAGTTCTGAATTCAGCTCATCAATTCCTTTACATATTCTTGCTTAGTTCATTCCTAATACCCTTGTTTCCCAATTGAACCAATCAGCTTAAAAATTTGAGTTAAAAGTTTACTGATTTCGTAAATTTGGTGTTAGTTTTTGGCACAAAGAATTTCAGCTTGCGTGCCAACTGTTTTGGACTTATTTGCATCAAAATTTAACCTGTTTTTGAAGAATATGATTGTGTTTGAAATCAATAAGTTTGCATTCATCCATTTCTGAATTTTGTTGGCAGTGGTTGGCTTCCAAAAACATTATAGCTAGTTGAGTTGAATTGTTTGTTTGATTTCTAAATTTCGCATGCTATTAATTGTGTTAAGCTTGTTTGTTTCCAAAATTTGCCATCACTGCACTTATTCATTGTTTAGCATCAAGATTGCATTTAATAACCATTGTGTTCCCTTTTAATTTCGATTTAGCCACCTTGTTTGAGTAGGTTTTCTCTTGGTTGAATTTCTTAGTTGCCATCACGTGTTTAGTGCATTTAGTTGAAATTCTTTTCTTAACCTTGCACTTTCATTTCTGAATTGCGAACAACCCAAAACCCAATTACTTATTTGAAACCCAAAAACACAAACGACACATAAACACGAGCACGACTCGAAACAACGTCAACTAGTCCCGAGGAAAAATACGACCTGTGGGCCCTTTACTACATTTTCATATTTTGATTGTAAAAAGGGTTTCCAGCATTATTCATATTTAAATTTGAGACCCACATTCGTGACAGTCTATTTTGGCTCCGTCAGTAGTCCGTTCATCAGCTCCTAGATTCTGGCATGGAGTTGTGCTGCTGATTCATCTTCATTCATTTTTATCGTGTAGAGTCTGTTCAGCAACAGATCTCTTTTGCTGATTCTGGTGTCGGAGGAGCCTTCATGCAGCTCAATCAGCTTGCTCCAAAGTTCTTTGGCGTTGTTGAAAGGTCCCACCCGGTTCAGCTCTTCCTTGGTTAATCCACACTGCATCGTCTGGGTTGCCTTTGCATCAGCCTCGATCTTCTTCTTCAACGAGGCGTCCCATTCAGAGTAGTGTTGTGTCACTCCTTCTGCGTTCTTGGGGATCTCGAGGCTAGATTGGATTATTATCCACATATCCACCTGAGTTTTCAGGTGGACTTCCATCCGGCTTTTCTAGTAGAAGTCTTCTCCACTGAAGAGCAGTGGTCTGGCAGTGCTGAATCCTTCTTGCATGGACATAATAGTTTCTGAAAATTTACAAAAATAGAGAACACTTATTCCGAGACTTGGTCTTGGATTAGTAATGCGGAAGAAAATTAATAGAATCGAAAACGATCGAGTGGTGTTGCACCAACCTTGATTAACGAGAAAAATTCAAAAAAAGAATTAAAATAATTTTGTAAAATCCGAAAAAAACTCTCAAATTGGTGGTTGCACCAAATTTGAGCCACCCGCTCTGATACCACTTGTTGGATCATAGAAAACGATAGAGGGGGGGTGTGAATATCGTTATTCAATTTTTCAGAACACTTAGAGAAAATACGCAGCAGAATGTCAATCAATCGCAAACTCAGATTGTTATTACTTGGTTCGGAGTCGCGGTCGGCTCCTACTCCAAGGCCCACGGTCCTGAACCATTTACTTTGAGCAATTCTATATCGGGAAAACTTTTACAGATTGATAGTAGAGATATAGAATTGGAAACTGAAATTAACAACACTTTCGTAATTTAAATTTTTACCGACGCCCGAGGTGGATCGAATTTCGGAGCAGAGGGTCATCGTCGGCGCTGGAATCTCAAAGTCAAACTTTGTCGAAGTGCTGCGCTTGAGCGAAAGTGTCTGGAGCGTTGAGAGCAATGGATATCGAAGCCTTGGGGGTAAACCCCCTTTTATGGCACCCATACGGGTGCCTGTTTTGATGGGGGCGCCTAACATGTGGCTTTCCCTGTGCGATCTCTTATCCTCAGGCTCGGTCAGCGCTTATCCATCTCCACTTGGGCGCCTGAGCTGATGGGGGTGCATGTGACCTCACGGGCGTCTGATCTGCCATTGTCCAGAGGCTTCGTGGCTGTTTGCTTCGCTTGCTTCTATTTTGCCTTTGCACTTGGGCGCCCGTATCCATCCGGGTGCCCGTATGCATTCAGGCGCCCAACCCCAGTAAGGTGCCTCACTCAATTGAGGCGCCTAGCTGCAGAAAACTAGTCCTTCGATCCCTGGATCCAAGGTTAGTTCCAAAACAAAGAAGCAAAACATATTAGCCTTTATTTACAACCTAAGCTGTCTTGGTTCTGACTTCGGGTCTCCCAAATGGAACCCTAGGTCAAACCGACGCCTACTGTTCCCTTGACGGGGAATGTGTCCTCACCTACTTCTCTCAGGAGAGTTTATCTTTTTCCATCCGGCTCCTCCGGTTGGACTTTTGCCCAATCCACCTGACCAGATCTTCGTGCCTAACTTCTGGTCAGATCTTCTTGCCCAACTCCGGTCAGGTCTTCGGTGCCCAGCCCGTTGCCAGGACTTCTTGCCCAGTCCTTGACCAGGACTTCTGGCCCAACTTCCGGTCAGGTCTTCTTGCCCAGTCCTCGACCAAGACTTCTTTGCCGAGCCCTATGCCAGGACTTCTTGCTTAGTGTACCTATGACTTTTCTTGCACACTCAGTAAGCATGCTAGATCATAACACAACCTTAACTTCTGAACCCTTTGCCATTATCAAAACACATGTTTGACTTAGGTGCTGCTTGCACCAACATCTGCTTCTCCTCAGCTTGGATCGATCAGATCTGTAACGGATGGCTCAGAATACCCTTCCTTTTGAATGGATAGCTTAGACTCCTCTCGAGCTTGATCCAACAGCTAGATGCCTTCTGATTTGGACCAAAACTTCAGATATTGATCTATGATCTTGATTAACTCTATCTTGAGCTCGAATTGATCAGAAGCTGATAGATGGCTCAGACTCCCCGTTTCTTGATTGGACGACCCACATTTATCCATCTCCTGATCCTCTTGATTGAAGCCAAGTCTGAGCTCAAGTTCGATCCAATCTGATCTAGGTCCATAATCGTTCGAAGCCTACAAAATTAGATTCAAATTTTAATGCCAAAATATCTCAAATATACAAAGATTTTCATCCAAAGCTAAAATAGAAATAACTCATGGATCTTAATGTAAATGCAAACTTAAGCATATAAAAAGGGATCAAAACATGGATTTGAGAGCCTAATTTAATTAACAAAATGGTCATTATCAACTCCTCCACACTTGCTCTTGGGCGTCTCGCACAAACTAACTAGTGAACTAATGATATACCCCCTAGATCATTCTCAATCATAGTTAGAAGCAATTGAAAGGAAATTACCTAGGGTTGTCAATTCTCAAAAATCTAAACTCAATGGACTAGAGTCTTGTCCTTAGTCAACAACATAGTATACTTCATCCTTCATGACTAATTGAGATGAATTGAGCACATAAATCCTCTCAAGGAAATTTTAAGTGACTCTCTTCCTAAGTTCTAAGTTTTGATGAAAGTGGAGCTCACTCAAACACAATTATGATTCTTGCACTACCATAAGCTTGCTTATGCTCTACTCTCCACCATCATTCTTGAGTTGAATCCACACCTACAAAGGCTTATTTGAACATGTTAAAGAAATATGGAATGATAAGAATGAATATAGAAATGTAGTAGATGAAATTTTAAAAAAGTGGAAGACTTGAATACTAAAGAATGCAACTAGAAGAACTTTGCCCCTCTTTCCCTCTTCTAATCGGTCAAGAAACCGATCAGACTTCTCCTGATCGGTCAAGAGATCGATCAGGATTTCCCTGATCAGATTGGTAGTCTTCTGATCGGACTGGACTTCAATGATCGGTCTGTTTGACCGATCAGGCACTTCCCTGATCGGTTTGGAGACTGATCAGAGCTCCATCAGAAGCTGAAACTGAGTTGAATTCTTAAACTGTCTTCTGCCTGAATTCTGAAACTGAGCTAACTCTTAAATTCAACTATCAACTTGTTCACATCTTCACATTCAGAAAAATCATCTAGCACCTGCCTTCCACTTGATACTCTTTTTTTTATTCATCTGTTGTTCTATTTTTTTTTCTTTTTTTTTTCAATTCCTTACAGTGCTAGCTGAACTTCCTCATCTCCACTTCAGTCTCAGTTTTTCAGACCTTCTCTTTGTTTTACTAATCCTTTTCCTTTCTTGACAGCAATATTCAGTTTCTCTCGAATAGAAGCAAACTTTTCCTTACAAATCATTCCACTATTATTCATAAATCATTCCTTTCTTCAAGCACTGACTTCTTTGAACATTCTCCACTTCAAATTTCAGTCCACTACCGCATTGCTTCTAGTATGAAGCAGGAGGAATGTCAATCATCAGTTCGATGAGGTGCCACATTAACCATAGTTGGGACCTCATTGACAAAATTGCAAGCAAGCTTGGTGCCACAAAACACTTCAAAACTCTAGCCACCTTCGGAATAAGATCATGGATTTCAGCAGTAATTTGGCAGTGACAATAAGCATTCACTTCCCTTCAGAATTTTCCTCATAGAATTTGAAACATCAAATAATAATTAGGAATTTAGATGCTTCAAATGTTACCTTCACTAACCACTTCTTGTAACTAATTCTTGATACAAAACTCCTTCAAATTGGCACCTTTTCATCCACCGCAATTTTTTTCTTTCTTTTGAATTGCATCCTTGATACTTTCTTCATTCCTTTCGATCCATCAAAACAGATTGTCAACTATAATTCAACCAGAAATAAGCTTCCAAAATGCATCATTTCTTACTGAAATACTTCCAAAGCACTAACCACCTCCCCCACACTTAGCTCTTTGACCGTCTCGGGAAAAGTACCATCAAGAAACAATCAAAGCATCCAAGTCCATGGAAAATATTGATATGAACAGAAAAATAGGGGAAGGAAAATAAAATATAGAATAGATCAACAAGAAATATTGCAAAAATATGATATGAAAAAGGAAACAAAGTGATTCACCTCTATAAATGTGGTCCAATCATAAAAATAAAATTTTGAAAGAACCTAAGCAAGTTTTAGAGTACAATCACATGTGTGTATCTCAAAAATAAGGCCAAATCCTGACTAGGTAAAAAGAATTAATCTCAAATCATCAATCTAGAGTCCATAGCTAAGTAGTACTCAAGTATCCAAGAATTTTTATCCATTGGCTCAAATCCTAAGTTTTAACAACCAAATTTATCTCACTTTCAAAGGATTCTAAAATGATATAAAGAAAATCTAGAGGAATACATTTATTCCAAATCATGCATGCAACAAAGTGCCAAAAAGGATAAAATGGTATCTATAATGAATCTTTATTCAGTCTACACTACCTAAGCATTTATTAACAAGAACGCATTGTAAAAGAAAAATTTACTGCTAGAAAATATAAAAATGGTATATACAATGAAATAACAGTGTAAGAAAGATCAAACCCCCCTTTAAGTTGGGTAGATAGCACGGAGCATCCATCTCGGTAGTGGGGTGGTTTGGGTGGTCGAGAGAGCTATCCTCACGTGATCAATATCATAATGCACTGCTCCCTCCCTCATCAACTTCACATAAGTATGTCCCGGTGGTCGGAGACGATTAAGGTGCAAAATCCACTCTCGGGGTGAATTGCTACGTGTCAAAGGAAGCTCAACTCCTCCCACTATATGCTCTTTGGAAGTCCTTTCGAGAGGTTGGAGGCTATTTAGTTGGAGCACCCACTCAAGAAGCCTATGGCACCCTGCAAAACCATGAGAAGGAAATACCTCCCGCACGCACGCAGGGAAAGAAAAAGATGAAATACAATCAATTTCTACATAGAATGTATCAAGAAATGCGTCACATCCAATAAAATCAACGTTAGATACCTCTATGAGTTTTCCTAAAAAATTAGGAGAAATACTTACCTTGTCGTTCTGAAAAATACCTGAAGGTTCTACCAGAGTGGATGTAACTCTGACATCCTCCTGGTCAGGTAAAGGCTCCACCTCAGGCTCAGGTTTTAGTGGGCATACAACTAAAAGAGGTGATTCTTGGGTCCTTGCTCCCACCATGAAAGTCCCTACACTTTCATACCTATCCTCTGAATCTCCTGATATGTCAATCAATATAGGTGATCCCTGGGGCTCAGTGCAATCCCCTACACCTATAGAATCATCTCCAACTGAAAGTGAATCAGATACAATAGTCAAATTAGCCACCTCTATAGCGCCTCCTTAACGTCATCTGAGCTAAAATATCCTTTATGAATATCAAGTGAAATTCTATCAGCAAATAAATCTGCATCAACTAGCTCATCTAAAATACCCATGCTCATGATAGAATGATCCTCTCTGGGGTGCTGTGGGAAGGGTAAAGGGACTCTCGGTTCCTCCACTTGAGCTGAAATTTTTGGAAGTGAGTCTTGAGTAGGAATTTGAGTAGGTATAACTGCTGTAGGAGCACTAGTTTCACTGATTTCTCCTTGTTCTTCCACCAAATTTGCATGATCAATAGAAGAAGGACTTAGGCTTGAACTAGGGTTACTTTCAACTGATGTAGAATCCATTTTGGGGCTGTTATGAGCTGGAAAACTATTTGCTAGAATTTTTTTAGAAAAATCAGCCCTTTGAGCATTTAGACTTGAAGCCACTTTCCCACTCCTCAAAGTCATTGCACTAACTTTTCCCTTAGGATTAGGAGTAACTTATGATGGTAATTGACCCTATCCTTGGGCCTATAAGTGATTCATTCTACTAGCTAGTTGTCTAATGTGTCTTTCAATGTTTTGAAGAGTGGAATCATTCTTTTGTTGCCCTTGTTGTTGTAAAACTTGCTGTTGTTGTGTAATTTGTTGCATTATCTCCTCAAGCTTTTATTGTTATGCATTAAACCCACTAGAGTTCCCAACGTCTCCTTGATTGGTATGGGACTTTTGTTGGCCTTGAAATGAGGCATTAGGTTGCTGAAAATTGTGAGTAGGCTGTCAATTCAGAAAATGAGGTTGTTGGGGCTGATTAAATGAGTAAATGGGCTGTTGAAATTGCTAAAAATTAGGTTGAGAACTTGGTGGATGTTGCTGGAAATTATTGCTCTAAAAATTCTGATTTTGGGCCTGAAATTGATGATTTGAAAGCCGAAATTGTTGGGGCTGAAAATTCTGATTTTGAAACAGAAAATTCTACTGGTATGGTTGAAAAGATTGCTGTGAAGGTTGAAAACCTTGCTGATTTTGATGTTGGAAAGTCTGAAGTGGTTGAAACCCTTGCTGAAATTGTTGGAATTGAGACTGAAAAGGCTGAGTTGGTTGCTGAAATTGCTGATTTTGCTGGAATTGTGGATGGAATTGTTGATTCCCTTGCTGAAAATTCTAATAAGGCTGCTGGAAATTCTGATTTTGCTGCTAATTTTGTTGTAGGGGCTGTTGTGAAGTGTTTTACGGATAGAATGAATTATCATACTTCAAATTAGGGTGATCTCTCCATCCCGGATTATAAGTAGATGAAAATGGGTCATTCCTTGATTGATATTGTCCTCTGAAACTTCCCATCCTGAATGAGTAGGAATATTTTCAACAGCTTCTGAAACTCTTCCTTGATTTTTATTTTCTAGCTCTGAATGTTCTCTCAATTTCAGGTTCAAACTCCACAATATCACCACCTGCAGTCCTGGTCATAAACCAAACAAAATGGTAGCAAATGCATATAGAAAGATAAAGCAAATGAAATAGTATCACAGAATATGAAACTAAGCACAAGCTCAAATCAGACAAACTCAACTAGTGTCTTCCCCGACAACGACGCCAAAAATTTGATGGTAGCCCACAACGAGTGTTACGATGAGCCTCAAATTTAAATTTATAAATTGAAAACCCTTAGCTCACAAATCTAAGTGTAGTATAGGAGCCTCAAGTCATATTTTTCCAAGGACTAGTTAAGGATGCTTAATTCAAGCTTGAATTCGTCGTTTAATGTTTTGGGTTTTCAAATAAGATGGGGTTTTTTGCGAATACGAATGAAATAACAGTATAAAACAGAATGAACTCAGCTAAAGCAGAAACGAATTAGGAAATTGCGGAAACTACACTTAACCTATTTAACAACTGAGCAATTAAATTCAAAACGATGGAATTGAAATTTAAGTACTAAACTTGAATGAAGGGAACTAATTGCAGTATAGTAAAAACTAAAGCAAAGTAAGCTAAAGAAACTTAACTGAAGTGTAGATTGATACAAACCGAAACAACATAATGAAATAAGTGTTTAGAACCAAAATTTTCCTAAATTGAATATCAAATCAGTTCCTTGTCAAGATTTCCTCTTGCCGTCACACAAAAGCTGAGCTAGGAACCCTCTAGCTCAAAAACCAGCGTAGAAAACTCCCTTGATCAGTTTGCAATGGATTGATGCGAATTCATCTTCCTGATCGGTCACAGGACCGATCAGGACTTCTTCTGATCGGATTGGAGACCGATCAGAAGCGTGTCTGTCCGATCATAGAGAACGATCAGAAGCTGAAATTTATCCCCGATCTCTTCCTTGTTGAATGGTTGTATGGCGATCGAGCTCAGAAACTCTCATAAGCCTTCAGAGCCCCCGGGGCTTTGGTGCAGCGGTAGGGCAACTAGTTGTTAATCCAGGCATCCGCGGTTCGATCCCCAGCTACGGTGCATTTTGCAGGAATATTTTCTCCAAATTGGGTGCGAACCCTGGGACGCTGGGCTTCTAGACTGCCCACCGCGAGCGCATCCCGATTTACCCTGGTGACCAGTGGGAAAAATCTGTGGGGTCGGGCCGGTCACCCCAGGTTCAATTTGTCTGCTGCCTGGTTCATCATTTTTTCTCATAAGTGTTGATGCAGTCTGGCCATGATTGTTGTTTTGGTATCGACGTCGATTTTAGTTTAGGTGGATGATTATGATTATGGTTAAGTCCTGATCGGGGATTAGGGATGGTATGTGAAATCCTAGCTTGAAGGGCTAGGTGTTGGTAAATCCTAACCTAGAGGGTTAGGTGTGGAAAATCCTAGCTTGGAGGGCTAGGTGTTGGAAAAGTCCAAATTCGGAAGAGGTGGGTGAAAAGTCCTAGCTTGGAGGGCTAGGTGAAAAGTCCTAACTTGGAGGGTTAGGTGAAAATTCCCATCTTGGAGAGTTAGGTGAAAAAGTCCTGGCTTGGAGGGTCAGGTCCTAGCTTGGAGGGCTAGGTCTGGAAAAGTCCTAATTCGGAAGGGTTGGGTGAAAAGTCCTAGCTTGGAGGGCTAGGTGAAAAGTCCTAACTTGGAGGGTTAGGTAAAAATTCTCAACTTGGAGGGTTAGGTGAAAAATCCTTAGCTTGGAGGACTAAGGTGGATGAAATCCTAGCTTAGAGGGCTAGGATTGAGTCCCTCGATCGGTCTGGTGATCGATCAGGGAAGTTGGCACGCTGCTCCTTCGTGGATCGGTCCGGTGACCGATCCAACAATGACTGATCGGTTTGGTGATCGATCAGGGAGTACACAGTGAGGTTGGGAACCGACTGTGCGACTCCTGATCGATCTGGTGACCTATCAGGGAGCAGGCCATTGCCTTGCTCCTTGGCTCCTGATCGATCGGGTGACCGATCAGGGAGCAGGAAACTTCCTCACTGCCTTGTTTCTGATCAGTCTGGTGACCGATCAGGGAGCCCACAGTGAGTTGAGTTCCCCTGCTGATCAGCTCCTGAACGGTCTGGTGACCGATCATGGAGAAACCGTGACCGATCAGACTAAACGATCAACTGTCGCGAGGTTTCTCACCCTGGCCAATCAGGATGGAGCCTGATCGGTCTAGGACTATCCTGATCGGTCTGTTGACCGATCAGCCAGTGAATTCCAGGCAGGATTATGGCAAGCAGCTTTCTGGATCGGTTTGGTGACCGATCAGGTGACCGGTCAGGGCGACCGATCACATGAGTCTGCGATACTAAGTTCCTCACTAGGGACCGATCAGGTTGGAGCCTGATCGGTCTGAGATAGTTCTCATCGGTCCAGTGACCGATCACTTTAATTCAAATTGCACTGTCAAACGCTCTGATCGCGTCAGACCATACCCAATTCTCTGCATTTGATCTCTGATATTTGATTTACTGGATGATATGCTGTTCTAATAGTTTGATCAAGCTACAGGTGACAGGGAAGAATTCAAACATTAAAGGGGAAGTCAATGGAGGCTTTCCTTGGAGCAGGTTTGTCTGTTTTCTTCCACAGGTTGCAATGGGCATTGGCGCCGGCTGGAGCAGCTGTCTCGGGCTGGTCAGAGGGAAGCTCAGGGAGTCCAGAAGAGCTCAGTGGTGGCTGGTGGTTGCAGGTGAGCAGCTGGAGGCTGCAGTGAGTTGGCTTCACCTGGGTTCAGTGGAGAAACAAAAGGAGCGGGGAAGAACAGAAGAAAAAGAAGAATCGCAAGTTTGTGAAGTGACCTCTGGCTTGAGCTCTTGCTGTTTTTCTCCGCATCTTGCTCGTGCGCTCTTTGTTGATCATCTTCTCTTGAGCAAGCTACTGTGATCATTGAAGCAACCATCCCTTGCTGAAGCACTTGGGGGGAAAGAACAAGAGGCTTTGAGTCCAACAGCGAGAAGACACGAAGAAAGGGGATCGTCGCTCGGTGGAGCTCGGAGGAAGCTTGCTGTGTTCTTGTCTTTGCTAAGTGCAAAGTAAGATCTTTCTTGTGTTTCATTGTGCTTAAACTATATCCTTGATTGAAACGCTGTGGAGAGGTTTCTCCACCGAGAAGGAGGTTGCTTTCTATCCGGTGTTCACCAGGGCTTGATCTGCCGACGATCAAGGGATCGCCCACCTTACGGGCACGCCAAGGAGTAGGGGCATGTTATCCCCGAACCTTGTAAACCCTCCTTGTTAGTGATCTTACTAGTTGTGTTTGTTTGCTTTCATTTTCTATTTCTTTCTGCATACTCTGTGTTTGCTTCTTCCGCTGTGCTACTGATAAATCTAAGTGTAGAAATTTGATAAGAGTCAAAGTCCAAGTATTTGGCTATATTCACCCCCCCCCCCTCTGTAGCCATCCGGGTTCCAACAAGTCGTATCAGAGCTTGGGGCTCTGTTTTTACGGATTAACAACCGAGAGCTATCATCCATGGCTTTGAGGGAAGGTTTCTCCACCATCCGACCTCCCTTCTTTGATGGCGCTGACTTTCAATATTAGAGATCAAAGATGGAGTACTATCTTAAGATGGACATCAACACATGGTTCGCTGTGAAGGAGGGCTTCACCCCTCCAATGGATGATGAAGGCAAAGAACTTGAATCGTGGCGGTGGGCAGCCGAACAAACTCGAAAGAGCGAAGCCGGTGCGAAGGCGGTTGTCACTCTACAATGCGGCATGAACAAAGACCAACTCATCAAGGTTGGTCCATTCACAAGTGCAAAAGACTTGTGGAACAAGCTCATCGAACTCCATTAGGGCACCCGAGATTCAAGAATTGCCAAGAGGGACTTGTTCCTCAATCAACTTCAAAATCTCTCCATGAAGGAGAATGAAACGGTATGTGAGTTACATAGTTGGTTCAAGGAAGTGCTCAATGGGCTTCATTCGATTGATGAAAAGGTCGAGAATCGCAACCTTGTGAGGTATGTACTAAAAGCATTTCCAAGGAATGCTTTGTGGTCATCCATGGTGGATGCCTACAAAGTTTCCAAGGATCTATCAATTGTTAAGTTAGATGATTTATTTTGTGAAATGGAATTGCATGAAATGGCTAACAAAGGCCCCAAGGAGAAGGGGATTGCCTTAGTTGCAGGGGACCGATCCAATAAGAAGAAGAAGGAGAAGAATAAGGGGAAGGAAGTCTCTTCGTCTTCATCCTCTTCCGAATCCGAGTCCGATTCCAAGGAAGATGGCAGCGGCTCTTCTTCCTCCGAGATGGCGAACTTTGTATGAAGGATGATGAGAAGGGGTCGACGCTTCAAGGGTAAAGGCAATCCTAGTGAAGCTAAACTTGATAAGACTAATGCTTCTTGCTATGAGTGTGGTAGGAAAGGGCATTTCAAGAATGAATGCCCAAAGCTAAAGAAGAAGGAGGAGAAATCCAAAAAAAAAGAAGAAAAGTCCAAGAAGAAGAAGAAGGCTTTGAAGGCCACTTGGGATGAATCCTCCTCAAGCTCATCCGATGAAGAGAAGGAGGAGAAGAGCATAAGGCATGTGACACTCATGGCTCTTGGAGAGGAAAGCAGTGATGAATCCTCCAACTCCTCAAACGCGGCTTCATCATCTTCGGATAATGAAGAGGTAACTTCTCTTGAACTTGAGAAATGTTATAGAGTAATTGCATGCTTAACCAATATGCTAAAGAAGTCAAAAAATAAGGTTAAATCATTGCAATTAGAGATTGAACAATTGAAAGCATCTAGGGATGATAATATAGATGACTTGCATGTTGAATTGTTAGAAGATGAGATTAAGTCATCTAAACTTGAGGTTGAAAATTTAAAATCCTCTAAGGTTGAGGATGAAGATGATTTGCATGATGAATTGCTAGAAGAAGAGAACAAATCATTGATGAGTGAAGTTGAGGGACTCAAGAATATTCTTGAGAAGTTCTCAACTAACTCTAAGACCCTAGACATGATCTTGAATGCCCAAAGGGCAGTCTACAATAGGGCCGGTATTGGTTACCGACCCAAAGAACCCTCATTCGTGTCTTTGATGTCTAGGACTGATATGAGACAATCTAGGGCACCCAAGGTTCAAAAGAAAGTTGTCAAGGCATGGGTGCCTAAGTCTTGTTTAGTAGGTGCTTTAGGTCCCAAGGTTTAGGTACCTAAGACTTCTATTTTTCGAATTGTGTAGGTTATGATTGAGGGGGAGCATCTATCAACTTGGTTCATTGATAGTGGGTGCTCCAAACACATGACCGGGGATAGATCATTATTTACCACACTTCACAAGAAGAGTAGAGGTAACGTTTCGTTTGGTAACAATGGTAGTCTTAAGGTCATAGGAATAGGAGACATTCAAATATCCGAATGTCTTAGAATTTCAAATGCCCTTCTAGTCAAGGGGATGACATTCAATCTCCTAAGTGTCAGTCAATTGTGTGACATGGGTTACACAATTGATTTCCAACCGAGTCAATGTCTAGTTAGACAACATGACACCTTGGACACGGTACTAGTAGGAACAAGAGTAGACAATATTTATCAAGTTTCCTTTAAAAGTGCTACTAATGCTCTTGCTAAGTGTCTCATGTCAAAAGAAGAAGAGTCCACCCTTTGGCACCGGAGGCTAGCACATGTTAACATGAAGAACATCCGGAAGTTGGCCAACAAGGGATTAGTCCGTGGCTTACCAAGCATCAAGTATGAAAAAGATAAACTTTGTGATGCATGTCAAATGGGTAAGCAAACAAAATCTGCATATAAAGGTAAAAGCGCTGTAAGTGCATCTACCGCTTTAGATTTACTTCACATGGATCTATTTGATTGTAGTACTATCATATCATTGAATGGAAGTAGATATTGCTTTGTTATCATTGATGATTTTACTAGATATACATGGACTTATTTTCTAAAATATAAGGACCAAACCTTAGATGTTTTCATTTCTTTTTGTAGAAGAGTTGAAAATGAAAAATCATCAACAATTAAGACAATTAGAAGTGATCATGGAGGTGAATTTCAAAATCAACGATTTTTAGAATTCTGTCAAGATAGAGGTTATAGACATGAGTTCTCCACACCTAGAACACCACAATAAAATGGTGTTGTAGAGAGGAAGAACCGTGTTCTACAAGAGGCTGCACGAAGTATGCTTAATGAGTACTCACTACCGAGTTACTTATGGGTTGAAGCTGTAAATACAGCTTGCTATGTGCAAAACCGAGTCGTCATCCATAGGTTCTTAGGAAAGACTCCCCATGAACTTTGGTTTGGGAAACCACCTACGGTTAAACATCTTAGGGTGTTTGGTTGTAAGGTGTTCATCCTAAACACCAAGGATCACCTTGGAAAGTTCACGACAAAAGCTGATGAAGGGATATTAGTCGGGTATTCCCTAATTAGCAAAGCCTATCGAGTCTACAACAAGAAATCTAGATTAGTTGAAGAATCTTCTAATGTTGTCTTTGAAGAAATTCTAAAAGTCAATAGTCAACCAGAAGATGAAGTCCAATTCGAGATTAGGAGACTAAGATTGAATGAGAGTCCAAATATTGTGATGGTGATAAGTCTGATGACGGTGATCCTAGACAACTCATTGATCAGTCGGATCCTGAGGCTGAGCTTGTGTCTAGTGAACTCATTCAAGAAACACCACCAACACCTAGGCAAACTAGATTAGCCTCTAGTCATCCCCAAGACCAAATTGTTGGAGACATCCACCATGGGGTTAGGACTAGATCATTCTTTAGAAATGAGGCTAATGAAGTTGCTTTAATTTCTGAAATTGAACCTAGAAAAATTTATGAAGCATTAAATGATCCCGATTGGATCATTGCAATGCAAGATGAACTAGGTCAATTCGAAAGGAGTCAAGTTTGGGGCTTAGTCCCTAGACCTAAGAAAACCACCATCATTGGAACCAAATGGGTCTTCAAGAATAAATTAAATCATAAGGGAGAAATCATTAGAAACAAGGCACGCTTAGTAGCCAAGGGCTATAGTCAAGTTGAAGGCCTTGATTATGATGAGACCTATGCTCCCGTGGCACGATTAGAGTTCATCCGATTGATGCTTGCATTTGCAGCACATCGAGGTTTCATGTTATATCAAATGGATGTCAAATTGGCCTTTTTAAATGGTTTAATTAGAGAAGAGGTCTATGTCGAATAACCTCCGGAGTTTGAGAGTACCGAATTTCCAAACCACGTATTTAAGCTCAAAAAGGCACTTTATGGCCTTAAACAAGCACCCCGAGCTTGGTACGAGCGGTTGTCGACATTTTTAATTGAAAAAGGCTTTGTAAGAGGTCAAATAGACCCTACACTATTTCTGCGTAGAGATTGTGACAATAATTTTGTAGCCCAAGTATATGTTGATGACATAATTTGTGGCTCAAACAATAAGGGCTATTTAAATGAATTCATTGGACACATGAAAAATGAATTTGAAATGAGTCTAGTGGGAGAGTTCACTTTCTTCCTTGGACATGAAATCAAGCAAACCCGAGATGGGATCCATGTGCACCAATCGAAATGCACACAAGAAATACTTCATAAATTCAATATGAGTGATTCAAAAGAGGTGACCACTCCCATGGCTACAAACACAAGATTAGACAATGATGAGAGTGGTAAACCTGTTGATTTGACTCAATATCGGAGCATGATAGGTAGTTTGATATACCTCACAACCAGTTGACCTGATATTCATTTCACTGTGGATATGTGCACTAGGTATCAAGTTTGTGCCAAAGAATCTCACTTAATCGCTGTTAAGCGAATTTTGAGATATCTCAAAGGCGCAATAGGAGTCGATGTTTGGTACCTCCGTACCGAATCTTTTGATCTAATTTGCTATACCGATTCTGACTACGCTGGATGTAAGTTGGATTGGAAAAGCACAAGTGGGGGTTGCCAATTTCTAGGATCTTCTTTAGCAAGTTGGTCAAGCCGGAAGCAATATTGTGTTGCTCTCTCCACGACTGAGGCAGAATATATTGCAATGGGAGAGAGTGTATCACAATTGTTGTGGATGATACATACTTTAGAGAACTATGGATTAAGTTACAAAAGTGTGTAAGTGTTGTGTGACAACATTATCACGATTAATCTAACCAAGAATCCAGTCCATCACTCTAGGACCAAACATATTGAGGTGCGTCACCACTTCATTAGGGATCATGTTGCTAGGGGAGATATTATACTCTCACATGTAGAGTCCAAATCAAACCTCGCTGACATTTTCACTAAACCACTTTCCGAAAATGAATTTAGTTTCTTAAGAAGGGAGTTGGGAATGTGTCGCGCTTCATAGTTTTCAAAATGCATTCAAAACCCTCTATGATTATTTCAAAATTATTGGGAAACAATTGGGTAACTTTGGGGACATCTCACACAAACTATAAGGTTTACCAAATCATTTTTGTTTGCTAGGAATGGGATGAGATATTAGGATCAACTCAATTTCTCTAAATGTCAATGCATCCCTTGAGAAATTATGTTGACGAGATAAAAATCACTTCGGTGACCAAGTATGGGGAAAACCAATGCATAACATATGTGTATTTGGCTCCATGATCATACTTGGACATTCCAATCAAGGAAACTTGATTGGAAACCTAATTTTGATAGAAACTTGGTTGAAATAGTTTGAGTGATTGTTGATTGAGTTTGACTCCACTTGGGTGGAGCAAAGTGATTGTTGAACCTATAACGACCTTTGATTCGTGTTTAAGGATCAATTCTAGTTAAGGGATCGCTTTTGAGATCGATATCTTTAATCAAATCCATTCAGAAATCGTGACAAACTCTGAAACTGAAAGATTCAGCTCATATCAGGCAGTATCAGGAACCCTGATTGGTCACTGGACCGATCAGGAGTAGGGCTGATCGGTCCCCGGACCGATCTGGCTCCCTCCTGCATTGATCGGTCCACAGACCGATCAGAAGGGTCGGCCGAGACTTTGTTGATTTTTGTTCAATCATTCTGTGCTAGCCTGGATCGGTCCGCGAACTGATCTGGTACCCTGTCGGGATCGGTCCACAGACCGATCAGGAGGGCTTCTCGAATATCATCCAACCCTACTGTTCGCTTCCTGATCGGTCATCCGATCGATCAGGAGCCTGTCTGATCGGTCACCCCGATCGATCAGGACCAGGCCAGTCCGATCAGGCCAGAGCCTGATTGGTCTGGGCGCTCTCAGATCGAACGGTGATCCATTCAATCGCATTAAAGTCTGGTTGGTGGACCGATCCACTAACCGATTAACTCTTCCAAAACCCCTCATTGCCGAACCCTAGCGCCGAAAACTCTTCCTTGCGCATCTATCTTCTGTGCGTGAGTCCTCTTCCTCCCTCTCCCTTGGGAGCTAGTTCCTGTGAAGATCTCTATTCACGGCAAGTTCTCTACTTGCTCAAGGTTTCTGCGCGTCTGTCTTGCGTCGGGAGCTTTCTTCTGCGCGAGCTCCTCTTCAAACTTTCAAGATCCTCTCAGATCACCACCAATGGCACCAAAATGAGTTTTTGGTTTAGTTTTCTTGCAAATCAGTTCATAGTATATGTATTTGCGCTAATCATGGTCTTTATTTTGATGTTCCTATTTTGGCCGTAACCCATCGTTGCCATGCCCCATCTTTGATCGATGTTACCTTATACTTACTTGATTACTTCTCCTATGATTAAATCTGGTGTCTTTGATTGAATCTATCTTCATATGATCATGTCATACCTTGGGTTCTTATGATTATTGTTCCTGTAATCAACTCTTGGGTCCTTGATTAACCTATGTTCATGTGATCAAGTCCACCTCATGTATAATTGATTATCCTATACCATGACCAATTCTTGTATTGTTTTTGTGTGTCATGATTACCTTGATTCGACCTCTTGCCATGATCAATTCAAATTCTTTAGAAAATCATCTAAAGGGAAGGAACCCATAGAGGGCAGCTCAAATAGCAAAGGCCATTCATCGTCCAGATCTTCTCATAGACCTCAACTATCATTGAGTTCTAGATTTCCCAATGCATACCTTGAACAAACATTCCAAACTAGAACCTTTAAACTTCTACCTTGCAGGTCGATTGATAGGACCTTCTTATATGAGCACTGTCCCTCCGTTAGAGAGGTGGTTGATTTCTATAATCTTGAATTTTTCCTGTCTCTCGAGCGGACCATAAATGTTGATCTTGTGTCCGAATTCTACAACAACTTACAACCAGGACCACATGAGGGTTTTGGGTATACAACTCGGGTAGCCAAAACCAATCTTAACTTTACCTATAAAAACTTTTCAGAGTTTCCTGGCTGTCGACGATCGCCTAATTTTTACTCCATCTACCCTGCGATTCTGGATCCTTTACTGCCTCTATTTGTGGGAGTCACCCCCGACTCGATCTACGAGTATTTCTTTCGACATCCCAGGCTAGCTGGTCTTGATGAGTTAGGGCCCGACTTTCCGACCTTTGCTACTCTTCGTCTCTCCCCTGATGATTATATTCTCTTCAAAATAATCACAAACTGTATTCTGCCGATCACTTCCAAACCTCTTAGTGAAATCCGATCATATCATTGCCTGCTACTTTATGCGATGCATCACCATCTGGAGTATGATCTCACGGCGTGCATTATCTTTTCCATCATAGCGTATAGCGAGCCCGCACGACGCACAGTCTACATGCCCTATGGACATATTATTACTGATTGGCTCCAGTCAGTTGGAATCGATGTGTCCAAGGGTCGGACAGTGTCGATGGTTCGACAAGACTGCCGACTTGGAAAACATGCGTTTGCCAAGTTTGGCATTGTTGTCAGACCTCAGGGCCAGGGCCTTATATGAAAGGATGGGCGGGGTTTAGGGGAGCTACCACGAGCGGCCCACGTGTAGGTACCAGCAGCTCCGGCTATACATCTTGAGGCACCCGCTGTGGCAGACTATGAGTACGATCTGGATCCCGATTTGCGATGGTAGATCGCGGAGCTCGAGCAGTCCATGAACCATCGATTACATCTATTGGAGCTCGGGAAAACGACATTTCAGACGGAGCTACGATCCGAGAATTCTAGCATGCGTGCCAGTCAGGAGGCGTATCAGTCTGCGATACTGACTCGACAGCAGTCCTGGGTCGAGGAGTGGCGCACATGGGCGGCTGGTCATCCATACCCGTCTACACTCCCTGGGGATGCGCCCTCTGGCAGTGCTGCACCGGGGTCATATACACCTGCTGATACGACCGATGATCCGATGCAGGATGATGATTCCCCCCGATGACGTCTGATTGTACTCTGCTTTTACCTTGTGGTATTTGACTGAGCTGTATTTGCCTTGACTCTTATGCGATATGATGCATCTGATATATTGCATGTATTTTATACTTATCTTATCATGCTTAGGATGTTGTCTTATATGTCTTTACATGGTTACTATCTGTCTAATGCCTCATTCTATTTTGTTATGTTCATGCTTATGATGCCATGCTCATATGATACATATGCTTGTTTTGCCATGCTCTATTTTTGTCATATGTGTTCATATGTGTTTTCAAAAATCAATCTTGTTTTGGGTTACCCCTAGGATTGACGGGGAGTATGGTTAAACATATCAGCTCCTCTTCGGTGTTCGACAAAGGGGGAGAGTGTGGTTGGTTAAGTTTAGGATGATTATGTTGTAGGGGAAGGATCTTGATTCCCCTATGATTGATTCTGAATTTGAGCAAACTGATTGAAAAATCTCTACACTTAAAATCGGATTGTCAAACAACAAAAAGGGGGAGATTGTTGATGCAGTCTGACCCTGATTGTTGTTTTGGTGTTGACACCAATTTTAGTTTAGGTGGATGATTATGATCATGGTTAAGTCCTGATCGGGGATTAGGCATGGTATGTGAAATCCTAGCTTGAAGGGCTAGGTGTTGGTAAATCCTAACCTGGAGGGTTAGGTGTGGAAAATCCTAGCTTGGAGGGCTAGGTGCTGGAAAAGTCCTAATTCGGAAGAGGTGGGTGAAAAGTCCTAGCTTGGAGGGCTAGGTGAAAAGTCCTAACTTGGAGGGTTAGGTGAAAATTCCCATCTTGAAGAGTTAGGTGAAAAAGTCCTGGCTTGGAGGGTCAGGTCTGGAAAAGTTCTAATTCGGAAGGCTTGGGTGAAAAGTCCTAGCTTGGAGGGCTAGGTGAAAAGTCCTAACTTAGAGGGTTAGGTGAAAATTCCCAACTTGGAGGGTTAGGTGAAAAATCCTTAGCTTGGAGGGCTAAGGTTTATGAAATCCTAGCTTGGAGGGCTAGGTTTGAGTCCCTGGATCGGTCTGGTGATCGATCAGGGAAGCTGGCACACTGCTCCATCGTGGATCGGTCCGGTGACCGATCCAGCAATGATCGATCGGTCTGGTGACCGATCAGGGAGCACACAGTGAGGTTGGGAACCTACTGTACGACTCCTGATCGATCTGGTGACCGATCAGGGAGCAGGCTGTTGCCTTGCTGCTTGGCTCCTGATCGATCGAGTGTCCGATCAGGGAGCAGGCAGCTTCCTCACTGCCTTATTTCTTATCGGTCTGGTGACCGATCAGGGAGCCCACATTGAGTTGAGTTCCCCTGCTAATCAGCTCCTGAACGGTCTGGTGACCGATCAGGGAGAAACCGTGACCGATCAGACTGAACGATCAACTGTCGCGTGGTTTCTCACCCTATCGATCTGGATGGAGCCTGATTGGTCTGGGACTATCCTGATCGGTTTGGTGACCGATCAGCCAGTGAATTCCAGACAGGATTATGGTAAGCAGCTTTCTGGATCGGTTTGGTGACCGATCAGGTGACCGATCAGGGCGACCGATCACATGAGTCTGCGATACTAAGTTCCTCACTGGGGACCGATCAGGTTGGAGCCTGATCGTTCTGAGATAGTTCTCATCGGTCCGGTGACCGATCACTTTAATTCAAATTGCACAGTCAGAAGCGGAGCTTCTGACCATACCCGATTCTCTGCATTTGATCTCTGATATTTGATTTACTGGATGATATGTTGTTCTAATAGTCTGATCAAGTTGCAGGTGACATGGGGGAATTCAAACACTCAAGGAGAAGTCAATGGAGGCTTTCCTTGGAGCAGGTTTGTCTGTTTTCTTCCACAGGTTGCAACGGGCACTGGCGCCGGCTGGAGCTGCTGTTTGGGGCTCGTCTGAGGGAAGCTCAGGGAGTCCAAAAGAGCTCAGTGGTGGCTGGTGGTTGCAGGTGAGCAGCTTGAGGTTGCAGTGAGTTGGCGTCACCTGGGTTCAGTGGAGAAACAAAAGGAGTGGGGAAGAGCAGAGGAAAAAAGAAGAATCGCAAGTTTGTGAAGTGACCTCTGGCTTAAGCTCTTGCTGTTTTTCTCCACATCTTGCTCGTGCGCTCTTTTCTGATCATCTTCTCTTGAGCAAGCTACTGTGATCGTTGAAGCAACCATCCCTTGCTGAAGCACTTGGGGGGAATGAACAAGAAGCTTTGAGTCCAACAACGAGAAGACACGAAGAAAGGGTTCTTGCGTGACATCGTCGCTGGGTGGAGCTCGGAGGAAGTTTGCTGTGTTCTTGTTTTTGCTAAGTGCTATGTAAGATCTTTCTTGTGATTCATTTTGCTTAAACTATATCCTTGATTGAAACGCTGTGGAGAGGTTTCTCCACCGAGAAGGAGATTGCTTTCTATCCCGTGTTCACCGGGGCTTGATCTACCGACGATCAAGGGATCGACCACCTTACGGGCACGCCAAGGAGTAGGGGCAAGTTATCCCCGAACCTTGTAAACTCTCCTTGTTACTGATCTTACTAGTTGTGTTTGTTTGCTTTCGTTTTCTGTTTCTTTTTGCATACTCTGTGATTGCTTCTTCCGCTGTGCTACTGATAAATCTAAGTGCAGAAATTCGATAAGTGTCAATGTCCAAGTATTTGGCTATATTCACCCTCCCTCTCTAGCCATCCAGGTTCCAACAATAAGCCTTCAGAGAACCCCTCTAAATGGCTTTGACAGCTCCGGACGAAGGAAAGCAGCGATCAAACGGAAGCGATCAGTGGTAGGAACAGAGCTCTGGCGAAACCCTCACCTGAGCTTTCCAAACCAAAATTGATTAGCAAACTTAACAAGAAAATTACCTCGATGATTCGAAAATGCGAAACATGATTAGATCTGATGTTAGCCGTGTGCGATCGGAGAAGAAAACGATGAAGAAAATGAAGAATAGAAAGAAAACTCGCGACCCCTCCTGCTCTGTGGAGGAATTCCTGATTTAACTCATCCCATTTAAAATTGAACGGCTGTGATCGTCCTCGCTCAATCCAACGGTCAAATCATCTCGGATTGAATCCAAACCTTCCAGATCTCCATCAAAGATCAAGATCTGCTTCTCCTCAGCTTGGATCGATCAGATCTGCAACGGATGGCTCAGAATACCCTTCCTTTTGAATGGATGGCTTAGACTCCTCTCGAGCTTGATTCAACGGCTAGATGACTTCTGATTTGGACCAAAACTTCAGATCTTGATCTATGATCTTGACTAACTTTATCTTGAGCTCAAATTGATCAGAAGTTGATAGATGTCTCAGATCTCCCCGTTTCTTGATTGGACGACCCACATTTATCCATCATATAATCCTCTTGATTGAAGCCAAGTCTGAGCTCAAGTTCGTTCCAATCTAATCTAGGTCCATGATCGTTCAAAGCCTACAAAATTAGATTCATATTTTAATGCCAAAATATCTCAAATATACAAAGATTTGCATCCAAAGCTAAAATAGAAATAACTCATGGAACCTAATGTAAATGCAAACATAAGCATATAAAAAGGGATCAAAACATGGATTTGAGAGCATAATTTGATTAACAAAATGGTAATTATCACATACTCACCGAGAGGCAGAAGGGTTTTTCAGCTCTTGACTGGGCATGTGTAGCACCGAGGCCAAGCCTACTCACTGAGAGGCTGTAGGGTTTTTCAGCTCTTGGTCGAGCATATGCAGCACCAAGGCCAAGCCTACTTACCGAGAGGTAATAGGATTTTGCAGCTCTTGGGCGGGTATGTGCAGCATCGAGGCCAAGCCTACTCACCAAGAGGGAGTAGGGTTTTTCAGCTCTTGATCGGGCATGTGCAGCACCGAGGGTAAGCCTACTCACTGAGAGACAGTAGGGATTTGCAGCTCTTGGTCGGGCATGTGCAGTATCGAGGCCAAACCTACTCACCGAGAGGCAGTAGGGATTTTCAGCTCTTGGCCACGCATGTGCAACACCGAGGCCAAGCCTACTCACCGAGAGGCAGTAGGGTTTTGTAGCTCTTGGCCTGGCATGTGCAGCACGGAGGCCAAGCCTACTCACCGATAGGCAGTAGGGTTTTTCAGCTCTTGTCCGGGCATGTGCAACACCGAGGCCAAGCCTACTCATCCAGAGGCAGTAGGGTTTTTCAGCTCTTGGCTGGGCATGTACAGCACCGAGGCTATGCCTACTCACCAAGAGGCAGTAGTGTTTTTCAGCTCTTGGTCGGGCATGTGCTGCACCGAGGCCAGGCCTACTCACCGAGAGGCAGTAGAAACGTTATGTTGTGTAGACACGATCATATGTTGAAAATAATAATTTCTCAAATTATTTAACCACACATCTATCATACAACCTTATGTTGTGTAGACACGATCATATATTGAAAATTTTGCAGAAACGTAAACTAATTTACTTGTTACCTCGCGTAACTCGAAGAAAGGGACGAGATCCATCCGTAGCGTCCCTTGGAAGCTCCGCCTCTATTTGTGTCCACGCCGAGTTTTCTTCAGGATGACTTCGCAAAGCCACGAGTTTCGTGCCGACAAGAACTACTAGATTCTCCAAAGGCACGACAAGAATACCATGAGAGAGATGGAAAGACTAACCACGAAACGAAGAACGGAATCAAGATTCCCGGAAGAAGGAGATGCGCCCGCTTCTTCTTCTTCTTGCGGCGGCTTCTTGGTGGCCAAAGATGGCTGATGGCCGGAGCTTGGACGCCGGAGAAGGAGGCCGGTGGTGGTGGAGATCACGGCAGCAAGGGCCTCTAGGGCCGGCGGCACTAGAGAAGGGAGAGGGAGAGAAGGAGAGAGAGAGAGGGCTTATTCCTAGATCTCTTAGATTAATTTCCAAGCCTTGCCTTGGTTCCTTTATATAGTAGCCTCTCAACCGCAAAGTCTCCTTTTTATGGAATAAATTTTCATAAGAAATTTATCATATAAATTTTTCTATGAATTATTCCATCATGCCAAGTTTTTATCATAATTTAATTTATAATAAAAACAACCATGTCTCCCTTTTCTTTATATAATAAATTTCATTATCCATAATTTTATAAAACAAACCACGCTTGGTTTATATTATAACTTGAACCAAACAATTTGGTTCTCCCTTTTGATGTGGCCGGCCAAACAAAGAGGATGGGGACCCTCTTTGGCCGGCCAAACCCAAGCCAAGACCATATGAATTAAACTCATTTAATTCGTCCAATAAGTCTTCAAAAGACTTAGCCATTTTATGCTTCCGATGCGTCTCTGAAAAATTCAGATTCGACTTATCTCTCCTGATCGAAAAATCCAATTTTCAACTCGTTTTAAATCCCTCGGATTACTCGTAGTGCGTGTGACTAAATAGGCTTTCGATTTATGTTGGTCGTCTATAATTAACCAATTATTGAACGATCATGAGTGGCACCTAGTAGTACATCATGATCCCCAATTAATTGAAAGATCAACGGTTGACCTCAGAAATGATTGTGAAACCCTTCAGCAGCTATAATGAATCGTGCCTCATTCCCTTCACCATCTTATACCCTCTTGGTTCAGGACACGGTCTATGTGTGTCAGTCCCCAATAGGCTGACTACGTCACACCTAGCCCAAGCAATGTCTTTCTCGTCCAACGGATTCTAATTACTCTCATGTATCTTAGAGATTCATACTCTGAACATGTAATGCTCTGGCCAAAGGCTTCGAGTAACAATCCGACGATAGGCCTTGGGTATACATCTCCTCGCAAGGAGTGGTGAATCCTTTGTAGGCTGTTCAAACATCTTTGGGCACTTCGGCTTATACCCAATCATCCTGGGTCCACACCTCCTTGGAGATGCTTGCTTAAGATGTCAAAGTATAAGTCTTCATGACCAAGATGACTTGAACACCGCAAGTCAAAGGAACATCGCACTTAAGCTGCAGTAAGAACTTCATTGACATATCTATATGTAGATTACCATATGAAGTTTTACAGCCAGCCACTCCAATGAACTAGTTCTCTTAACTAGCATTCATGTTTATCTCTGGACATCCCAATGTCACCAGCCAATGAGAATCAGCTGATTAGAGAATAACCCATGCTAGTCTCAACAGAATTGATAGTGTCCGTATTTATCAATTCATTGACTAGGGACAATTTCAATACTTCACAATTGTACATGTAGAGATAATCACTAGTTATGAATTCATCACAAATTCTCTCATGCTGTAAATTGTATTGCGGACATTCAGTAAATGAGTTTAAGATCTCAATCAAATACACAAACATATATACTCAAATAGTGAATATTCATTTATTAAAATAAATGATTACAATCATAAGGTGATTATCTTAGGACACTTCTCTCATATTACTAACAGTATCGGCAGACAATGTCTCTCCATAGGACCTTCATCACTGTCGCCTCTGTGATATTTGCCAGGGGTTCGGCTTCCACCCACTTAGAAAAGTAATCATCGAGAACCAGCAAGAATTTCTTCTGTTGTGGCCCAAAGGGGAAGGGGCCCACAATGTCCATCCCCCATTGATCGAAAGTGTAGAACACTATGGACACTCGCAAGGGTTCTGTCGGGCGGTGAGTCACATGTTGATGTCTTTGACAGACTTCACACCCAGCCACGAACTTGAGAGCATTGGCCTGTAGTGTAGGCCAAAAGTGTTAATGATATGAGAGAAGTGTCCTAAGGCAATCGCCTTATGATTGTAAACATTTATTTAATAAATGAAAATTCACTATTTGAGTATACATATTTGTGTATTTGATTGGGATCTTAAACTCATCTACTGAATGCCCGCAATACAATTCACAGCATAAGAGAATTTGTGATGGGATCACAACTAGTGATTATCTCTACATGTGCAATTGTGAAGTATTGAAAATATCCCTAGTCGATGAATTGATAAAAACGGACACTATCAATTCTGTTGAGACTAGCATGGGTTATTCTCTAATCAGCTGATTCTCACTGGCTGGTGACATTGGGATGTCCGGAGATAAACATGGATGCTAGTTAAGGGAACTAGTTCATTGGAGTGACTAGCTATAAAACTTCACATGGTAGTCTATACATAGACAGGTCAGTGAAGTTCTTACCGCAACTTAAGTGCGATGTTCCTTTGACTTGCGGTGTTCAAGTCATCTTGGTCATGGAGACTTATACTTTAACATCTTAAGCAAGCATCTCCAAAGGAGGTGTAGACCCAGGATGGTTGGGTATAAGCCGAAGTGCCCGAAGATGTTTGAACAACCTACAAAGGATTCACCACTCCTTGTGAGGAGATGTATACCCAGGCCTATCATCGGATTGTTACTCAAAGCCTCTGGCTAGAGCATATCATGTTTAGAGTATAAGTCTCTTAAATACATGAGAGTAATTAAAAATCCAAAGGACGAGAAAGACACTACTTGGGCTAGGTGTGACGTAGTCAGCCTAGTGGGGACTAACACACACAGACCATGTCCTGAACCAAGTGGGTATAAGATGGTGAAGGGAATGAGGCACGATACATTAGAGCTGCTGAAGGGTTTCAGAATTATTTCTGAGGTCAACCGTTGATCTTTCGATTAATTGGGGATCATGATGTACTACTAGGTGCCACTCATGATCGTTCTATAATTGATGAATTATAGACGGCCAACATAAATCGAAAGCCTATTTAGTCACACGCACTACGAGTAATCCGAGAGATTTAAAACGAGTTGAAAATTGGATTTTCCAATCAAGAGAAATAAGTCGAATCTGAATTAATCAGAGGCGCAACGGAAGCTTAAAATGGCTAAGTCTTTTGAAGGCTTGTTGGGCGAATTAAATGAGTTTAATTCGCGAGGTCTTGGCTTGGTGTGGCCGGCCAAAGAGGGTGCCCACCCTCTTTGGTTTGGCCGGCCACCACAAGGAGAGAAAACCAATTAATTTGGTTTAAATTATAAAATAAATCAAGCGCGATTTGTTTTATAAAATTATAGATAAATAAATTTGTTTTCATGGAAATCAAAATAAACTTTAAATGGTTTATTTTTATTTTATAAAATCAATTATGAATTGATTTTTCCATGATAAGAAAAATTTATATAATAAATTTATTCTTTTTATGGAAATTAAAATGAACCATGGATTGGTTTATTTTATTTTATAAAATCAATTATGAATTGATTTTTCCATGATAAAGAAAATTTTATATAATAAATTTATTCTTTTTATGGAGATTAAAATAAACTTTAAATGGTTTATTTTATTTATAAAATCAATTATGAATTGATTTTTCCATGATGAGAAAATTTATATAATAAATTTTATGAAAATTTATTCCATAATTAAAAAGAGAGATGTATTTGTTTTATTATAAAATTAGTTATAATAAAACTTGGCATAACGGAATAATTAATAAGAAAATTTATAAGATAAATTTCTTATGAAAATTTATTCCGTTAATTCCGTTAAAGGGGAGACATGGCAAGGGAGAGGCTACTATATAAAGGAACCAAGGCTAGGCTTGAATTCCTCAATTGAGTTATCAAGAGATTAGTAGCTCCCTCTCTCTCTCTAACTCTCTCTCTCTCTAGGGTCGGCCCCCCTCTCTCTCTCTAGGGCCGGCTGTCTGTCCTCCCCTAGGGCCGGCGCACATCCCAAGGGTGGCCGAGAGCTTCAACCGCCAAGAAGGTGCCGAAGAAGAAGAAACGGATTGCGACTCCATCTTTCCTTTCCCGGAATTATGATTCCGTTACTTGGTGGTTAGTTTCCATATTTCTCTCTTGTTTTTCTAGTTGTACCTTTAGAGAATCTAGTAGTTCTCGTCGGCACAAAACTCGTGACTTTGCGAAGTCATCCCGAAGAGAACTCGGCGTGGACGCGAATAGAGGCGGAGCTTCCAAGGGACGCTACGGTTGGATCTCGTCCCTTTCTTCGAGTTACGCGAGGTACAAAGTAAATTAGTTTACTTTTTCGCAAAATTTTAATTTATGATCATGTCCACACATCATAAGTTCGCATGCTAGATACGTGGTTAAAAATAATTTGAGAAATTATTTATGCTAATTCTTCCGCTACACGTAAATATTTTAAAATTTACGAACCCGTATCCTTGTCAACATGCACCCGGTCCCAACAGTGGTATCAGAGTCGGTTAGTGTTCGACATAATCATATAATTATTTTGCGGAAAACTTTGTCATGATCTCAATTTTGAAAAAAATTTCAATTATGGAAACTTTCAAATTATAATAAATTTTAGATTTAGGAATTTCTAAGTTTGGAAATCCTCATGAAATTTCGCAAACTTTTGAAATTTTCTAGTTTCTGAAATTTTATAATAATTGTGAAAACTTCCCATCTTTGGAAACTTTCCAATTTTGGAAAATTTTCTATTTTAGAAATTTTCTAATTTTGGAAATATGTAAGTTTTCTTTGTACCAGAAACTTACAATTATTCTGAAAACCTATTATGAAATCTCGCAATTTTGGGCACTTTCTTTCAAGAAAGTCTAGACAAATTTATGGACAATTAATTGACAATTAAATTTGAATTGGTTTTTAAATTGACAACAAAATTCTTTATTTTGGATTGAGCCTCGGGGAGCCGTCCAATTTAAAGTTAGTTGTTGTAATTTAATTTCCCAATTTTAAATGAGAATTGTCATGTTTAATTTGGTTACGCTTCCGAAGCGGACCAAATTGGATTTACGACAAATTACTTTTCTTTGGGTATCTGAGCCTCGGGGAGCCACCCTTAGAAAACAAATTTGTTGTAATTAATTAAATCCATGAATAAAATATGATTTAAGAGGTGATGCTCTTACATATTGTTGTCTCCAAAATTAATTAGGAAAATGGTTTCCTATAGAGTTTTCTTAAATGAGATTTTCATGAAAATAATATGTGGTTGAATTAAAGACTCATGACTCTTAATTTAATAAGATTTGATTTAGAGAAATCAAAGTCTTAAACATATTATTTCCGAAATTATTTATGACAATTTAGGAAATTGTTTCCCAAAACAATTCCTTTAATAAAATATAAAATTAGAATTAGGAAATCCGGTTCCTAATTCAATTAATGAGACTTGATAAATTAAGTCACATACATACTTTATTAAGGAAATCGTTAGTCATGACATGATTATATGTCATGAATGTGCTTAGAAAAGAAAGGATGAGACCCAAAACCCCTTACAAAATATTAAGGCCAACACCTTCCATTAATATGGTTAGAATCGGAGTTTTGTTTCTCGTTTGGGTTGATGGACACATCCATGCCCCGCTTGAACCTCAACATGTTCAAACCATGGAATTAGTTTATGAATAATATAGTTGGAGTCAGAGGTCAATCCTTAGTTTTGGTTGTTGGACACATCCAAGCCTGACTAAACGGTTGAATGAGCTCCAACCATATTAAAACTATTTCTTGATTAATGGGTCAGCCTTAAGCTTGGAGCATCGATTTGTTGTGCCACAGCCAAGGTCGATGTAAAGAGAGGTGCAGTTGGGTGCTATGTATATGTTGCATACTTGTTAATGAGTTAACAACCCAATGATTTATGCAAACATTCAATTAGTTGATAGCATAAAGTGATAGTTACATATATGTGATATGTAATCGGTATAATTACCTACCTTCATAGCTAAGAACAACTTGATGGCCACAGCCATGGTGTTCTTATCTATGGTTGGATATCAACCTATTGGAGATGTTCCTACGATCTCCCGAATTGATAAAAAGGGTTATTCAATTCGAAAAATAAATAGGATTTTATTAATGTATGTTGATACATTCTTTAATCATTCTTCTCACATAAGCTCAATTTGTATTTCTAGGATAATCACTCGATCATGTCTTCTCTGAATTTGCGTTCCATTTTGGACACCAATAAACTGACTGGGCCAAACTTCATGGACTGGCTTCGAAACCTGAGGATAGTCCTCAAGGCAGAGAAGCTTGCTTATGTCCTTGAAGATCAACTTCCCAACCGTCCTCCTGAAATGCAACTCCAGACCAGTTTCCTGAGTTGCTCAACCTGCTGAAGACTGTAGAGCCTTCTGTGAAGCAGGATCAAAAGACGGT
>JAGFNQ010003465.1:0-19669 GCA_024364735.1 Boesenbergia rotunda
TGGAAATTCAGAATTTTCAAACCCCGGAGGTTGTTCAACATAGACCTCTTCTCTTATGAAACCATTTAAGAAGGCCGATTTAACATCCATTTGATAGAGTTTGAAACCTCTATGTGCTGCAAATGCAAGCATCAATCGAATGAATTCTAATCGTGCCACGGGAGCATAGGTCTCATCGTAATCAAGGCCTTCAACTTGACTATAGCCCTTGGCTACCAAGCGTGCCTTGTTTCTTACGATTTCTCCCTTATGGTTCAATTTATTTTTGAAGACCCATTTGGTTCCAATAATGGTGGTCTTCTTAGGTCTAGGGACTAAGTCCCAAACTTGGCTTCTCTCAAATTGACCTAATTCGTCTTGCATAGCAATGATCCAATCGGGATCATGCAATGCCTCGTCAATTTTCCTAGGTTCAATTTCTGAAATTAAGGCAACTTCATTAGCCTCATTCCTAAAGAATGATCTAGTTCTAACCCCATGATGGATATTCCAACAATTTGGTCTTGGGATGACTAGAGGCTAACCTAGTTTGCCTTGGTGTTGGAGGTGCTTCTTGGATGGTGTCACTAGACACAGGCTCAGCCTCAGGGTCTGGCTGACTACATGTTGTCTAGGCTCACCGTCATCAGATTCATCAGCACCATCTCCAACACTCGGACTCTCATTCAAACCTAGTTTCCTAAGTTCGAATTGAACTCCTTCTACTTCTTCTGATTGATCAATTGCTTTTGGGATCTCCTCAAAAATAACATCAGAAGATTCTTCGACCAATCTAGATTTTTTGTTGTAGACTCGGTAAGCTTTGCTGACAAGGGAGTACCCGACCAGTATCCCTTCATCAGCTTTCGCTGTGAACTTTCCAAGATGGTCCTTGGTGTTTAGAATAAACACCTTACACCCAAACACCCTTAGATGTTTAACTGTAGGTGGTTTTCCAAACCAAAGTTCGTGAGGAGTCTTCCCTAAAAATCTATGAATGAGGACTCGGTTTTGCACATAGCAAGCTGTGTTCACAGCTTCAGCCCATAAGTAACTCGGTAAAGAGTACTCATTGAGCATGCTTCGTGCAGCCTCTTGTAAGACTCGGTTCTTCCTCTCTACAACACCATTTTGCTGTGGTGTTCTAGGAGTGGAGAACTCATGTCTATATCCTCTCTCTTGACAAAATTCTAAAAATCTTTGATTTTGAAATTCTCCTCCATGATCACTCCTAATTGTTTTAATTGTTGTTGATTTTTCATTTTCAATTCTTCTACAAAATGAAATAAAAACATCTAGGGTTTGATCCTTATATTTTAGAAAATATGTCCAAGTGTATCTAGTAAATCATCAATGATCACAAAGCAATACCTACTACCATTCAAAGATATTATAGTACTACAATCAAATAAATCCATGTGTAGTAAATCTAAAGCAGTAGAAGTACTTACAGCGCTTTTACCTTTGTGTGAAGATTTCGTTTGCTTACCCATTTGACATGCATCACAAAGCTTTCTTTTTCGTACTTGATGCTTGGTAAGCCACGAAAAGTCCTTTCTTGGCCAATTTCCGGATGTTCTTCATGTTCACATGTGCCAATCTCCGTGCCAAAGGGTGGACTCATCTTCTCTTGACATGAAACACTTAACAGAAGCATTAATAGCACTTTTAAAAGAAACTTGATAAATATTATCTATCCTTGTGCCTACTAGTACCGTGTCAAGTGTGTCATTTTGTCTAACTAGACATTGACTTGGATGAAATTCAATTGTGTAACCCGCATCACACAATTGACTGACACTTAGGAGATTAAAAGTCATCCCCTTGACTAGAAGGACATTTTTAATTCTAAGACATTCGGATATTTGAATGTCTCCTATCCCTACAACCTTAAGGCTACCATTGTTACCAAAAGATACATTACCTCTACTTTTGCTTTGTAGGGTAGTGAACAAAGATCTATCACCGGTCATATGTTTGGAGCACCCACTATCAA
Organism: Boesenbergia rotunda; assembly: GCA_024364735.1. Taxonomy (NCBI): domain Eukaryota; kingdom Viridiplantae; phylum Streptophyta; class Magnoliopsida; order Zingiberales; family Zingiberaceae; genus Boesenbergia; species Boesenbergia rotunda. Next base: position 1,976 of record JAGFNQ010003465.1, read on the forward strand.
CGAACCAAGTTGATAGATGCTCCCCCTCAATCAATCTACGAAAAATGGAAGATTTAGGTACCCAAATCTTGGGACCTAAACATTACAATGCATGACTTAGGCACCCATGCCTTGACCACTTTCTTTTGAACCCTAGAGTCTTAGGTGATCTAACATGAGTCCTAGACATTAAGGAAACAAAAGTCGGTTCTTTAGGTCGGTAACCTATACCGGCCTTGTTGTAAACCGCTCTTTGAGCGTTTAGAATCATATCCAAAGTCTTAGAGCTAGTTAAGAATTTCTCAAGAAGACTCTTGAGTTTCTCAACCTCACTCTTCAAGGCTTTGTTTTCATCTTCTAAGACTTCAACATGCAAGTCATCAAGATCCTCATCCTTAGAGGATTTTAGTTGTTCTACTTCTACTTTTAATACTTAACCTTTCTTTAGATTTCTTTAACAATTCAGTTAAACATGCAATAGTTTTATAGTATTTGTCTAATTCGGGAGAAATTACCTCTTCATATTGAAGATGATGATGCCACGTTTGAGGAGTCCATAGATTCATCACAGCTCTCCACATCTTCAATGGCCATGAGAGCTACATGGAGAGTGCTCTTCTCCTCCTTTTCTTCTTCGGATGAGCTAGAAGAAGACTCATCCCATGTGGCCTTCAAGGCTTTCTTCTCTTCTTCGATTTCTCCTCCTTCTGTTGGTGCAGGAAGCACCATATCGAACCTTGTTTTGATATTGGCAAAGGGTTCAAAGTTAAGTATTATTGGTGATCTAACAATGTTACTCAAGTGTGCAGGAAAAGTCCTAGCAAAGGGCTGCTAGGCACCTGGCGAAGGACTGCCAGGAAACAAAGTCCTAGCGAAGGGCTGCTAGGCACCTGGCGAAGGGCTGTTAGGAAATAAAGTCCTAGCGAAGGGCTGCTAGGCACCTGGCGAAGGATTGCCAGGATACAAAGCCCTAGCGAAGGAATGCTAGGCACCTGGCAAAGGACTGCCAGGATACAAAGCCCTAGCGAAGGAATGCTAGGCACCTGGAGAAGGAATACAAGGATACAAAGCCCTAGCAAAGGACTGCTAGGCACCAGGCGAAGGATTGCTTAGAACCGAAGACCTGGCGAAGGACTGCTAGGCACCAGGCGAAGGACTGCTTGGTACTGAAGACCTAGCGAAGGACAGCTAGGCACCTGGCGAAGGACTGCTGGGCAAAAGTCCAACCGGAGGAGCCTGTTGGCATCAGGTAAATTCTCCTGAGAGGAGTAGGTGAGGATGATAAGTACCATTTTTGTTGATTATTTTAGATGTTAAAATCCATGTTTGACTCATATTTTTATTGATTAATTGTGAAATTGCCCTAGGTTTTAGAACTTACCTTTATTTTGGACTTAATTGCAAATTTGCATTAAATTGGATTAATTGGCCACTAAATTTTGGATCTATTTTTGTAGGCACCAAAGGTTCAAGGACTCAGGGCATATTGGGTCAAACTTGAGTCGGATGTGAACCGGATCGAATTATCAAGCCTACGATTAATCCGGGCCGTCCGATTCAAGAGCGGCTAGATCTGAGCCATCCGGACGATCTGAAGCAATCCGAGCTAGGGTTAGGGTTGATCAAGCTCTATGATAAGATCTGAAGGTTTCATCACAATCAGAGCTAAATCAACCGTTGGATCAAGCTTGGAGGGCTCTAGAGCGTCCATTCACAGATTGAGTTGATCTGGACCATCCGTTGCACATCTGGAGGATCCGAGCTACCACAAGGCAGATCCTGACCCCAGATCATCATCATAAAAGTTTGGCTCCAATCAGACCAAGATCTACCGTTGGATCTCCTCCGATCAATCTGAGCCGTCCATGGGTTATTACTTAAGGAAAAATCCAGCCTTCTTCTCGTTGTCGCGTCTTCCTCGCCGCAGCTCGTCTCCTTCAGTAGTTTAGCGATTTTCTTCATCGATTCTTCAATTTCTTCGTTTGGAGGCGTGACCACCTCAATTCGAGCTCATCCTTGAGTGACAGCAAGGATTTGGATTGAGGGTTTAGCTTAATTGGCGAGTTTTCAGTTGTTAGCCGCAATTTCAATTTCAGCCGTAGTTCATTACTGAATTTACTTAGTTGCTGTAGTTTTCTGTATGGATTGTTTCTATCTCAATTGGAGGCTCATCCTTGAGTGACAGCAAGGATTTGTGAGCTGATATGAGGGATTGAGGCTTGGTTAATCTCGTTTATTAGCTGTTATCTCGTTTCTGCACTTTGAGCTGTTTCTGTAATTCGAATCAGATTGCTTAGTTTCAGTTTCTAATCGTTTTGCTTAAGTTAGGGTTATTTTCTGCAAGTAAATTAGCTAGGCAACTTGTGTAGTGATAGATTTCGTTTAATTTCAGTTTGTTTCTTGTTTGTAGCTTGCGTGCCAGTGAATTGTTGCGTATCAGTTTTTTTTTCTGCAGACTTCAGTTCAGTTTCGAAATCCTTTGATGGTTTCTAATTCGAAATCAGTTAGTCTAGCTTAATTCCAAATCATTTCTGATATTAGTTTGGTATAATTGATCTAAATCGTTTGTGAGTTTGTGAATTCATTATTCTCTGTTTTCTTTTCCTGCATTTCTGCACTTCTACAACCCTGCATATCAGATTTTGTTGATGTCCAGATGGTGTATCAAGCTAGCCAGTTGTCTCCTGAAATTACATAATAACTCGTTCCTTTTAATTAGTACTGGACTTCAATTTCCAATTGGGTTCAACTGATTCATATCAGTTTTATTTCTGCAGAATCATGCTAGTTTCTGCATTTAGGTTCCATTGCTATTAGTCAGTTTCCATAGCTGAAATTCTTGGTGTGTAGTTGCTGAAATTTGTATCAGTTCATTAGCTTCCTTGAACTTTTACTGAAGTTAGATTTATGCACCAAGTCCAGCCTTTTGCCTGTTCGATAGTTGATTGTTCATGCATATCTGCAATACAGATCTTGAAATTCTGCACTCATCTTGTGCATTCAGTTAGCTGCTGAATGGTCAGTTTCTTTGCTGCGAATTTGTGTCATAGCTTCTGAATTGCATATAAAACGAAACCCCCAACAAATTGGTTGATGTTAGCTTGTGTTCCAATCGTTTTGCTCTGAAATTTTGCAAGTTTCAGTTTCTGAAATTGTGTATCCAGAAAACAGTGTTGCTGAATTTTTCCTTGACCATTAGATTTGTGGACTTGATAGCTTGTTCTGAGTTCGATTTGATCTGCAATTCTATATTCAGTCCTGCAGTTAATATCATCGGAAATGATCAGTAAAAATCTATAGAGCTGAAGTTAGTCAAGCTTTTGGCACAAAGGTGATCCATTGTGTATCAAGTTGGCACCATTTATGGAATCTGTTTTAAGTGAAGATTAAACCCATGATTCATGATTTTTGAGCTTTAATTCCTATAGTTAAACAACCATTTTAAGTGTGCTATTGAGCTTGAAAACAGATTGCTTTAAATCAAACTTAAATCTGAATTTCAAGTTTAAACTCTGCATACCATTTCTATTTGAAGGCATTTGGTATGAAATGAGTTTCGGCATTGATTTTGTATTGGATTGTTCTTAGATGGCTTGAATTGTTGTTTCATTGCTTGGCCTTTGATTGTACTGGAAATCAGAATCGGCTCACAAACTTGATTAAGTGCTTTAATGGATTAAGTTTTCCATTGATCGAGCTATCAATTGCACTCACTTTGGTAGTTCATGAGTTTAGCTTCTTTATTCTTATCGTGTTTTCCACTTCTATTTGAACCCCAAATCATTTATTTGAAACCCAAACATAAACGACACAAATATAAGTTCGAATCAAACACGACAACTAGCCTCGAGAAAAATACGACCTGTGGCCCCTTTACTACGCTTTTCTATTTTGATTGCAAAAAGGGTTTCCAGCTTTCATTTCATTTATAAATTCTAAATCTGATGAGCCCATACATTTCGTGACAACTTTAATTAGTATATTTTGGGCCCGTCAAATTTTTGGCGCCGTTGCCGGGGAAGCAACTAGTTGATTTGTTTGATTTTTGCTTGTATGCCTTTAGACATATCATTGGGTTCTATTTTATTTTGCTTTATCTTATGTATACGGGTACTGCTATTTTTCTTGTTTGTTTTGTGACAGGGCTGCAGGTTCAAAATATTTTCATCCACTTATCAGCAGCCGTGTCCACACTTTCAGCAGACCCAGCAAGAATTCCAACAGCCTTATTCTAATTTCCAGCAACCAAATCAGTTTTTTCAACCACCATTACAACAACTCGAGCAACCACAGCAATTACGACAATTTCAGCCAGATTTTCAGCCAAGTCTACCAAATTTCCAGAATTTTCAGAATGGGCAGCCACAATTTCAGCAATTTCAGCCCAATTTTCAGCCACTTTATCAACAATATCAATCACCTTTTCAAGGAATTCAACAAGGGTACCAAGTTAATTCGAATTTCCAGCAACCATGTCAATTTCCTCAGCAAGTTCAACCATCCTTTCAACCACAATTTCAACATTTTCAGCAAGATTTCCAATTTCAAGGACAGAATTTTCAGCAAGACACTCAGAATTTCAGCGCCTCCCAATTCCGCAGTTTAATCAAGGAGGCTTTGAGAATCCTGATTGGAGTGAGGAACAACAACAGAGGGTTGAGGATATGTTTCAACAGATGATGCAGCAACAACAAGCTCAACAACAACAAGTGCAACAAGTCGTACAACAACAGCAAATTTTACAAAAACAACGGCAAGACATCGAAGAACACTTTGGAAAATTGGTTGATCAGCTGAAAAAGATAAAAGCCCAAAGATCAGAACAATTAGCTTCTCAAGCTGCTTTTAATTCTGAGAGCCCCGGAGTTGGTTTTATATCAGTTCAAGGTGACCCTAGTGCATGGCAAAGTCCTTCTTCAATTAATCCTGCAAATTTAGTAGAAGAAGAAGAAGAAGAATACATTAAAGTCTGGGCACCTACAGCATGCATTCCTCCGGAGATTCCTACTCAAAATCCATTGCCAAATTTTTCAGCTCCAGAAGAAGAAATTGAAGCTCCACAGGACCATTCTAGACTTTTATTTTCTGATGATAGCCTTATTGATGGTCCTAATTTTTCTAATGTTGTTGTTGCAGATATTACAGGAGAAACTTGCATGAGAGATGATTCCATAGGTGTAGGGGATTGCACTAAGCCCCAGGGACCACCACAACTACCAGAAAGTGTAGGGACTTGCATGGTGGACGCAAGCACCCAAGGATCACCTGTTTTATTTGAGTGTCCACCAGAACTTGAGGCTGAAGAGGAGACTGCACATGATCAGGAGGAGACCACAGATATATCTACTTTTGTAGAATCTCCAGGTACTTTTCAGCACGATCAGGTAAATTCTTCTCCTAACTTTTCTGAAATTTGCATAGAGGTACCTCAAACTGATTTTATTGTTTGTGATATACTTAGGGATACATCTCTTGTAGAAAATAATTGTGAAAAATCCCTAGAGGTACCTAGTGTTGAATTGGTTGAAAATGAAGCATGTTGTGATACATTGGATGTAAATGCTGAGTGTGAAATTTTTTTAGAAGTGCCTAGTGTTGTTAATTGTTGTGATGAGTCTTTTGACATATCTTATGTTGAAAATAATTTTGAAAAATTCATTGAGACACCTAATGTTGATTTCCTAGGCTGTGACACATTGCTTGATACATCCTTGGTAGAAAATAATTGCGAAATTTCTATTGATGAGCCAGAACTTGATTTCTTTATTTGTGATGAGCATCTGGATGCAAATTTGGTAGGAAATAATTTTGAAAATTTCATTGAGGCACCAAGATTTGATTTAATTGGACATGATGCAGATTTGGATTCATTTTATGCAGAGACTGATATTATTTCATTTCTTTCCGACCCTGAACGCTTGAGAGAGGTATTACATGTTTTTGCAGGGTCTAGAATACTTCAGGAGTGGGTGCTCCAACTGAACAGACTTCAGCCTCCTGGAAGGACTTCTGAAAGGCATAAAGAAGGAGGAGATGATTTTGCTTTAATTCGAAGAACTCCATTCCTTCAGTGGATGTTGAACCTAAATCGACTTAGGCCACCTGAACATATTTCTGCAAAATTCAAGTGTGGGGGAGTCCCAAATCTCTCAGCCACCCATTTTCCTCCACTACCACGATGGAGGCTCCTTCTGGATAGACTCCGCCCACCCGAATAAAGGGGAGTTTATTTTTCTTGCTTTTTCTTTTATCGCATTTTTCACTTTTATGTTTTCTAGAGTAAATTGAATAAATAGACATTGTAAATACCATGTCTTTTCTTTTAGCACTTTTTCTTGCATGAGTAGCAATAAAAGTATCCCTCTAGGTTATCTTTATAGCATTTTAGAGTCTTTTGGAAAATAAATTAAATTTGGTTGTCAAAACTTAGGATTTGAGCTAATGGATGGAATCTTGGATGCTTGAGTACTACTTGCTTTAGATTCTTAATTGAGGACTTGGGATGAATTAGTTTGACCTAGTGAGAATTAGCCTTATTTTTGTGATACACATATGTCATTGTGCTCTAGAACTTGCCTAGGTTCTTTCAAAATCATATTTCAATGATTGGATCACATCTATAGAGGCTAATCACTTTGTTTACCTTTTCATATCATTTTTGACAAAACTCATGTCCATTCCATTTTTCTTTACTTATTTCTTACTCTTACCTTCACTTTTCTTTGAACTTATTGTTTGATATGTTTCTAATGCTATTTTGCCCGAGACGGACAAAGATTTAAGTGTGGGGGAGTGATTGGTGATTTGGAATGAATTTTCATCAAGGATGCACTTCATTTCGCGAAAAAAAAAAAATTTTTTTTACCAAATTTAGGGGAGCTTGGTATCAAGAACAAATGAAGAATGAAGAATTCAGTTATGAAATTGTTTTTCATAGCAATCCGGCTGAAGGGAATTTCTGTGAACATTAAAGAAAAATGATGAAGAGAAATCAAGGTGCTAAGTTGGAAAGGAAATGGTCAAGTAAAAATTGGCACGCAGAAGAATGGAATTCTCTCATTGCAACCATCACTGATTTCGGTTGAAAGAAAAGAAGAAAAAAAAATCAGAAAAAGGATGAGAGGAAGCTGAGCAAAAGCTGAGAATTCAGAATGCTGGAATTATTGAACTGTATTGCAAGGATAACACCAGCTACCAGGAAGTTTGGAGAATAGAAGAGCTGTAAAGACAGAGGTTACATGGTCGAATTTTCTTGAGGGAGATGCAAGGAAACTGAATAAAAACAGTGAGGGAGCAAGTTATTAAACCATTGAGTGGAAGAGTGTGTTTTCGGAATCTGAATGAGCTCACTGCTGTAAAGAAAACAGGAAAGTGCAAGCTGGAAACTCCTCTGTGAAAGAAGAAGTGAAATTGAAGCATCTAGAGTTTTTATCATCCATTGAAGAAATCTGAATTTCTAGGAGCTGAATTTGGACAGATATACAACAAATGCAGAAATCTGCTTCATATCAATTCTGTGCAGAAATTTCTAGGTGCTAGAAGATGAATTGCATGTTGAACAACTCAATTTGGAGCTCCTGAAATTGAATAAACTGATTTGAATTGAAAGCAATGCAAGAATGGCTGATTAGAGATCAAAATTTCTGAAAATGGCAGCAGAGTTATGGCCGGATATTGACTTGTTACTCAACCATTTTCGAGTGAAACACCTAAATTTCCACTATCATTAGATGCAAGTCCTAATTGATACTAATTGTTGATTGAAAGCAGAGGTTCTATTTAAATGCAATAAATTTAAGAGTTGTGCTATCACAAATCAAGAAGAACTGCAGTTGTATGGAATTTAAGAGCTGAAACAAATTGCATTGCAAGTCCATACAAGCAGTTTGTGCAAAAATTTGTCAACTTAGAGCTGAAAATTTGGGTTTCTTAAGCTTGGAATCAAGGAATTAAGTATTCTGCTGTTCTTGAAGCTCACGGCAGCTCATGCAAATTGTAGATCGTTCCACCATCATTCTGATTGCAGTAGAGAAAAGAAAGAAAGAAAAAGAAATTCAGAGAACAAAACAAAGAACAAAAATGGCACACAAAAGGAAAATTGGCACAAGGAAATCAAGAAAAGTTTTTTCATCCAAATCAAAGGAATTACTCAAGATTTACTCCACCACGCTTTTGATATCACTAGAGGACTGATAAGAGGGGCAAAGCACATTGGAAACATTTTTAAACAACCAAGTCCTCCACTCCATCAAAATTTTCTATTTTCTTAGTCTTTATTTCATTTCTCACCATTTTCCATGTTTTCATTTGTTTTATTGTAGATGTTGATCCTATTCATGATTAATGGTAGAGATTAGATAATAAGCAAGCCTATGGTAGTGCAAGAATCATATGTGTTTGAGTGAGCTCCACTTCCATCATCAAGTCAGAACTTAAGGAGAGAGCCACCAAAATTTTCCTTGAAAGGCTATGAGTTAGATTCATCTCAATGACTCATGATAGATGAAAAGGCTAAGTTGTTGATTTAAGGACAAGATACTAATCCATAGAGCTTAGATTTATGAGAATTGACAACCCTAGGTAATTTCTTTTCATTAGTTTCTAATTATGCTTAAGAGAGCCTAAGGGATACTTATTTAGTTGTTTCGCGAGATGCTCAAGGTTAAGTGTGGGGGAGTTGATAAGTACCATTTTTGTTGATTATTTTAGATGTTAAAATCCATGTTTGACTCATATTTTTATTGATTAATTGTGAAATTGCCCTAGGTTTTAGAACTTACCTTTATTTTGGACTTAATTGCAAATTTACATTAAATTGGATTAATTGGCCACTAAATTTTGGATCTATTTTTGTAGGCACCAAAGGTTCAAGGACTCAGGGCATATTGGATCAAACTTGAGTCGGATGTGAACCGGATCGAATTATCAAGCCTACGATTAATCCGGGCCGTCCGATTCAAGAGCGGCTAGATCTGAGCCATCCGGGACGATCTGAAGCAATCCGAGCTAGGGTTAGGGTTGATCAAGCTCTATGATGAAGATCTAAAGGTTTCATCACAATCAGAGCTAAATCAACCGTTGGATCATGCTTGGAGGGCTCTAGAGCGTCCATTCACAGATTGAGTTGATCTGGACCATCCGTTGCACATCTGGAGGATCCGAGCTACCACAAGGAAGATCCTGACCCCAGATCATCATCATAAAAGTTTGGCTCCAATCAGACCAAGATCTATCGTTGGATCTCCTCCGATCAATCTGAGCCGTCCATGGGTTATTACTTAAGGAAAAATCCAGCCTTCTTCTCGTTGTCGCGTCTTCCTCGCCGCAGCTCGTCTCCTTCAGTAGTTTAGCGATTTTCTTCATCGATTCTTCAATTTCTTCGTTTGGAGGCGTGACCACCTCAATTCGAGCTCATCCTTGAGTGACAGCAAGGATTTGGATTGAGGGTTTAGCTTAATTGGCGAGTTTTCAGTTGTTAGCCGCAATTTCAATTTCAGCCGTAGTTCATTACTGAATTTACTTAGTTGCTGTAGTTTTCTGTATGGATTGTTTCTATCTTAATTGGAGGCTCATCCTTGAGTGACAGCAAGGATTTGTGAGCTGATATGAGGGATTGAGGCTTGGTTAATCTCGTTTATTAGCTGTTATCTCGTTTCTGCACTTTGAGCTGTTTCTGTAATTCGAATCAGATTGCTTAGTTTCAGTTTCTAATCGTTTTGCTTAAGTTAGGGTTATTTTCTGCAAGTAAATTAGCTAGGCAACTTGTGTAGTGATAGATTTCGTTTAATTTCAGTTTGTTTCTTGTTTGTAGCTTGCGTGCCAGTGAATTGTTGCGTATCAGTTTTTTTTTCTGCAGACTTCAGTTCAGTTCGAAATTCTTTGATGGTTTCTAATTCGAAATCAGTTAGTCTAGCTTAATTCCAAATCATTTCTGATATTAGTTTGGTATAATTGATCTAAATCGTTTGTGAGTTTGTGAATTCATTATTCTCTGTTTTCTTTTCCTGCATTTCTGCACTTCTACAAACCTTCATATCAGATTTTGTTGATGTCCAGATGGTGTATCAAGCTAGCCAGTTGTCTCCTGAAATTACATAATAACTCGTTCCTTTTAATTAGTACTGGACTTCAATTTTCCAATTGGGTTCAACTGATTCATATCAGTTTTATTTCTGCAGAATTCATGCTAGTGTCTGCATTTAGGATCCATTGCTATTAGTCAGTTTCCATAGCTGAAATTCTTGGTGTGTAGTTGCTGAAATTTGTATCAGTTTCATTAGATTCCTTGAACTTTTACTGAAGTTAGATTTATGCACCAAGTCCAGCCTTTTGCCTGTTCGATAGTTGATTGTTCATGCATATCTGCAATACAGATCTTGAAATTCTGCACTCATCTTGTGCATTCAGTTAGCTGCTGAATGGTCAGTTTCTTTGCTGCGAATTTGTGTCATAGCTTCTGAATTGCATATAAAATGAAACTCCCAACAAATTGGTTGATGTCAGCTTGTGTTCCAATCGTTTTGCTCTGAAATTTTGCAAGTTTCAGTTTCTGAAATTGTGTATCCAGAAAACAGTGTTGCTGAATTTTTCCTTGACCATTAGATTTGTGAACTTGATAGCTTGTTCTGAGTTCGATTTGATCTGCAATTCTATATTCTGTCCTGCAGTTAATATCATCGGAAATGATCAGTAAAAATCTATAGAGCTGAAGTCAGTCAAGCTTTTGGCACAAAGGTTGATCCATTGCGTATCAAGTTGGCACCATTTATGGAATCTGTTTTAAGTGAAGATTAAACCCATGATTCATGATTTTTGAGCTTTAATTCCTGTAGTTAAACAACCATTTTAAGTGTGCTATTGAGCTTGAAAACAGATTGCTTTAAATCAAACTTAAATCTGAATTTCAAGTTTAAACTCTGCATACCATTTCTATTTGAAGGCATTTGGTATCAAATGAGTTTCGGCATTGATTTTGTATTGGATTGTTCTTAGATGGCTTGAATTGTTGTTTCATTGCTTGGCCTTTGATTGTACTGGAAATCAGAATCGGCTCACAAACTTGATTAAGTGCTTTAATGGATTAAGTTTTCCATTGATCGAGCTATCAATTGCACTCACTTTGGTAGTTCATGAGTTTAGCTTTCTTTATTCTTATCGTGTTTTCCACTTCTATTTGAACCCCAAATCATTTATTTGAAACCCAAAACATAAACGACACAAATACAAGTTCGAATCAAACACGACAACTAGCCCCGAGAAAAATACGACCTGTGGCCCCTTTACTACGCTTTTCTATTTTGATTGCAAAAAGGGTTTCCAGCTTTCATTTCATTTATAAATTCTAAATCTGATGAGCCCATACATTTCGTGACAACTTTAATTAGTATATTTTGGGCCCGTCAGAGGACGTGTTCCCCGTCGAGGGAACAGTAGGCGTCAGTTCGACCTAGGGCTCCATTTTTGGAGACCCAAAGTCAGAACCAAGACAGCTAAGGATGTATAAAACTAATAAGTGATTGCTCTATGTTGTTTTGGACTAACCCTGGATGCAGGACCGAAGGAATTAGTGTCTGCAGCTCGGAATGCCTCAAAGGAGAGAGGCAGCAGCTGAGCAGGGTGCCCGTAGTGTCCCGGGCGTCCCCAAGGTCAAAGCAAAACAAGTGAAGCAAAGAAATCGCTTCGGAAGCTCTCTGGGGGGGCACCCCCATACTCCCGGGCGCCCCGTGCTCCTGGGCGCCCCATGCTCCCGGGTGCCCCGGATGCTCAGGGCGCCCCTGGCTCAAGCTAACGAAGTGGATCAACTCAAGCCAGCGAGAAGCCAGCGGATCGAGACAACCATGGCGCCCCCAACGTCCCGGGCGCCCCCGGTCAAACCTCAGCCCGATCCTGGAGGGATAACGGCTGATCGAGAGTTGCTCGGATCAATTGACACGTGGGGGGGGGGGTGATAGATACCATTTTTGTTGATTATTTTAATTGCTAAAATCCATGTTTGACCTATGTTTTTATTGCTTAATTGTTAAATTGCCCTAAGTTTTAGAATTTACCTTTATTTTGGACTTAATTGCAAATTTACATTAAATTGGATTATTTGGCCACTTAATTTCTGATATATTTTTGTAGGCATGAAAGGATCACGGACCTAGGGCATATCGGGTCAAACTTGAGTCAGAAGTGACCCGGATCGAGATATCAAGATTAGGATTAAATCCGGGCCGTCTGATTCAAGAGCGGCTAGATCTGAGCCATCCGGGACCATCTGAAGCAATCCGAGCTAGGGTTAGGGTTGATCAAGCACTCTGATCATGATCTGAAGGTTTCATGCCAATCAGAGCTCAATCGACCGTTGGATCAAGCTCGAAGGGCTCTAGATCGTCCATTCAAAGATTAGGTTGATCTGGACCATTCGTTGCACATCTGCAGGATCCGAGCTACCATGAGGCAGATCCTGACCCCTGATCAACATCCTCAAAGTTTGGCTCAAATCAGAGCAAGATCAGCCGTTGGATTTCATCCGATCAATCTGGGCCGTCCATTGTTAGCTATTTAATCAGATTTTCCCAGCAGCTTCTCCTCATCGCGTCTTCGCCGCAACAGTAGCATCTTCTTCGTTTCTTCGTTTTGCTTCAATTTTTTCTCAGTTTTGAAGGTGTGACCACTCAATCTCTACCTTGGATCGAGTTTGAGTCATTGGGGATAGCTTCATTAGAGAATTCAGCTCAAATTTGCATTGGAAGAGGGTTATTTGAGGGTTTCGGCAGCTCAGCAATCTAGTCACTTGTACCTCATCCGTAAGCCATTTCCGACCATCCGAGCCGGCTGTAGGGGTTCTCAGGTGAGCTCAGATGGTCCTCGAATCACCACAGCAACCACCATCAACTGAAGTCGAGGAGATTGGATTGAAATTCCAGCTGCGTGCGTTTTGAGTAGAGTGATCGATTGAAGCTTATTTCCACTGATTTGTTGAGCCTAGGGGTTCGAAGTCAGCTCTTGCTTGACGACCAAGAAGTTCTTGAGATTAGGGAGTGATTGAGGCTTAGTTATTTGATTAATTTTCATTGTTTATTAGCTGTAATCTCGTTTCTGCATTTTGTTCCATTACTGCATTCGTATCAGATTGCTTAGTTTCATTTTCTAATTGTTTTGCTTAAGTTAGGTTTATTTTTTGCAAGTAAATTAGCAAGGCATTTCGTTCAATGATAAATCGAATTTAATGTCAGTTTATTTTATGTTTATTACTTCAGTATCATTGTTGCGTTCCAATTCTGTCCTGCGTATCAGATTTTGTTTCCTTCAGCGTATCAGGTTTTGTTTTCAGTGTTTGAATGCTTGTATCAAGCCTGCTTTAGTTTTGTTTTCGGAAATTGCATTTGAATTTGATTCAGTTACACCACATGTGTTTCCCTTGCTGCGTATCACTTGCTTCCTTGCGAACCCACTCATCAATTCAGCAAGTTGTATTAGTTTCTGAAAATTACAGTTTCTGCAATTTACAGTCATCAGAATTGGATTGGATCAACATGTTGTGTCAAATTCCATTTCCTGAATTCCAGTTCGATTCCTGATACTGCCCTGTTTTCAGTTCCCAATTTCTGCTCATTCCTTGGTCTGAAATCAGTAATCCCTGCGTATCCTTATTTCTGCAAATTCAGTTAGTTTTCTGCAATTCTCAATGTGTAATGCAATCAAACTCAGCTTATTCATTCAGCTTTTGAAATTAAATTGAGCATGCATCACTGTGTTTAGTTTTTGAAAGTCTGAAGGTGTTTCTGAAATTCGGTCAATTACAGTTTTGATTCATTTCTGCAGTGCTTAGCTTAGCACTTCTGAGTTTTATGTCAGCAAACCTAGTTTGTTTTCTGAACCTAAACTAAATATTGGATTGGAGCATTTCAATTCATTTGCTTTGCTTGTTATGAATTCTATGCTGTCCTGCGTTTAGATTGGCAATTCTGAAAGTCTGCATCAAGTTAAATTCTATACATCAAGCTCAACTATTGAATGGGTTCTGCACATCAAATTTTGCATTTCAAATTCTGCACATGAAAGCAGTGACTTCACATGTTGCTGATTATCTGAATGTTCTGTTAAGATTTAATCTCTGCACTGATTGGTATCAGAAGTAGGTTGTGCATGAAATCAGTTGCTTGTATTCATTGTATTTCTGAATGGTAACTTCTTTCCGGAAATTTCAGGCTTGTCTCCCTGAATTTTGGTATCAAGAAAGCCTTAGCACTGTTATGTATCAGTCCATCTTTAAGTTTCAGTTTTGAGTGGGAAGTTTTAAGCTTAAATCAGTTTGGTAGGGTGCTCTTGCATTTGAAATCAGATTTGTTTAATTTCCAAAATTTGTAAGTGCTCTGATCAGATTTTTCATAGATTGAGTTATTAAGTGCCATCATTTTGCTTAGGTTATGAGTTGAGTTTCTTAAATTTTCATTGTGTTTTCATTCTCAATTGCAGTCCAAACCCAAATCACATTCGAAACCCAAATTCACAAATGACACCTAAATACAAGCGCGAATCAAACAACGTCAACTAGTCCCTTGGAAAAATACGACCTGTGGCCCCTTTACTACGTTTTCATATTTTTGATTGCAAAAAGGGTTTCTAGCATTCATTTATAAATTCTAAATTCTGATGGTCCCATACTTTCGTGACAATTTAATCTTGTCTAATTTGGGCCTATCAAATTTTTTGGCGCCGTTGCCGGGGAAGCAACTAGTTGATTTGTTTGATTTTTGCTTGTATACTTTTTGACATATCATTGGGTTCTATTTTATTTTGCTTTATCTTTTATATACGGTTCCTGCTATTTTTCTTGTTTTTTTTGTGACAGGGCTGCAAGATCAAAAATGTTGTCACCAGAGTTCTGTAAAGAGATAAAAGAGGCATTGGTGGAGTTGAAATTTCAGTGTAAGGTGTTAGAATACCCAACAAAAACATAAAGCTCAGTCATCTACTCACCAGTGGCCGATTCAACCACTTCAGCCACAATTTCAGCCTTTCCAGCAATTTCAGCAACCAATTCAAGATTTTCAACAGCCCTATTCAAATTTTCAGCAACCAAATCAGTTTTTTCAGCCAAATTTTCAGCCACCACAACAATTCCAACAATTTCAGCAAGAATTTCAGCATTTTAACCAAAATTTCCAGCAGCCTTTTGCAAGTTTTCAGCATGGACATAATCAATTTCAACCTCAATTCCAGCCATATCAACAAGGGCAGCAATATTGTCAATCGTTTCAAACATTTCCACCTCAAAACTAACTATTTTTCCAGCCCTCACAGTCCATTAATCAGAATTTCAGCAAGACACTCAGAATTTTCAGCCCCTCCATTTCAGCAGTTTAACCAAGGAGGCTTTGAGAGTCCTGATTGGAGTGAGGCTCAACAACAAAGGATGATGAGATGTTACAACAGGTTCAACAATTACAACAGAAAAATTTCCAACAAGTCTACAACAACAGCAAGTTTACAACAACAACGGAAGCATCGAACAACGCCTTGAAAATTGGTTGATCAATTAATCAAAGTCAAGCCCAAAAATCAGAGCAATTATCTTCTCAAGTTGCTTTTAATTCTGAGAGCCCCGGAGTTGATTTTATATCAGTTCAAGGTGACCCTAGCGCATGGCCAAGTCCTTCTTCAAGTAATCTTGCAAATTTGATAGAAGAAGAAGAAGAAGTAATCATCAAATATTGGGCACCTACAGCATGCATCTCTCCGGAGATTCCTACTCAAAATTATTTTCAAATTTTTCAGCTCCAGAAGAAGAAACTGAAGCTCCACAGGACCATTCTCAACTTTTATTTTCTGATGATAGTATTATTGATGGTCCTAATTTTTCTAGTGTTGTTGTTGCAGATATTACAGAAGAAGAATGCATAGGAGATGATTCCATAGGTGTAGGGGATTGCACTAAGCCCCAGGGACCACCACAGTTGACTGGTACATTAGAAGATTCAAAGGATGAACCAGAAAGTGTAGGGACTTGCATGGTGGAAGCAAGCACCCAAGGATCACCTGCTTTAGTTGAGTGTCCACCAGAGTCTGAGGCTGAAGAGGAGCATGTACTTGACCAGGAGGAGGCCATGGATACATCTACCCTTGTAGAACCTCCAGGTATTCTCCAGCACGCTCAGGTAAGTATTTCTCCTCTGGTTCAGAAAAATTCAGCGAGGTACCTAGTGCTGACCTTATTGATTCTGATGAATTTATTGATATACCTTGTGTAGAGATTGTTTGTGCAAATCCAATAGAGGTACCAAATATTGATTTCCTCAGTCATAATGCATTACCTGATACATCTCTTGTAAATATGGATTGTGAAATAATTTTAGAGGCACCTATAATTGATGTTGTTTGTTATGATGAATCACTTGATACATCTTTTGTGGATATGGATAGTGAAAAATTTTTAGAAGTGCCTGAAATGGATGTTATTTATTTTGATGAATCTCTTGCTATATCTTATGCTGAGGTTGAATGTGAGAAACTTATGGAAATATCTGAGATTGATTTGATTGGCTGTGACACATTACTTGATACACCCTTGATGGAAAATAATTGTGAAATTTATATTGATATGCTAGAAATTGATTTCTTTATTTGTGATGAGTATCTGGATGCAAATTTTGTAGGAAATGATTTTGAAAATTTCATTGACGTACCAGAATTTGATTTAGTTGGACATGATGCAGCTTTGAATTCATTTCATGCAGAGACTGAATTTATATCATTTCTTTCTGACCCTGAACACTTGAGAGAGGTATTACATTGTTTTGCAGGGTCCAGAAGACTTCAGGAGTGGGTGCTCCAACTGAACAGACTTCAACCTCCTAGAAGGACTTCTAAAGGCATCAAGAAAGAGGAGAAAATCTTACTTTAATTCAAAGCACTCCATTCCTTCAATGGATTTTGAACCTGAATCGCATTAGGCCACCAGAGCAATTTTTTGTGAAGTTCAAGTGTGGGGGAGTCCTAGTCTCTCAGCCACTCATACCCTCCACTACCATGATGGAGGCTACTTCTGGAAAGGCTCCGTCCACCAGAATAAAGGGGAGTTTGATTCTGCTTGTATTTTCTTTTATTGCATGCTTTATTTTTTTATGTTTCTTTAGAAGTAGAATTTCTTTTAAACTGAGTCCTTATCAATAAATGCATGTTAGTTCTCTTAGCAGTTTTTTCTTACATGAGTGGAAATAAAAGTATCCCTCTAGGTTATCTCCATAGCATTTTAGAGTCTTTTGAAAATAAATTAAATTTGGTTGTAAAACTTAGGATTTGAGCTAATGGATGAAATCTTGGATGCTTGAGTACTACTTGCTTTAGATTCTTAATTGAGGACTTGGGATGAATTATTTTTACCTAGTAAGAATTAACCTTATTTTGTGACACATATGTTATTGTACTCTAGAACTTCTTAGGTTCTTCAAACATATTTCAATGATTGGATCACATCTATAAGGCTATCCATTTATTTACCTTTCCATATCAATTTTAACAAAAATCATGTTCATTTCATTTTTCTTTTTATTCTTACTCTTACTTATTTTCTTTGGACTTGTTGTTTGAATGTTTCTTAATGCTATTTTGCCCGAGACGGACAAAGATTTAAGTGTGGGGGAGTGACTAAGTTTTGGAAATATTTATGAGAGATGCATTCTCAAAAGAAAAAGAAAATTTTTGTTTTGAAGTTGAAGCCAAAAGGTG
>JAGFNQ010003466.1:0-46324 GCA_024364735.1 Boesenbergia rotunda
TTTTGAAGAAGGATAAAGTTTTGAAATTTTGAATTTTGAAAAAAATTTTAAAGCTTCTCTCCTTTCTATCTCTCCCCCTTTGCCATATATCAAAAACAAAGCAATATAGCAGAAAAAATAAATAAAATTGCATAATGCTGTACTGAACCAATTCAAGATAAACCAATTTCAATTATCTCTTTTAGGGTCCTGTCTAACCCAATTAGCTACTTACTAACTGTTATAAACAGTAGTTTTCGCTAGGGTTAGTCAGTTAAGTGTTCTGTTCAAGTTAGATTTTCTAAACTTGACACTTAACTGATTACTGTTTAAGTTGTATTTAGTGCCCCAATTACTGCAGATGCACTGACTTAAAGCATCTTGAATTAAGGCAAAGACCTAAGCATCTCAACCCATTCTAGGTTATCAATCAAAAGTACCCTAAGGTGCTTGTGAGATGCTGGCTTCTAGATCTATAGGTGCATGCAGTTCTAGGGTTAGGGCCTAGGCTAAGTCCATTTGCGAAAAAGCCCTAGTTTTGAAGGGGTAGTTTTAAAAAAACTAAGTCGAAAAATTATTAAAATGCTAAAAAGATTTTTAAACTAATTAAAAGCTGATTTTGAAATTAAGTAAAGCAGTTTTTAAAATTATTTTAGAAACTGATTTTAAATCAAGTAAAGCAGTAAAAAACAAAATAGAGTAAACCTATTCTACCAAGCATAATCCTAACTGCCTTCTTAGTGAGCTGAACTCAGACTCAGGTAGGGGTTTGGTGAATATGTCAGCTAAGTTAGATTTGAATCTACATGCTTAAGGACTATCTCACCCCTGGCTACGTGATCTCTTACAAAGTGGTGTTTAACTTCTATGTGTTTAGTTCTAATGTTGGATTGGGTTCTTAGTTAGATTAATTGAGCTTATATTGTCAATGAAGACTTGAGTTTGGGTGTAGTTAAGCTGGAAGTCCTTAAGAGTGTGCATCATCCATAAAGTTGTGCTACACACTCTCCTAAGGCAACATACTCAGCTTCAGTTGTGGATAGAGCTACACAGTGTTGTTTTCTGCTGCACCAACTTACTAGACTATTTCCTAACAGTTGGCAGCTTCCACTTGTGCTCTTTCTATCTAATTTACAACCAGCGTAGTCAGAATCCGAGTATCCTGACAAGTCAAAGGTTGAGGTCCTAGGATACCAAATCCCTACATTTAGGGTGCCCTTAACATATCTTAGTATTCTTTTTAGGGCTGCTAAGTGTGTTTCCTTAGCACAGGTTTGGTATCTAGCACACATTCCTACAGCAAAAAGGATATCAGGTCTGCTGGCTGTAAGGTACAGTAGACTTCCAATCATACTTCTATAGAGTTTAAGGTCTACTGGTTTACCATCAGGGTCACTATCTATTTTTATGTTGGTGGCCATGGGGGTACTTATGCTTTTAGAGTTATCCATTTTAAATTTCTTTATTAACTTTTAGCATATTTGGATTGATGGACATAGTTTCCATCCCTAGTTTGTTTAATTTGTAATCCTAGAAAAAGTTGAGCTCACCAACTAAGCTCATTTCAAATTCATTTTCCATTATTTTAACAAATTCTTTTAGAAAATTTGAGTTGGTGGACCCAAAGATTATGTCATCGACGTAGATTTGGGCAATAAAGATTTCTTTTCCTAAGGTTTTAATAAATAGGGTTGAATCGATTTGTCCTTGTTTAAATTCTTTAGAAATTAGGTAAGTTGATAAGCGTTCATACCAGGCCCTAGGTGCTTGTTTTAGTCCATAAAGTGCTTTAGTGAGTTTGTAAACATGGTCAGGTCTTTCTAAGTCCTCAAAACCAGGGGGTTGTCCTACATAGACCTCTTCCTTAATGAATCCATTTAGAAAAGCTGACTTTACATCCATTTGGTATAGTTTAAATCCTTTATGGGATGCAAAGGCTAATAACATCCTAATGGACTCAAGTCTAGCTACCGGGGCATAGGTTTCGTCATAATCTAACCCTTCTACTTGGCTGAATCCTTTCGCTACTAAGCGGGCTTTATTTCTGACTATCTCTCCTTGATCATTTAACTTATTCCTAAAAACCCACTTAGTGTCAATGACGGATTTGCCCTCAGGTTTAGGTACTAGTTCCCAGACTTGGTTTCTCTCAAATTGGGCTAACTCTTCTTGCATAGCTATGATCCAATCAGGATCAGGTAGAGCTTCCTCTATAGTCTTAGGTTCAATTTTTGAAATCATTGCTATCTGACTAAGATTTCTATAGGAAGACCTTATTCTGACTCCTAGAGTTGGATCACCCACAATTTGATCAGTAGGGTGACTAAGTCTGGGTTTCTTGGTTTTTCTAGAACTTGGTTCAGCCTCAGGTCCGGCTGGTCGATTTGGTTCAATTGACTCAGAAGTTGGTTCAATAGTTAGTTCATTTAAAGGTTCAATTAAAGGTTCAACTGTTGGTTCATTATCTTCTTGATCAGTATTTGATGAAGTTAGATCTGGATTTTCAGATTTTGAGTTGATTTCTTCATCAAATATTAAATTTGTTGTTTCTTCAATTTTCTTAGTTTATTTGTTATAAACCCTATAGGCTCTACTTGTGGTTGAATATCCTAGGAAGATGCCTGGGGTTGACTTAGACTGGAATTTACTTAGATAGTCCTTGGTGTTTAGGATATGGACTTTGCACCCAAAGACCCTTAGGTAGTGCAAGTTTGGAAGTCTATGGTAGTATAATTCATAGGGTGTTTTATTGTGTCGTTTGTTAATTAGTACCCTATTTTGGATGTAGCAAGCCGTACTAATTGCTTCTGCCCAATATTGGTTAGCTAGGTTAAATTCATTGAGCATAGCCCTAGCGGCTTCCTATAGGGTTCTATTTTTCCTTTCGACTATCCCATTTTGTTGGGGGGTTCTAGGACACAAAATTCATGTATGTACCTATTTACTTTATAAATTCCTCGAATCTTGATTTTCAAATTCTCCCCCGTGATCACTCCTAAGTCTTTTGATTTTAGTATCGTTTTGATTTTCAATTAACTTACAAAAGTCATTGAATAGGTTTAGGGTTTCATCTTTGGTCTTTAAAAACCTACCCAGGTAAACCTAGAGTAATCATCAACTATTACTAAGCAGTACCGGTTTTCCGCTTAGTGACTTAGCTCCATGTGAATCAAATAGGTCAAGGTGCAGGAGCTCAAGTGTGGTTTGAGTTAGATCAGATTGAATTAGTTTGTGATTAGACCTAGTTTGTTTACCTTGATTACATGATTCACATATTAAGTTTTTCATGATTTTTAATTTTAGGGATACCTTTAATTAGGCCAAGTTGGGTGATTTTTGAAATTATTCTCAAATTTGTGTGACCTAATCTCCTATGCCAGAGGTTTGATTGTTCTAACTGAGTTAACATGCATTTGGGTACTAGAGGTAGGTTTATAGTGTAAACATTATTTTTCCTAGTGCCCTTAAGCATGATTTCTGAGTCTTGCAGGTTTCTAATTAGGCAGTTAGAATTGGTAAAGGTAACTACATAACCAGTATCACACAATTGACTTATGCTAAGCAAGTTAAATTTAAAATTTTCAACCAAAAGAACTTTCTTAATAACAAAGTCAGATTTAAGTTCAATATTACCTGACCCAATCACCTTGAGTGTAGCATTGTTGCCAAATGCTACTGAGCCTAGGTTTTTGAACTTGAGTTTGGTGAATTTCAATTTATCCCCAGTCATGTGTCTGGAGCAACCGCTATCCAACATCCATTGGTCCAAATCTTTATGTTCATACACATAAAGAGTTATATTGATTTGGATCCAATTAGAATCAGGAATAACTTAAATTAATTTTCACAACTTAGTCTGTCTCACCCAAATCTAGGGTTATCAATCACGTTTGCTTTATGGGTTTTGTGAGACAGATTTGGTAGATAGAATTATTTTGAAAAATTATGATTTATTTTTAAAAAAATTGAATTAATTTTGAAAACAGTTGATTTTGAAAAAATGTTTGAATCTACAATTAACTGAAAATTTGTGTTAGATTCGAATTTGACAAAGAATAATTTGAATTTGAATTTCAAAAATTGGCTTCCAGGTCTTGGTGAGGCACTAGGCCTTCTTTGGTCGTAGCCTTATTGGATCATCAACCCTTTCCTTGACGAAGCCTTTTAATGAAATTTCATTTTCAAAATTATTTTTTGAAAAATTCTGGTCCAACTAGTTTGGGTCTTGGATCGGTAGCTTCGGCTAGTTTCACCAGTCTAAAGAGACCAAGTAGAGTATACTTGACCTTATTAGAATTGGCTTTCCTAACGTACTATCATCTCACCGCCACCCAATACTATGTTGTTCAAATTTCAATTAATTGATTGAGTCCTTATTCTAACCATTCCTAAGTCTAAGCATGGTAAATTGCAAGAATTAAATAAACAATCAATCATGCAATTTGCAAATAAAAATTGAATTTTATCTAACAATAAATATTATTTTTAATTTGGCTCCCCCTGGACTAAAGCCACGATAATGGTTTGGCAAGATGTGAATCTTGTCCTTGGGGATCTAATACTGATTTGATCCAGTTTGTTTGTTCAGGCACAGTTTGGGTACTCATGCCTGAACTTTAGGTCTGGACTGATTCAGTACAGCATAGTAGGATCTTTGTCTAGATTTGGTTCTATAGCCTAGTCCAGATCGATTTAGAACCGACTTCTGTTTTCCAAGAATCATGTCAAGACCCTTGGAACCAGAAGTGAATCGTTCTAAAGCTGATCTAAGGTCCTTAACTTGAGTTTTCAAGGAGGAGTTCTCTTTCTCAAGTTTTTCAACTTGAGTAGAGGTTCCTTCTTGAACCTTCTCAGTTAAGGATCTAGAGTCAGCTCTCTCTTTCAGGAGTTTTACTTCCTGTCGGAGAGATTCGACTCGGAGTTTAGCTTTCGCCAAATCTTGAGAAAGATAGGAAATTAATTCATTTAATTGATTTTTGAAAAACCACTTACAGTTATTTCGCCGTCCTCTGAGAACGTAAGTTTGCCGTCGTCCAGCTCCGACTCTGACTCGGTCTCGATTTCTTCTGAGGCGGTTAGTGCGAGCAGGTTCGACTGTGGGACCTCTTCTTCTTCGGAGGAGGAGGACTCGTCCCACATTGCCTGAAGTGCCTTCTTCTTTCTTGTATTCTTTGTTTCCTTCAGGTTGGGGCATTCAGTCTTGTAGTGGCCCTTCTTCTTGCACTCGTAACAGGTCACGTTGGGTTTGTTCTTTTCATTTGAGGGTTTAGCTGGTTCTTCCTTTCTTCGGCTGGCTTTTCTTCTGTTGGTCTGGATTTTTAGCTCTTTATAGTAGTCCCGGGCTAGCCGAACCAACATAGGCCGATTTCCCTCGCTGTCTTCTGAGTCTGAATCTGAATTAGACTCGGGTGCAAGTTGAGGCTTCTTCTTGGTTGTCTTTCCAGCTTTACCTGCAACAAAGGCAATGCCTTTCTCGGCCAGATTGCAGTTAGTCTGTTCATGTAATTTGAGTTCAGAAAAAAGTTCATCTAACTTGATTTTGGAAAGATCCCTAGAAACTTTGTAAGCATCTACCATAGATGCCCACAAGGTGTTTCTTGGAAAAGCGTTAAGGGCGTACCTTATTAGGTCACAGTTTTCTACCTTGGGACCAATGGTGTGTAGACCGTTCATCAGCTCCTGAATTCTGGCGTGGAGCTAAGCTGCTGATTCACCTTCGTTCATCTTGATGGTGTATAGTTTGTTCAGCAGAAGGTCCCTCTTGCTGATTCGGGTGTCAGAGGTTCCTTCGTGTAGTTCGATCAGCTTACCCCAGAGTTCTTTGGCGCTGTTGAATGGACCCATCCGGTTCAGCTCCTCTTTTGTTAGGCCGCATTGGAGTGTTTGGGTTGCTTTGGCATTGGCTTCAATTTTCTTTTTGAGTGCAGCGTCCCATTCAGTGTAAGATTGTTGTACTCCATCAACATTCCTTGGTATTTCCAGTCCGGACTGGATGATTATCCATATGTCCACCTGAGTTTTCAGGTGGACCTCCATTCTGCTCTTCCAGTAGGAGAAGTCCTCTCCACTGAAGAGCGGTGGTCTTGCGGTGCTGAAGCCTTCTTGCATGACCATTAAGGAGTTTATCTGAAAAAGAGAGAAAAGAAGGGAAAACTCTGTCCCAAGACTTGGTCTTGGATTAGTAGTGCGGGATAAAGAAAAATAATTATCGAGGAGTGTTGCATCGGTCTCGATTAACGATAAAAATTCGAAAAAGAAGAAAAGAAATAATTCGAAGAAAATCCAAAAAATTCTCAAACTGGTGGTTGCACCAAATTTGAGCTTCCCCACTCTGATACCACTTGTTGGATCGAGAGAAAACGATAGAGGGGGGGTGAATATCGTAAGTCGTTTCGGATTGAAAAAGAGAATACATAGCGGAAAAATAAAAACTAAACAACACACAAACACCAAGATTTTACTTGGTTCAGAGTTGCGGTCGACTCCTACTCCAAGGCCCACGGTCATTGACCGTTTACTGCGGGCAATTCTATATGTGTGCAAAAAGGTTTACAGAAGGATGTTACAATCGTAGTACAGTAAATTTAAAAAGTCAGCTCTTCGTTACCGACGTCCGGTGTGTATTGTACTTCAGAGCAGCGGGACATCATCGGCGCTTGTATCTCGAGTTGGGAGGTTTCTGGAGCAAAGTGCTCGAGTAGAAGAGCGTATTGGCATTGGCAGAAGTGATTGATGAAGCCTTGGGGTCGAGGGGCTTTTTATAGCCTCCCGGGGCGCCCTGAACGTTGGGGCGCCCCCCCCCCCCCCCACGTGTCAATCGATCCGGTTAAGTCTCGGTCAGCCGTTATCCCTCCAAGATCGGGCTGAGGTTTGACCGGGGGTGCCCGGGACGTAGGGGTCACCCAGGTTGACTCTTTCAGCGGGCTTCTCGGCTGGATAAGTTTTATCCACTTCGTTAGTTTGAGCTCGAGGAGCCCGAGGCATTCGGGGCGCCCGGGAACACGGGGGCGCCCGGGAGCATTGGGGCGCCCCGCCCAGTGAGCTTCTGAAGTGTAGTTTTGCTGAACTCATGTTTGGCTTGTACTTAGGGCGCCCGGGTCCTTCCGGGCGCCCAACCCAGCTGCTGCCTCACTCCTTTGAGGCTTTCTGAGCTGTAGGCACTCGTTCCTTCGGTCCTGCATCCAGGGTTAGTACCAAACAAGATAGAGCAAATATGTTAGTGAGTCTTACAGCCATAGCTGTCTTGGTTCTGACTTTGGGTCTCCAAAATGGAGCCCTAGGTCGAACTGACGCCTACTGTTCCCTCGACGGGGAACGCGTCCTCACCTACTCCTCTCAGGAGAATTTACCTGATGCCAACCGGCTCCTCCGGTTGGACTTTTGCCCAGCAGTCCTTCGCCAGGTGCCTAGCTGTCCTTCGCTAGGTCTTCAGTACCAAGCAGTCCTTCGCCTGGTGCCTAGCATTCCTTCGCTAGGTCTTCGACTCCTAGCAGTCCTTCGCTAGGTGCCCAGCTGTCCTTTGCCAGGTCTTTGGTTTCAGGCAGTCCTTCGCCTGGTGCCTAGCAGTCCTTCGCTAGGTCTTTGACTCCTAGCAGCCCTTCGCTAGGACTTTCAATCTGAACACTTAAGTAGCATATTAGATAAACATAACATCTTAACTTTTGAACCCTTTTGCCATTATCAACACACAAGTTCGACTTGGGTGCTGTCTTCACCAATAGATTGGATCGCCGATTTTTGTGTTTATCGTCGGGGTCCAGTTAGTTAATTATTATCTATGACAACAATAAAAAATAATTAACAAACATACATAAAATGACGAGACAAAGTAAGCATGGCACAATAAGACGTAGCAAAGGTAAAATGGAGCTCGGGAGAGTTATACCTCGTTATTTACCTCGTAGTCTTCTACCTTATGACCCTCCCCTCCTGGATGTCATGTGGGTGATGATCTACAAAGACACGAAGTTACCAAGGCTTCCAATTAATCCTTCTATCTTCTTCCTCCCTTTGGCCAAGAAACCCTAGATCTAGGGTTTAACTGCCGACCCCTTTGCTTCTTCTCCACCTTTTGCCACCGGCCACAAGAAGTTTCCAAAGATCGCCGGCCACAAGGTAACTCCGGGAAGATGCCAATGAAGAAGAAGAAACGGAAGAAGATGAGAATTGGATCCTCTTCTTCTTCCCTAAACCCTCCACAGCCACCCTCACCGCCGGCGTCGCATGAAGAGGGTCCTCCTTGCCGCCGGCGATGCTTCTTGCCCCTTGGATGATATCACGCAAGAGAAGAAGAAGAAAGGAAGGGAACCAGGTGAAGAGATGATCTTCTCCAATCCCTACCGAGCCATTCTTCTTCCTTCTCTACCACCGGCGATCACCACCAAGAGCAAACTCCCTCTCCACTTTCCTGCACCGATTCATCTCACTCTTTGCTGCTGCCGTGTATCACAAAGGAGAAGCTAAAGACTCCTTGTCTAGTGTCCACTGGCCACCACAAAAGAGATGAAGAGAGAAGCTTTGGAAGAAGAAGAAAAGATTTCTTCTTCCCTACTTGTCATGACCTAGGAGAGAGAGAGGGGGAGAGAGAGGCTAGGGTTTGTGGATTAATCCTTGAATTAATTGTGAATTAATTCATTAACCTTGTATCATGACTCCTATGGGATATTTATACGGCTATGATAGGGACCATGAGGAGAAGTTGGTTCTTGGCCCGCTAATGGATCCAAACCCGATCCATTAATGGTGATTCATTCCACTAAAGGATCCCATTGTACTTCCTCACCAACTCCCATATTTTCTTATGGGCTCCACATATTATAAGTCGTCCATCTGCCCATGTTTAAGATATCATATGCCCGATAATTAATTTAATTTACTGATAATTAAATTAATTATCCTCTTGATCCTTGATTAGTATCACTCAACATTTTCATCATGCCGGACCATAATCCACTTTCATGATTTAACATGACGATCCTTTTGAGCTCACCAAGGGGGCATCATCAACCCAACTCACCAGCACACGGATTCCGTCAAAAATCAACAGCACATCATATTATTAATATTTTCTCCCAACTTACCAGGTCTATTAATCTAAAAAATAGATCTCGCCCATTGGTAAATCAAAGAGATAATAATTAATAATATATGTCCATCATTATTTTGGGATTAAGAGATCGTACTCCATAATATTATCCGAGTTCTAATCCAATTTACTATGTCAGTACAAAAATTGGATGACCTCTCTTTTGGTCCTACTCAATGTACACAAAGTATACTAGTGTAATTCTATGGTTAAGATAAACCAGACCTAATTACACTACAACCATACCGATGGTTTATCCAACTCCATCTCGGTTGTGAGTCTCTTTCTTATGCTTCGGCAAGGAACCTAAAAACATGATCTTCTGTGTGACACCACGCACCATGTTATCTACAATGGCACATACTAATATAAACGTGCACTGTGTGATTTTACGATTCTCTTTAAAATGTAAATGTGTCTTAACCAAAAGCAAGGCTTTTAGTATACATCCTAACTGATGCTAACATCGCGGATCCTTTGACCAAGGCTTTGGCACAAAAGAAGCATGATGGTCACACTAGGTCACTAGGTATTAGATATTACAGTGATTGGCACTTGTGCTAGTGGGAGATTGTTAGTAGGAGCCCTAGAGACAACTATGTGATGATTGACTAGGGACCTTTTGTATCATATTCTATCAATAATAAATATATATTTGGTTATTATACTTACTTTATACTTGTGCCAAATAACTAAGTATAATAATATTCTTAGGTAGTAGGTTCTTATATACATCATATCGATTGATTGTACCGATAGTGAGATAATGTAAAGAACACTACACTAAATTATTCCTAGTCAAGCATTAATATTCAAGGACAATATTAATGCATGGAGACTAGCATGTAGGTCAATTGATGACTTGAGCTCACAAGTCATGGATATGTGATATCAAGTTGACACATGAGTATACATTAGAGAATGTGTACTGAATTGACCCGCCATGAGAAAGTTTCATAGATTGTCATATGAGTGTCATAAACATTCTCATGTGACTATTAGTATGAATAGTCCTTAGACCTAAAGTCACTACGGTTCCCTACATAAGGAGTTATGTACTTTGGTATTATCAAACGTCACCCGTAACAGGGTGGACTATAAAGGCGATCACTGGGTATATAATAAATTTTACAGAGGAATGTGAGTGATGTAGATGGGATCTATCCCTCCCATATGACAAAAGTGATATCTGTAGGCCCCTTGATCGAGTAAGACTACTAAAACGTATGGTCATGCTCAAATGAGTCAATATGAGATATTGGGCTCATTTGTTTGAGTGAGTCTACTTGGGATTCAAGAAACACAAAGTTTGATCGATGATGACACAGTCTATGCCTCATAGGTCAATCTAGATATCGAGGATAGAAGGACAAGGTCATACATTATCATAGTCACGGAGGTTAAGTCGGATCTCGACTTTTCTTGTTACTTGGGTAGCAATGATGCATTGCTAGATGCCGCTCATTGCTTATGTGTTTAAAAAAGTTTAGGCGCATTGCCAAGGTTACGAGAACCTATTGGGTCACACACTAAGGACACGATGTTCGGGAGTTCGGGAGACCTGGTCGGGAGCTTGGGTCAGGAGCTCGGCAGACTTGGTAGGGAGCCCTGGTCGGGAGATTGGGAGCCCTGGTCGAGAACTTATGAGATATTAATTCATTAAAGTGTTTAATGAATTAATAATAAAGGAAAAGGAAAAAGTCTCTCTTAATTGAATGAAGAGAAGTTGAAGAGCCACATGAGAAGATGTGCTCTTTATTGACTTTAATGAAGGGAAGCTAGAGAGACAAAAGCCTCTTCATATTCATGGGATGAGTATAAAAGAGGGTCTAGTCATTTTGAATGATAGAGTTTTTCCCTCTTCCCTTCCTCTCTTCTTCCTCTTCTCCCTCTTGGCCGAAACCCTTTCTTGGGGTTCTTGGTTCCTTTTGTGAACTATCTCAGGTTGCTAGCACAACTAACGTAGTTCTTCTCCGAGGTTGAGAGATCGTGCCCATGTGGATACATAGAGAGGCACGGACGCTTGAACGTGGAAGAGATCTGGCGGCACTTGGACGAGCGGGATAACGTAAGGGCACGCTCTAAAGGTATATACTTTAGATAGATCTATTAAATAGATGAACTTCATATGAGTTTTCTTTCGCACGGATTGCTTGAGGAATCTTGTTTCCGCTGCATTTTGTGTTTATGTCGCCGGGAGATCCCTACAGAGTGGTTGGTGCTTGAGTTCATATATTTGATACTGTTCCTTTTTTGTGAGATTAGTACCCATAAGAATATATGTATATGTTGGATCGAGAGAAACGATAGAGGGGGGGTGAATATCGTAAATCGTTCGGATTAGAGTTAGAGAAACTACGCAGCGGAAGAATTAAACACAAAACGCGAACACAAGATCTTTTACTTGGTTTGGAGTCACGGTCGGCTCCTACTCCAAGGACCACGGTCGTTGACCGTTTACTGCGGGCAATTCTATATGTGCGTAAAACAGTTTACAGACAGATATGATAATTGTAGTACAGTAAACAAAACAAACATCTCTTCGATACCGACGTCCGGTGTAGATTGTATTTTCGGAGTAGAGGGACGTCGTCGGCACTTGTATCTCGAGTAGGGAGGTTTCCGGAGCAGAGCGCGGGAGTGGAAGAGCGTGAGTGCGTTGGAAGAATTGATTGTTGAGAAGCCTTGGCGTTGGGTGCTATTTATAGCACTTCGGGGCGCCCTGGACGTTGGGGGCGCCCCCCCACGTGTCAACCGATCTAAGATTCTCTCAATCAGCCCTTATCCCTCTCGAATAGGGCTGAGGTTGACTCTGGGGGCACCCGAGACGCTGGGGGTGCCCTGGTTGACCCGATCTGCTGGTTTCTCAGCTGGATAAGTCTTATCCTCTTTGTTGGCTTGAGTACGGGGCACCCTGGGCACTGGGGGCGCCCGAGAGCATGGGGGCGCCCGGGAGCACAGGGGCGCCCCGCCCAGTAAGCTCCCGAAGCACATCTTTGCTTAACTTGTTTTGTACTGGCCTTGGTGGCGCCCGGGACACTGGGGGCGCCCTGCTCAGCTACTTGCCTCTCTCCTTTGGGCATTCTGAGCTGCAGACACACGTTCCTTCGGTTCTGCATCCAGGGTTAGTCCAAAACAATATAAAACAATAAGGTATTAGGTTTATACAGCCTTAGCTGTCTTGGTTCTAACTTTGGGTCTCCAAAATGGAGCCCTAGGTCGAACCGACGCCTACTGTTCCCTCGACGAGGAACGCGTCCTCACCTACTCCTCTCAGGAGAATTTACCTGATGCCAACCGACTCCTCCGGTTGGACTTTTGCCTAGCGGTCCTTCGCCAGGTCTTGGATACCAAGCTGTCCTTCGCCCGGTGCCTAGCTATCCTTTGCTAGGTCTTGGATACCAAGCTGTCCTTCTCCCGGTGCGTAGCAGTCCTTCGCTAGGTCTTTGGATCCTGGCAGTCCTTCGCCAGGTGCCTAGCAGTCTTTCGCTAGGTCTTTGGATCCTGGCAGTCCTTCGCTAGGTCTTTGGATCCTGGCAGTCCTTCGCCAGGTGCCTAGCAGTCCTTCGCTAGGTCTTCGTATCCTAGCAGCCCTTCGCCAGTGCCCAGCTGTCCTTCGCCAGGACTTAGGGTTTCAGTGCCTAGCATTCCCTTGCTAGGACTTCAATCTGCACACTCAAGCAGCATGTTAGATAACAAATAAGACTTAACTTTTGAACCCTTTGCCATTTATCAAAACACAGGTTCGAATTGGGTGCTTTCTGCACCAACAATCTCCCCCTTTTTGATTTATGGCAACCCTGGTTCAAAAAGTTAAGTTAATCAGAACATATAAAATGAAATTTTGTTTCCTCCCCTGGAAGGAATCTCCCCCTAGATTTTTCAAAAGTTCGTGGGGTTTTGAAAATAAATTCTAAGTCTAAAGATGGATTTAATTTTACTTAGAACAATTTTCAACAGAAACTTTAAAGACATATTTTCCAAAATAATTTTGGTTGTGCACTTTGGAAAATTTATACTTATAGGAAAATTTTGAAAACTTAAGTTAAATGCTTAGGAAAATTTTGAAAACTTAAGTTTTAAGTACTTAAAAGATTTTTGAAAACTTAAGTTTTTGAAAACTTAAGTTTTAAGTACTTAAAAGATTTTTGCAAACTTAAGTTTTAAGTACTTAGAAAATTTTAAAAACTTAAGTTAAAAATATTTTAAAAAGCAGTTTAAGTTTAATTTAAAAACTTTGAATAAAAGCTTAGTACTTTTTGAAAATATATTAAGTACTTTTAAAAAATAGTACTTTTTGAAAATATATTAAGTACTTTTGAAAAACAGATAGATTAAGTACTTTTTGAATAAAGGATGAGGTATTGAATTTTTGAAAAAAAAAATTAAAGCCTTCTCTCCTTTCCTACCTCTCCCCCTTTGCCATATATCAAAAATAAAGAAATGTAGCAAAAAGGTTGCATAATAGCAGAAAAAAAATAAACTGCATAATTTGTTGTACTGAACCAATACAGGATATGAACTAAACCAAATCAATTTCAATTTTCTCTTTTAGGGTCCTGTCTAACCAATTAGTTACTTACTAACTGTTATAAACAGTAGTTTTCGCTAGGGTTAGTCAAGTTAAGTATTCTGTTCAAGTTAGAGTTTCTAAACTTGACACTTTACTTGATTACTGTGTAAGTTGTATTTAGTGCCCTAATTACTGCAGATGCACTGATCTACATCTTGAATTAAGGCAAAGACATAAGCATCTCAACCCATTCTAGGTTATCAATCAAGAGTACCCTAAGGTGCTTGTGAGATGCTGGCTTCTAAATCTATAGGTGCATGCAGTTCTAGGGTTAGGGCCTAGGCTAAGTCAATTTGCAAAAAAGCCCTAGTTTTGAAGGGGGTAGTTTTACAATAAAACTAAGTTGAAAACTTTATTTATTTTTAAAAAACTTTTCAAAACTAAATAAAAGCTGATTTTGAAAGCAGTTAAAAACTACTTTAGAAACTGATTTTAAAATGAGTAAAGCAGTAAGAAAGACCAAAAAGTAGAGTAAGCCTATTCTACCAAGCATAATCCTAACTGCCTTCTTAGTGAGCTGAACTCAGACTCAGGTAGGGTTTAGTGAATATGTCAGCTAAGTTAGATTTAGAGTCTACATGCTTAAGGACTATTTCACCTCTTGCTAAATGGTCTCTTACAAAGTGGTGTTTCACTTCGATGTGTTTAGTTCTGGAATGTTGGATTGGGTTCTTAGTTAGATTAATCGAGCTTATGTTGTCAATGAAAACCTGAGTTTGGGTATAGTTGAGCTGGAAGTCCTTAAGAGTGTGCATCATCCATAAAAGTTGTGCTACACACTCTGCTAAGGCAACATACTCAGCTTCAGTTGTGGATAGAGCTACACAGTGTTGTTTTTTGCTACACCAACTTACTAGACTATTTCCTAATAGTTGGCAGCTTCCACTTGTGCTCTTTCTATCTAATTTACAACTAGCGTAGTCCGAATCCGAGTATCTTGACAAGTCGAAGGTTGAGGTCCTAGGATATCAAATCCCTACATTTAGGGTGCCCTTAACATATCTTAGTATTCTTTTTAGGGCTGCTAAGTGCGTCTCCTTAGCACAGGTTTGGTATCTAGCACACATTCCTACTGCAAAAAGGATATCAGGTCTACTTACTGTAAGGTATAGTAGACTTCCTATCATACTTCTATAGAGTTTAGGGTCTACTGGTTTACCATCAGGGTCACTATCTATTTTTACATTTGTGGCCATGGGGGTACTTATGCTTTTAGAGTTATCCATTTTAAATTTCTTTATTAACTCTTTAGCATATTTGGATTGATGGACATAGTTTCCATCCCTAGTTTGTTTGATTTGTAACCCTAAGAAAAAGTTGAGTTCACCAACTAGACTCATTTCAAACTCATTTTCCATTATTTTTACGAATTCTTTTAAAAAATTTAAGTTGGTGGAACCAAAGATTATGTCATCGATGTAGATTTGGGCAATAAAGATTTCTTTTCCTAAGGTTTTAATGAATAGGGTTGAGTCAATTTGTCCTTGTTTAAATTCTTTAGAAATTAAGTAAGTTGATAATCGTTCATACCAGGCCCTAGGAGCTTGTTTTAGTCCATAAAGTGCTTTGGTAAGTTTGTAAACATGGTCAGGTCTTTCTAAGTCTTCAAAACCAGGGGGTTGTCCTACATAGACTTCTTCCTTAATGAATCCATTTAGAAAGGATGATTTTACATCCATTTGGTATAGTTTGAATCCTTTATGGGATGCAAAGGCTAATAACATCCTAATGGACTCAAGTCTAGCTACTGGGGCATAGGTTTCGTCATAATCTAACCCTTCTACTTGACTGAATCCTTTCGCTACTAAGCGGACTTTATTTCTGACTATTTCTCCTTGATCATTTAACTTATTCCTAAAAACCCACTTAGTGTCAATGACGGATTTGCCCTCAGGTTTAGGTACTAATTCCCAGACTTGGTTTCTTTCGAATTGGGCTAACTCCTCTTGCATAGCTATGATCCAATCAAGATCAGGTAGGGCTTCCTCTATAGTCTTAGGTTCAATTTTTGAAATCATGGCTATTTGACTAAGGTTTCTATAGGAAGACCTAGTTCTAACTCCTAATGTTGGATCACCCACAATTTGATAAGTTGGGTGACTAAGTCTGGGTTTCTTGATTTTTCTTGAACTTGGTTCAACCTCAGGTCCGGCTGGTCAATTTGGTTCACTATTTGGTTCAATGTTTGGTTCAATATTTGGTTCAATTGACTCAGAAGTTGGTTCAATAGTTAGTTCATTCAATGGTTCAATTAAAGGTTCAACAGTTGTTCATTATCTTCTTGATCAGCATTTGATGAAGTTAGGTCTGGATTATCAAATGT
Source organism: Boesenbergia rotunda (assembly GCA_024364735.1). Classification (NCBI taxonomy): domain Eukaryota; kingdom Viridiplantae; phylum Streptophyta; class Magnoliopsida; order Zingiberales; family Zingiberaceae; genus Boesenbergia; species Boesenbergia rotunda. The sequence continues at coordinate 15,961 of JAGFNQ010003466.1, forward strand.
TGAGTTGATTTCTTCATCAAATATTAAGTTTGTTGATTCTTCAATTTTCTTAGTTTGTTTGTTGTAAACCCTATAGGCTCTACTTGAGGTTGAATATCCTAGGAAGATGCCTGGGGTTGACTTAGACTGGAATTATTTAATTAAATTGAATTTGAATAATTAAGATTTAATTAATTTGAATTTGAATAATTAAAATTTAATTGAATAATTAAGGTTAAAATGATTAATTAATAGTTGTGGATTTAGGTTCATCATTTTCATTATTTCGAAAATTTCTGACTCGTCCTTATTTTTCTTTTCAAGTTTCTCTAGTAATTCTAATTTATTTGAACCTTTGTGATTTTTATTAACTATGACCTTTATCTTAGACAATTCTATCTCCTCCTCAAGATTAGATCTTTCAATATCCTCAAAGTAGGTGGAGTAAAGTGGGCCAGTAGTTAATTTTCCAGGATTATCTAAGGGAATAATTAAATTAATATCTAAAGAGATATCATCTCCACTATCTTCAGAATTATCCTTATGATCCTCAAAATTATTCCTGTAATTATCCTTATTATCCTCAGAATTTTCCTCAGAATTATCATTATTATCCTCAGAATTTTCAAATTTAAATTCATAACTATCTAAAGGATTTTCAAATTTGGGTTCAGGTTTATACAAAGGGTTTTCAAATTTGAATTCATAATTATCTAAAGGATTTTCAAATTTAGAATTATCCTTTGGATTTTTGAATTCTAATTTATCCCTAGGATTTTTGAATTCAGATTTATCCTTAGGATTAAATTTATCTGAATTAGAATTATCAGAATTAACATTATTAGAATTAAAGTTATCATAATCAGAATTAAGTTTAATACTATCATAAATAAAATTATTAGGATTAAGATTATCAGATTTAGAGTTATGATAATTTATTTTAGAAATTACTAAATTAATGTTCTGAATTAAATAATTAATTTCTGATATTTTAGTCATATCTGCATTTTCTAATTTGTCATGCAAAATATTAATTTTACTATGCAATAAATCTAATTTATCAGAAAACTAACTAAATTATCTAAAGACAGTGCAGGAATTTTGAAACTTTTCGGAACGTAAATTTTACGTACCTTTGTCAGACATTTGTTCATGTAGTGTCCGTATTTTCCGCACTTGAAGCATTGTACGTGATCCTTGTTTTTTCGAACTCCTGGCGTTGGTGTCTCCTTTGCCGCCGGTGGTCTAGATCGAGTCTTACGAGTAGGGCACTGATTTTTATAGTGCCCTCTCTCTCTGCACTTAAAACACGTAATAGGAAATTTAAAAATAGACATTTTAACTAAAATATACCTGATTCACCCCTAGGCTCCCCCTCAACTCCTGGCGTCGTTGCTCCGTCGACGGTTAGTCCGGTGAAGAGCGGCGTAGCTCTGATACCACTTGTAGGATCGGTGCCGTCGATAGAGGGGGGGTGAATATCGACCGTAAATCTTTCGTTGAAAACTTCGTAAGACTTTTGTTCGTTCTAGACTTAGAGCGTTAGTGCAGCAGAAAATAGAAAAATAAAGAACAAAACAAAACACAGATTATTCGCGGGATTTATTTACTTGGTTCCCGACCGCCCTGGGTTAGTACGTCCAAGGCCTATGTACTCTGTGTGAGTCCACTATTGGTCTCCTTTCCGAATTTCCGAAGGCGGAGAAAATCCATCTTACAGTTGATAGTTACAAGCAATAATATAGAAAATTAACAACAAACCGAACAAAACAAGGTCTGAAGCTCGGCCGATCTGGACCTCCGAAGTGCCGCGCACTTCCTCCTGGAGCCTCCCGGTTGTAGAAACTCGGCTTTAGCGCGTTGTCGTTGGTCAGAATGATCAGAATAGCTCTTAGCAGTTGTGTCTAAAGCAGAGGGGTCGAAGCCCCTTTTATAGCACTCCTGGGGGCGCCCTGGACGTTGGGGGCGCCCCTAAAAATTCGGTCAAACCTTATCCCTGCGCCGACCTCACCGCAGCTGATAAAATCTCTGACCAGGGTGCCCCGGACCTTTCGGACGCCCTCGTGAAGGCTTATCTATGTTTCGAACTCGAAACAGCAAATACAGCTTTCAACTTGGGCGCCCCGGACCTTCCGGGCGCCCTCATAGGAGCCTATTCTGCTTATCACACAAAAGACTGCTTTTTACTCTTGACTGGGGGCGCCCTCATCATCCCGGGCGCCCTGCTTGGCTGGTTTCCAACTAAACTGATTTTTCCTTTTGACTGGGGGCGCCCCCATCGTCCCGGGCACCCTGCTTGGCTAGTTTCCAGCCCCAATGTATGTTATTTGCCTGCTTTGTCTTCCGTTCTAGGTACCTACAAGATACAAAAATACAAAGCAAATATACACACATTCTTAACCTTAAGGACTTGGTTCGGACTTCGGATTTCGACGAAACCCTAGGTCGAACCGACGCAAATTCTCACCCCCCCCCCGAGAACGCGCCTTTCACCTAGTCCTCTCAGGAGACGGTTGCCACCCGGTCCTTCGGGTGGACTTTTGCTTAGCCTCCGATTACTCCGGACCTCGAGATGCCCGAACCCCGACACATCTCTACTTCTGTCCTTAGTCATCGCTCAGCTAAGTTGCTCAGTCCCTCGGACCAAGACTCCGTGCCCAAACCCTAGGTCCAGGACTTAGGTGTCCAACCCTCGGCCAGGTCTTCATGCCCAATTCCCCGAACCAGGTCTTCGGTGCCCAACCCTCAGCCAGGTCTTCTTGCCCAGTCCCCGACCAGGACTTAGTGCCCACCTTCCGAGCAGGTCTTCGGTGCCCATCCCTTTGCCAGGACTTAGTGTCCAATCCTCGATCAGGACTTAGTGCCCAATTCCCTGAACCAGGACTTATTGCCTAGGTTTACTAGGACTTCCTTCCACTTTGGTTACTCCTCTCTTAACTCCCCTTTGTCTGTTCAATGTGTCACTGACTTAAGTAAATTGTCAAACATTAAAACACTTAGAGGAGAACATCATTGATGCAACTTGCACCAACAATCTTCCCCTTTTTGATGTTTGACAATAACTTAAGTTATATTGGTTGAAGGGGCTAACTTACTCTCCTTGGGATCAAACTAAAAAATGATCTTAGTTTTGAAAATGTATTTTTGATCCTCTGAAAAAAATAAGAAAAAATTTCTAACTTTCACTTTCTCCCATTTTGATTAATTGATCCTTTGGCAAGAGGGAAAGAAAAAAATTATTTCTAACTTAAGCGTATCTCTCTCTCTTTGTCATACATCAAAAAAAATTACTAGAAATACTTGCGCCAACAATGAGAATATTTGGTTCTTTTTGAAAATACTTAGTATAAATTTTTGAATGCATCGCATAAAACTAAGTATTTACGTATTTTGATCTTAGAAAACTTAAACAATATTGAATTTTTTTTGAGAAAATACCGTATTTTTGAAAGAGTACTGTGAGTTTTGAAAAGGTGCAAGTACTTTGACAGAGATGATGCATTTTTGAAAGATATTTTGAAAACTATAAGTTTTTCAACAAAAATATTATACATATTTTGCAAGTACTAACTATTTTTGAAAAAGATGAGACATTGAAAAATATCAGTAATTTTTGAAAAGTATTATGCATTTTGAAAACATAATATTTTACTTAACTAAGTTTCTTTTCCAGTCTGACACAATCCTAGGAAACCTTGTTAACTACAAGGACATTTTCCTAAGTGTCCTGGAAATTTTTCAAACTCAAGTAAATATAAAAATAATTTTATAAGTCACACAAATTCTGAAAAATAGAATAATAGGATGTAAGTATATTTTGAAAAATATATGAATTTTTGAAGTCATAATACTTAACTTGGTTTATCTTCCAGTCTGACACAATCATAGGAAATCTTGTTGACTATAAGGACATTTTCCTAAGTGTCCTGGAAGATTTTCCAAACTCAAGATAAACATTGATCAAAACTAGATAAATTTTTGAAAATACTGGTATTTTTAAGGAAAAAAATGTTAGTATTTCGAAAGAATACTTATGTTTTTAGCAAGATTTTGAAGATATAGTTCAAGAAAACATGTTATTAAATAATTCTTTTAATTTGACCTCCTCCTAAACTTGACTCAGTCCTCGGAAGCTTGTTGACCACAAGTACTCATCCTCTGAGTCTTAAGGTTTGATTCAGATCAAAAGAATAATCTATTAATTTTCAAAATAAATAATTTAAAACTTGTCAGAAAGTTGACTCAGACTCCCCCTAAATCTGACACATCCTAGGAGTTCTTTTTGATCATGAAGTGGACCTTCCTCTGTGTCTTTAGGGTTTATCAAAATCAAATGAACACCAATTTTCAGGAAGATAGATTTTGAAACCACAATTTGGAAAGAAGATAATTTTTAAAGTATAAGCCTTTTTGAAAACATATGTGATAGAAATTAAGGCGCAGTTTTCGAAAAGTCTTTTAAAAAAGATTTTAAAAGAGTGAAAACACTCCCCCTGTACCCAACATCGTTTGACTCTATCTAAGTGTCTTAAGAAACTTTAGTGTTGTCCTAAGAGGCTTGTGTCTAATTGAGTGTGTGACAACCCAACTTCTCTTTCTTAAGGCAGACGTCACTTTTACTTGACCTTAACTTTACCTTATCCTTAGCCTTAGGTTACAACTAGTTGACTTCCCTTAACTTGCTCTAAATTTTTTTTTTCAATGGCACCAGTCGACTGCTAGAAGGCCAGTCAACTGGTGTCAGCCACAGAAGCTTTCTGTGCGCGGCACCAGTCGACTGGTGCATCGAACAGAAGGGTTCTATTCCATATGGCAGTCGACCGGTATCTGAACCAGTCGATTGGCACGCCTGAAAGCTGCAGTTTCAGACCTGGTAAATCCTTTCAAGGGTCCATACTTCATACACTTCCAAAGCATATAGATAAATAACTCCAAATCTATACCCTATACTAGTTTTATAAACATCTTAGCAACCCAAAACAAACCCATTAACTTGCAATTAGGATCTCTGCGGAATTTAATAAACTATCAAAACATATGAAATCTATACTAGAGTTTGTACTCAACTTTGTCTCTATGCAAAGTTTAAACAAAATCATTACGTTCTACCAATCCAAAACACCAACCACAAGTTTCTATAAGACTTAACCCAAAGATCTCTCCCACGGTTCCGTCGCCACTGAACATCAATGCAAGTCCCGTTCACCTCCTTAGCTTATGCTTTTTCTTTACCTTTATCTGCAATAGAAGGAAATGCAACTAATAAGCGATTTGCTTAGTAAGTAAATCCTAACTCACAAATCCATGCGATCAATGATAAACATGCTCTTTTCAAAGGATGCTCGCTTCAAAATACATGCACTTGGAGATACTTGCACATGGGAACTTCCATATAATTATCATGCTCATCATGCTTGAAAACATTTACTGGCATTAAAACACTTGCAAACATTACATGTTCAGGATTTCTTTTGAGACTTGATACTTATACATTTCCATACTTTAAAACACTAACTTCCTTGCTCTTGATTTTCAACATGCTTGTATCAAAACAACGTTAACATACATAACAAAACATGTACTTAACTGAAAACACTTACATATACTCATATACTTCAAAATAATAATCAACTTTCTATGCCTTGACATTGTACCTGGTATCAATGTACCAATGCGCGCATCCCTAATAGGTTTCGGGGTAGCTAGCCACCGCACCCTATTAGAGCTTCTTTCTAACTTTCTGTGGGCCTCTCATTTGCCCGGTACATGTCACTTTACAAAAGTAAAATACTTTCTTACGCATACTGTTTATACTTATCAAGCTATCTTTTTTTTCATAAATCTAGCACTACAAACCTTTACCTTTCTTACTTGGAACTTTCCTCGAGCACCTTGCTTGCCCTTAACCCAAAACTCATTTTTGAGACTTTTCAAGAACTTGGTCTTATCATGCTTAGATTCACATACACAAACCTACTCAAGGTTAAGTTCTATAATAAGAAATATGTCTTCTTGAGAAACTTAAACACACAATTTACAATAGTCTTAAAGCATGCACTTAGATCACAAAACATAGTTCTACAACAAGAAATACATGACGAAACTACTTCTATTGCAGTGAGTGATCTACTTACCCCCCCCCCCTTTGCTTGAAGAAAACTCACCAAGTATATAGTAAAATCCTAGCGTAGGACTCCTTTTCTCTTCCTTGCGAGAAACTTCACTCCTTGGCCCTAGGGAAGAAACCCTAGGTTCTCTACTCAAGAGGAAGAAGGAGGAAGAAAACTCTTGTTTTCTCCATGTTTTCGCAGCCTCCCTTGCCCCCTGTTTGCGCCGACTCCAATAACCTAAAGGGGGATTTAACGCAACTTAAGCGGAAGTTGAAACACCTCTTCATGAAAAGGACTTACTTACCTATAACATAATTTCGATCCATCCTTTTCTGTGCTTGATACCCCCCAACCTTCCGGCTAGCCGAGACCGCTTAAGGATTGGCTTGCCGCGTGGTCGCGAGATCAAATCTCCATCCGACCCTTTCCCTTTTCTTTTTATTTTTATTTCGAAAAATTGCCAAAAAATTCAGAAAAATTCCTAATAATTCATGAAAATTATTGGGTGTTACAGAGTGAGTCAAATAATTTTTGAAAAGATATACTTTTAAAAAATGTATAATATGTATAATCAATCAGACAAGCATGAATTCCATAAAAACATTATTATGTTGAAGCACTATTTTGAAAATATATTTTTAGAAAAATATTCTAACAATTTTGAAAAACAATTTTGAACAATATTTTTCAATTCATTAGTCCTTAACATCTCACCCATTTTAGATGTCTCAATACAGCAAGCATGGTTACCTTATGGGTGCATTATGAGAAGCTTGAATCATTTTTCTTAATTTATTATTAAATCTAAGATTTAATTGAAGCTTGTGTTAGATTCAAATCTGATAATAGTAAAGTGAATTTGGTTTTCAATAATCAGCTTCCAGGTCTTGGCGAGGTACTAGGCCTTCTTTGGCCGTAGCCTTATCGGATCATCAACCCTTTTCTTGACAAAGCCTTTTATTAAAAATCCATTTTCAAGTTACTCCTTGAAAGATTTTGGTCTAACTAGTTTGGGTCTTGGATCGGTAGCTTTGGCTAGTTCCGCCAAGATGGCTTCCCTAATGTACTATCATCTCACCTCCACCCAATACTAGGTTGGTCAAGTTTCAATTATTCTTTTTCCTATAGCCATTCTATGTTATGCATAAAATTTAAATATGGATGACATGACATATATTTAAAAGAATTAGCAAATGCATTGCATGGCAATTTTGCATGAGTCAAACAAGTCCAAAGCATTTTAATTACGTTTCTAAAGATGTATCAAATTCCCGATTTGATACATGTCGTGTGAACCGGCGAATATGTCAACCCACTTTGACATATTTAATTTTATTTAATTAATTGTTGCGGTTTGGGTAAGATTTTAGTTTAGTTCGAGTTTAATTAATATTTGATTGGATTAAGAATTAATTGAAGTTAACTTAATTAGAAATTAATTAATTAATGGAGATTTAAGTGAATTCATTTAAGTTTTAATTTATTTAGATTGAATTAATATAAGTTTGAGTTAGTTTACTTTGAATTAATTTAAGTCCGAATTAATTAGGATTAATTTGAATTAATTTAAGTTTAAATTAATTAAGATTTAATTCGAATTTAATTGACTTAATTAAGAATTAATTGATTAATTTGAGTTTGAATAATTAAGATTTAATTAATTTGAATTTGAATAATTATGATTTAATTAATTTGAATTTGAATAATTAAGATTTAATTAATTAATTTGAATTTGAATAATTAAGATTTAATTAATTTGAAATTTAATAATTAAGATTTAATTAATTTGAATTTGAATAATTAAGATCTAATTAATTTGAATTTGAATAATTAAGATTTAATTAATTTGAATTTGAATAATTATGATTTAATTAATTTGAATTTGAATAAATTTAGATTTAATTAATTTGAAATTGAATAAATTTAGATTTAATTAATTTGAATTTGAATAATTAAGATTTAATTGAATAATTAAGGTTGAAATGATTAATTAATAGTTGTGGATTTAGGTTCAGCATTTTCATTATTTCAAAAATTTCTGACTCGTTCATATTTTTCTTTTCAAGTNGAATCCTTTGTAGGCTGTTCAAACATCTTCGGACACTTTGGCTTATACCCAATCATCCTGGGTCCACACCTCCTTGGAGATGCTTGCTTAAGATGTCAAAGTATAAGTCTCCATGACCAAGATGACTTGAACACCGCAAGTCAAAGGAACATCGCACTTAAGCTGCAGTAAAAACTTCATTGACATGTCTATATGTAGACTACCATATGAAGTTTTACAGCCAGTCACTCCAATGAACTAGTTCCCTTAACTAGAATTCATGTTTATCTCCGGACATCCCAATGTCACTAGCCAGTGAGAATCAGCTGATTAGATAATAACCCATGCTAGTCTCAACAGAATTGATAGTGTCCGTATTTATCAATTCATCGACTAGGGACAATTTCAATACTTCACAATTGCACATGTCGAGATAATCACTAGTTGTGAATTCATCACAAATTCTCTAATACTGTGAATTATATTGCGGACATTCAGTAAATGAGTTTAAGATCTCAATCAAATACACGAACATGTATACTCATATAGTGAATCTTCATTTATTAAAGTAAATGATTACAATCATAAGGTGATTGCCTTAGGATACTTCTCTCATATTACTAACAAACTACCACATGGCCTAATGCCAATCGCTACGGTATCCAATACCACAGGCTCTAACATGACCCTCAAACTTGTTTTGAGGCAAGGCCTTAGTTAAAGGATCCGCTAAATTCTTTTCAGTTGGAATTTTCTCAATTTGTATATCATTCCTACTTACAATCTCTCTGATCAGATGATAGCGGCGAAGCACATGTTTGGATCGCTGATGAGACCTTGGTTCCTTTGCTTGTGCAATAGCTCCATTGTTGTCACAGTAAACCGGTATTGCTTCATCAATGGATGGAACCACACCAAGTTCCGAGACAAACTTATTGATCCAGACTGCTTCTTTTGCTGCTTCTGAAGGCGCAATATATTCCGCTTCCGTAGTAGAATCCACTACAGTGTCTTGCTTGGAACTCTTCCAACTTATTGCGCCTCCATTTAAAGTAAATACGTATCCAGACTAAGATTTGGAGTCATCCTTATCTGTCTGGATACTTGCATCTGTATACCCACGTATTACCATATCTCCTTCTCTATATATTAGGAACACATCCTTAGTTGTTCTTAAGTACTTAAGGATTGTCTTGACAGCCGCCCAATGATCCATTCCTGGATTAGATTGGTATCTGCTTGTGACGCTCAGAGCATACGATACATTAGGCCTAGTACATAACATAACATACATGATAGATCCTCTTGCGGATGCATAAGGAATCTTATTCATGCAAATCCTCTCGTCTTCTGTGCGCGGACACATAGACTATGAAAGGTTGATCCCATGCCTGATGGGAAGGTAACCCTTCTTGGATTCCGACATGCTAATCCTTTTTAGCACTCGGTCTATATATGTAGACTGCGAAAGACCAAGCAACCGTTTTGATCTATCTCTATAGATTCTAATCCCAAGGATATAGGTTTCTTCTCCCAGGTCATTCATGGAGAAGTTTTGGACAACCAAATTTTAACTGACTGTAAGACTGATATAACGTTTCCTATAAGTAATATGTCATCGACATATAATACTAGGAATACGACTATACTCCCACTAACCTTCTTGTACACACAAGGTTCGTCAGGATTTTGTGAGAAATCAAACTCTTTGTTTGTCTCATCAAAACAGATGTTCCAGCTCCTGGATGCTTGCTTCAGTCCATATATGGATCGTCGAAGCTTGCATATTTTGGTTTTATCAACCGTTGTGAAACCTTCAGGTTGCATCATGTATACATCCTCAAGCAGGTTTCCATTAAGGAAAGATGTTTTCACATCCATTTGCCATATCTCATAATCATAATGAGCTGTTATGGCCAGGAGCATCCGAATGGATTTAAGCATATCTACTGGCGAATAGGTTTCGTCATAATCAATTCCTTGTTTCTGACGATATTCTTTTGCCACTAATCTAGCCTTAAAGGTAACAACATTACCTTCCATGTCAGTTTTCTTCTTGAAAACCCACTTGCACCCTATGGGCTTAATCCCTTCAGGTGGGTTAACCAAGTCCCATACTTGATTTTCGTACATGGAATTCATTTCCGACTTCATGGCTTCATGCCATTTGTCTCTTTCTGAACTTTTCAGAACATCGTCATAACTGATAGGTTCGTCATCGCTAACGAGTAACACGTCGTTCGATTCACATACGAGAAATCCGTATCTCTCTGGAATATTGCTTGTCCTATCAGATCTACGAAGTAGTGGTGTTGTTTTAGGTTCAACTGATAGCTCATCATTATGAGTTATTGGTTGTGGGTCTAGACTAGGTGTCTCTATAATGTCTATTGGAGTTTCTTGAACTTCTTCAAGTTCAATACTACTCCCACTGTTTTCTTGTAAAAGAAATTCTTTTTCCAGAAATACAGCATGCCTTAAAACAAACACCTTTTGTTCCAAGGGATGATAGAATTGGTAACCCTTTGTTTCCTTAGGGTATCCAATAAATATACATTTAACAGACTTAGCATCCAATTTATCTGATACAGTCCGCTTCACATAAGCATGACAACCCCATATCTTAAGGTGAGTTAAGTGAGGTTTCTAACTATTCCATGCCTCATATGGAGTAGTAGAGACTACCTTGGTCAGGACACTGTTTAGCAAGTAAACAGCTGTCTTTAGTGCATAGCCCCAAAAGGATTTTGAAAGAGTTGCATGATTCATCATAGATCTAACCATGTCCATCAAGGTTCGATTACGCCTTTCAGATACACCATTATGCTGTGGTGTATACGGCGGAGTCCATTGGGACAATATCCAATTGTCCCTAAGATAATCTTGAAACTCTTGACTTAAGTATTCACCACCCCGATCGGATCGAAGTATCTTAATATTTTTGCCAAGCTGTTTCTCTACTTCATTTCTGAACTCTTTGAATTTCTCAAAAGCTTCAGATTTGTGTTTCATTAAGAACACATACCCGAATCGTGAGTGATCATCGATAAAGGTCATGAAGTAGCTATAGCCTCCTTGTGCAAGAGTTGACATTGGTCCACATACATCAGTATGTCTTAGACCAAGCAATTCTCCCACTGGTTTACCTTTTCCGAAAAAGGGTAACTTGGTCATCTTGCCTTTCAAGCTTGATTCACATGTATTAAATGAACCGGGTTCAAATGATTCCAGAATTCCACATCGGTGTAATTTGGTCATGCGTTTCTTACTTACATGGCCAAGACAACAATGCCACGTATAGGAGTCTATTCGATTATCTATTCGAGCACGTTTGTTGCTAACTTCGATATTCAAAACGTTACTGGATAAATCTAACGTGTAGATACCATTGCACAATGTTCCGGTTGTTGGGACTGGGTGCATGTCGACAAGGATATGAGTTGGTAAAATTTTAAATTTTTACGTGCAGCGGAAGAATTTGCATAAAATAATTTCCTAAATTATTTTAACTTCGTATCTAGCATGCAACCTTATAGTGTATTGACATAATCATAAAATAAAACTTTGCGGAAAAGTAAACTAATTTACTTTTATACCTCGCGTAACTCGAAGAAAGGGACGAGATCCAACCGTAGCGTCCCTTGGAAGCTTCGCCTCTATTCGCGTCCACGCCGAGTTCTCTTCGGGATGACTTCACAAAGTCACGAGTTTTGTGCCGACGAGAACTACTAGATTCTCTATAGGCACAACAAAGAAGATCAAGTGAGGAATTAGGAAACTAACCAACAAGAAGCGGAATCCAAATTCCGGGAAGAGAGGAGTCGCTATCCGCTTCTTCTTCTTCTTGTTCGGGTTCTCCTTCTTGAAGCTCACGGCAACCTTTGGTTGGGTAGAGATTGCGCCAGCCCTAAGCCTCCAAGTGGGCGCCGACCCTAAGACTCCAAGAGTGGGCGCCGGCCCTAAGGGAAGAGAGGGGAAGGAGAGAAAAGAATAGAAGAGAGAGAGAGGGAGAGGTTAGCTCTATTTCAATTATCCAAATCTTAGGAATCCAAGGCTTGCCTATGGTTCCTTATATAGTTGCTTCTCCCTTGCCAAGTCTCCTCTTAACCAAATTAACGGAATTAACGGAATTAGTTATCATAAGAAATTTATCCTATAAATTCTCTTATGAATTATTCCGTTTAAACCAAGTTTTATTATAACTAACTTTATAATAAAACTAATTAGTTATCATAAGAAATTTATCCTATAAATTCTCTTATGAATTTTATTATAACTAACTTTATAATAAAACTAATTAATTATCATAAGAAATTTATCCTATAAATTCTCTTATGAATTATTCCGTTTAAACCAAGTTTTATTATAACTAACTTTATAATAAAACTAATTAGTTATCATAAGAAATTTATCCTATAAATTCTCTTATGAATTTTATTATAACTAACTTTATAATAAAACTAATTAATTATCATAAGAAATTTATCCTATAAATTCTCTTATGAATTATTCCATTTAAACCATGTTTTATTATAACTAACTTTATAATAAAACTAATTAATCTCTCATTTTATTATGGAATAAATTTTATAAGAAATTTATAAACTTTCTTATTATGGAAAAATCAATTCATAATTGATTTTATAAAATTAAAATAAACCAATTCATGGATTATTTTAACTTCCATAAAAAGAATAAATTTCTATAAATTTATTTATATAAATTTCTTTATACAAATTTATTTATCCATAATTTATAAAACAAATCGCGCTAGATTTGTTTTATTAATTAAACCAAAATTAATTGGTTTAATCCCTCTATTGTGGTCGGCCAACCAAGGAGGGTTGGCACCCTCTTTGGCCGGCCCAAGCCTAGCCGAACCAACGCGAATTAAACTCATTTAATTCTCTCAATAAGACTTCAAAAGACTTAGCCATTTTAGCTTCCATTGCGCCTCTGATAAATTCAGATTCGACTTATTTCTCATGATGGGAAAATCCAATTTTCAACTCGTTTTAAATCCCTCGGATTACTCGTAGTGCGTGTGACTAAATAGGCTTTCGATTTATGTTGGCCGTCTATAATTAACCAATTATAGAACGATCATGAGTGGCACCTAGTAGTACATCATGATCCCCAATTAATCGAAAGATCAACAGTTTGACCCCAGAAGAAATTATTCTGAAACCCTTCAGCAGCTTTAATGAATCATGCCTCATTCCCTTCACCATCTTATACCCACTTGGTTCAGGACACGGTTTATTTGTGTCAGTCCCCACTAGGCTGACTACGTCACACCTAGCCCAAGTAATGTCTTTCTCGTCCTTTGGATTTCTAATTACTCTCATGTATTTAAGAGACTTGCAATCTTAACATGATATACTCTAGCCAGAGATTTTGAGTAACAATCCGACGATAGGCCTGGGTATACATCTCCTCGTAAGGAGTGGTGAATCCTTTGTAGGCTGTTCAAACATCTTCGGGCACTTCGACTTATACCCAATCATCCTGGGTCCACACCTCCTTGGAGATGCTTGCTTAAGATGTTAAAGTATATGTCTCCATGACCAAGATGACTTGAACACCGCAAGTCAAAGGAACATCGCACTTAAGCCGCAGTAAGAACTTCATTGACATTTCTATAGATAGATTCCATATGAAGTCTTACAGTTAGTCACTCCAATGAACTAGTTCCCTTAACTAGTTTATCTCCGGACATCCCAATGTCACCAGCCAGTGAGAATCAGCTGATTAGAGAATAACCCATGCTAGTCTCAACAAAATTGATAGTGTCTATATTTATCAATTCATCGACTAGGGATATTTTCAATACTTCACATTTGCACATTTAGAGATAATCACTAGTTGTGATCCCATCACAAATTCTCTTATGCTGTGAGTTGTATTGCGGACATTAAGTAGATGAGTTTAAGATCCCAATCAAATGCACAAGCATGTATACTCAAATAGTGAATTATTATTTATTAAAATAAATGTTTTACAATCATAAGGCGATTGCCTTAGGACACTTCTCTCATATCACTAACACCGGTCCCATAAAGAACACCATTTAAAGTTATGTAACAACAATTGTTACTAAAAGTTAAATGATAACCCTTTTCATTCTAGCATGAAATAGATAAAATGTTCTTTATTAATGAAGGAACAAAATAATAATTATCCAATTCTAAGACACGTCCAGTAGGGAGCTTTAGCAAATATGTTCCGATGGCAACAGCAGCAATCTTTTCTCCATTGCCAACTCGCAAATTCGCTTCTCCCTTGATGAGTCTTCTTCTATTCCTTAGCCCCTGTATGTCATTACATATATGTGAGCTACACCCAGTATCAAGTACCCAGGTGGTTGAGGAAATAGAGTGACATTCAATAATGAAGATACCTGAAGAGGATGGGGCATCAGATGCCTTCTTCTTCAAGGACTCAAGATAAACCATGCAGTTTCTTCGCAAGTGACCCTCCTTGTCGCAGTGATGGCAAGTGCCTTTTGGTATCTTTTCAGTTTTTTGGCCTTTTTCTTCTTTCCCTTATTCTGTTCTTTGGCCTTCCTCTTAGAACCTTTCTTCGAGGAACCAACTAAAACTACCGTCTTCTGATCCTGCTTCACAGAAGGCTCTATAGTCTTCTGCAGGTTGAGCAACTCAGAAATGGTAGTCTCCAGCTTGTTCATCTGATAGTTCATCACAAATTGTGAATAACCTTTGGGCAAACAATGCAGAATTAAGTCAATACTTAGTTCATGATCCATTGCAAAACTGAGTGTGCCTAGTCGCTCAATGTACCCCAACATCTTCAACACAAACTGTGAGATAGAAGTGCCTTCCTGCATCTTAGAGGTGAAGAGGAGTCTAGAGACCTCGAACCTTTCGGATCTCGCCTGCTCGTCAAAAAGCTCGTGAAGATGGAAGATGATGGTATAAGCATCCATATGCTCATGCTGCTTTTGCAGCTCAGGTACCTTAGCGGCTAGCATGATGCAACTCGCAAGTTCAGAATCGGTCACATGTTTCTGATAGGCCACTAACTGGTCAGGAGTTGCATTTTCTGGAGGATGGTTAGGAAGTTGATCTTCAAGGACATAAGAAAGTTTTTCTGCCTTGAGGACTATCTTCAGGTTTCGAAGCCAGTCCATGAAGTTTGGCCCAGTCAGCTTATTGGTGTCCAAAATGGAACGCAAATTTAGAGAAGACATGATCAAGTGATTATCCTAGAAATACAAATTGAGCTTATGTGAGAAGAATGATAAAGAATGCATCAACATACATTAATTAAATGATATTTATTTTTTCGAATTGAATAACCCTTTTTATTAATTCGGGAGATCGTAGGAACATCTCCAAATAGGTTGATATCCAACCATAGATAAGAACAACCATGGCTGTGGCCATCAAGTTATTCATAGTTATGAAGGTAGGTAATGATACCGATTACATATCACATATATGTAATTATCACTTTATGCTATCAACTAATTGAATGTTTGTATAAATCATTGGGTTGTTAACTCATTAACAAGTATGCAACAATATACATAGCACCCAACTGTACCTCTCTTTACATCGACCTTGGCTGTGGCACAACAAATCGATGCTCCAAGCTTAAGGCTGGCCAATTAATCAAGAAATAGTTTTAATATGGTTGGAGCTCATTCAACCGTTTAGTTAGGCTTGGATGTGTCCTACAACCAAAACTAAGGATTGACCTCTGACTCCAACTATATTAATCATAAACTAATTCCATGGTTTGAACATGTTGAGGTTCAAACCGGGCATGGATGTGTCCATCACCCAAACGAGAAACAAAACTCCGGTTCTAACCATATTAATGGAAGGTGTTAGCCTTAATATTTTGCAAGGGGTTTTGGGTCTCATCCTTTTCTTTCTTAAGCACATTCATGACATATAATTATGTCATGTACTAACGATTTCCTTAATAAAGTATGTATGTGACTTAATTTATAAAGTCTCATTAATTGAATTAGGAACCGGATTTCCTAATTCTAATTTCATACTTTATTCAAGGAATTGTTTTGGGAAACAATTTCCTAAATTGTTATAATCAATTTCGGAAATAATATGTTTAAGACTTTGATTTCTCTAAATCAAATCTTATTAAATTAAGAGACAGATTCCCTTAATTCAACCACATATTATTTTCATGAAAATCTTATTTAACAAAACTCTATAGGAAATAATTTTCCTAATTAATTTTGGAGACAACAATATGTAAGAGCATCACCTCATAAATCAAATAAGGAAATTATCGTTGGAGAATCACCTCAAAATTTCCAAGATTTGATTACATATTTTTTTTATGGATTTATTAATTAAAACAAATTATTTTCTTTGGGTGGCTCCCCGAGACTCAGATACCCAAAAAAAGGAATTTGTTATAAATCTAATTTGGTCCGCTCCCCGAGGCGTAACCAAATTAAACATGACAATTTTATTCAAAAAAGAAAATTAAATTACAACAACTAACTTTAAATTGGACGGCTCCCCGAGGCTCAATCCAAAATAAAGAATTTTGTTAATAATTTAAAACCAATTCGAATTTAATTGTCAATTAATGATCCATAAATTTGTCTAGACTTTCTTGAAAGAAAGTGCCCAAAATTGCGTGATTTCATAATAGGTTATCAGAATAATTGTAAGTTTCTGGTACAAAGAAAACTTTCATATTTCTAAAATTGGAAAATTTTCTAAATAGGAAATTTCCAAAATTAGAAGGTTTCCAAAAATGGGATGTTTTCACAATTATCATAAAATTTCAGAAACTAGGATATTTCAAAAGTTTGCGAAATTTCATGAGGATTTCCAAACTTTGAAATTCCTAACTCTAAAATTTATCATAATTGGAAAGTTTCCATAATTGGAAAATTTTCCAAAATTGAGATTATGACAAAGTTTCCACCAAACAATTATATGATTATGTCGAACACTAACCGGCTCTGATACCACAGTTGGGACCGGGTGCATGTTGACATGGATGTGGGTTCGTAATTTTAAAATTTAATTACGTGCAGCGGAAGATTTAGCATAAATAATTTCTCAAATTATTTAACCACACATCTAGCATGCAACCTTATGATGTGTGGACATGATCATATATTTAATATTTTGCAGAAACGTAAACTAATTTACATGTTACCTCGCGTAACTCGAAGAAAGGGACGAGATCCAACCGTAGCGTCCCTTGGAAGCTTCGCCTCTATTAGCGTCCACGCCGAGTTTTCTTCGGGATGACTTCGCAAACCCACGAGTTTCGTGCCGACAAGAACTACTAGATTCTCCAAAGGCACGACAAGAATACAAAGAGAGAGATGGAAAGACTAACCACCAAACGAAGAACGGAATCAAGATTCCGGGAGGAAGGAAGGAGTTGCGCCCGCTTCTTCTTCTTCTTCGACAGCTGCTTGGTGGATGAAGCTCACGGCAACAAAGGGGTCCTCCTCTAGTGCCGCCGGCCCTAGGGGAGGGAGAGGGAGAGAAGGAGAGAGAGAGAGCTTATTTCTAGATCTCTTAGATTTTTTGTCCAAGCCTTGCCTTGGTTCCTTTATATAGTAGCCTCTCAACTGCCAAGTCTCCTTTTTATAGAATAAATTTTCATAATAAATTTATCATATAAATTTTTCTATGAATTATTCCATCATGCCAAGTTTTTATCATAATTTAATTTATAATAAAAACAACCATGTCTCCCATTTCTTATGGAAAGAAATTTCTTTATATAAATTTCTTTATCATGGTAAATCAATCCATTATTGATTTTATAAAATAAAATAAACCAATTCATGGTTCATTTTAATTTCCATGAAAAATAAATCTCTTTATATAAATGTCTTTATATAAATTTCTTTATCCATAATTTTATAAAATAAACCACGCTCGATTTATTTTATAATTTGAACCAAAATTCGGTTTTCCCCTTTTGTTGTGGCCGGCCAAACAAAGAGGGTGGGGACCCTCTTTGGCCGGCCAAACCCAAGCTAAAACCATACGAATTAAACTCATTTAATTAGTTTAATAAGTCTTCAAAAGACTTAGCCATTTTATGCTTCCGATGCGTCTCTGATAAATTCAGATTCGACTTATATCTCTTGATCGGAAAATCCAATTTTCAACTCGTTTTAAATCCCTCGGAATACTCGTAGTGTGTGTGACTAAATAGGCTTTCGATTTATGTTGGCCGTCTATAATTAATCAATTATAGAACGTTCTTGAGTGACACCTAGTAGTACATCATGATCGCCAATTAATCGAAAGATCAACGGTTGACCTCAGAAATTATTCTGAAACCCTTCAGCAACTCTAATGAATCATGCCTCATTCCCTTCACCATCTTATACCCACTTGGTTCAGGACACGGTCTATGTGTTTCAGTCCCCACTAGGCTGACTACGTCACACCTAGCCCAAGTAATGTCTTTCTCGTCCAACGGATTCTAATTACTCTCATGTTTCTGAGAGATTCATACTCGGAACATGTGATGCTCTGGCCAGAGGCTTCGAGTAACAATCCGACGATAGGCCTTGGGTATACATCTCCTCGCAAGGAGTGGTGAATCCTTTGTAGGTTGTTCAAACATCTTCGGGCACTTCGGCTTATACCCAATCATCCTGGGTCCATACCTCCTTGGAGATGCTTGCTTAAGATGTCAAAGTAAAAGTTTTCATGACCAAGATGACTTGAACACCGTAAGTCAATGGAACATCGCACTTAAGCTGCAGTAAGAACATCATTGACATGTCTATATGTAGACTACCTTATGAAGTTTTACAGCCAGTCATCCCAATGAACTAGTTCCCTTAACTAGCATTCATGTTTATGTTCGGACATCCCAATGTCACCAGCCAGTGAGAATCAGCAGATTAGAGAATAACCCATGCTAGTCTCAACATAATTGATAGTGTCCATATTTATCAATTCATCGACTAGGGACAATTTCAATACTTCATAATTGCACATGTCGAGATAATCACTAGTTGTGAATTCATCACAAATTCTCTCATGCTGTGAATTGTATTGCGGATATTCAGTAAATGTGTTTAAGATCTCAATCAAATACACGAACATGTATACTAAAATAGTGAATCTTAATTTATTAAAGTAAATGATTACAATCATAAGGCGATTGCCTTAGGACACTTCTCTCATATTACTAACAGAATACCTCTTTGGAGAGTTTAGGACATACTTATCAGAAGCTGAGATCCAATCCCAGCTAACTGCATCCGTTATGCCCCAACATAACGGTGTTACAGAAAGAAGGAATTGGTCTCTTATGGAAATGGTTAGGTCAATGATGAGCTATTCTGATCTACCTGATTCGTTCTGGGGATATCCTCTAGACATAGCTGCGAACATTCTGAACATGGTTCCATCTAAGTCAGTCCCTTCTACTCCCATAAAATTGTGGACTGGGTGAAAGCCTAGTCTAGAACATATTCAGATTTGGGGTAGTCCAGCACATGTGCTAAAGGGAGATACTGATAAGTTGGAATCTCGGACGGATGTACGTATGTTTGTTGGCTATCCTAAGGGAACGAAAGGTGGGCTGTTCTATAGTCCTAAGGATCAGAAGGTAATCATTTGCACGAATGCCAGATTCTTAGAAGAAGACTATGTGATGAACAATAAGCCCAAGAGTAGACTAGTGCTTGAAGAGTTAAATGGGGGCGTTCCGACCTTAGGACCAAATGTACAAGAGGGCACACCACAAGTCACTGCACTGCGTGTCACTCAGGATACAGATGGTGCCTCATCGTAGTGGGAGGGTTGTCAGACAGCCTAAAAGGTTCATGTTTTTGGGAGAGTCCTCGGACTTGATCTCTGGTAAACATGAACCGGATCCCTGGACCTATGACGAGGCCCTCCAAGATCAGGATGCAGATTCTTGGCAAAGAGCAATGAACTCTGAGATAGAATCTATGGATTCAAATCAGGTCTGGGAGTTAGTGGAACCACCCAATGGTATAAAAGCCATTGGATGCAAGTGGATCTACAAGAGAATGAGAGGATCAGACGGGAAGGTTGAGACCTTCAAAGCAAGGCTTGTTGCGAAAGGGTACACTCAGAAAGAGGGTATCGATTATGAGGAGACCTTTTCGCCGGAAGCCATGCTTAAGTCGATCCAGATTCTCCTATCTATTGTAGCTCATATGGATTATGAGGTATGGCAGATGGACGTCAAGATGACTTTCCTTAACGGAAGTCTTAAAGAGACCATCTACATGTAGCAACCAGAAGGGTCCATTGCAAAGGGCAAAGAGCATCTAGTATGCATGCTTAATCGATCCATTTATGGATTGAAGCAAGCTTCAAGATCTTAGAACATCCGCTTTGATGAAGTAATCCAGTCATATGGATTTACTCAAAGCCCGGATGAGTCATGTGTATACAAAAGATGTGATAGAAATGTCGTGGTGTTTCTTATACTTTACGTAGATGACATATTGTTAATTGGCAACAATGTCAAAGTGTTATCAGACGTAAGGGTCTGGCTATCTAAGCAGTTTGATATGAAGGAATTGGGAGAAGCAGGACACATCCTTGGGATCAAGGTCATAAGGGATCGCCAGAAAAGGATGTTGTGCTTATCCCAAGCTTCATATGTTGACACCGTCTTGTCTCGTTTTAGCATGAAAAACTCCAAGAAGGGTTTCCTACCCTTCAGGCATAGAGTTCCTCTATCCAAGGAAATGTGTCTGAAAACATCAAAAGAGATAGAGGAAATGAAGGCGGTTCATTATGCTTCGGCAGTAGGAAGCCTCATGTATGCTATGTTTTGCACGAGACCTGATATCTATTTTGCTATGGGCATGGTTAGCAGATACCCATTGGGTGTAAGTGGGTTTTTAAAAGAAAGACTGACATGGATGCTCTTATGCATACCTATAAAGGGCGATTGGTAGCTAAAGGTTTCAAGCAGATTCATGGTATCGACTATGATGAAACCTTTTCACCAGTGGCGATGTTTAAGACTATTCGGATCATGCTTGCTATTGCAGCTTACCATGATTACGAGATCTGGCAGATGGATGTCAAAACCACATTCCTAAATGGGAATCTACTCGAGAATGTGTACATGACACAACATGAGGATTTTGTAGATCCAAAGCATGCTGGAAAGGTATGTAAGTTGCAAAGGTCCATTTATGGGGTAAAGCAAGCTTCTCGAAGCTGGAATCTTCGATTTGATGATGCAATCAAAGTGTTTGGTTTCTTCAAGAATGAAGATGAACCTTGTGTCTACAAGAGGGTTAGTGGGAGCACAGTTATCTTCCTGATCTTGTATGTAGATGACATACTCCTCATTGGGAATGATATCCCTTCACTATAGTCTGTGATGATGTGGCTTGGGAATTGCTTCTCAATAAAGGACTTAAGTGAAGCAACCTATATCCTAGGCATTAAGATCTATAGAGATAGATCTAAGAGATTGCTTGGCTTGAGTCAGAGTACATATATTGACAAGGTGCTTAATCGTCTTGGCATGTAGAATTCAAAGAAGGGATTTCTGCCAATGTCACATGGTGTGAGTCTTTCAAAGACTCAATGTCCCTCTTCTACGGAGGAGAGAAACCGTATGGATCAGATCCCTTATGCATCCGCTATAGGGTCAATCATGTACGCCATGCTTTGTACTCGTCCAGATGTCTCGTATGCTTTGAGCATGACGAGCAGGTACTAGTCAGATCCAGGTGAAAATCACTGGACTGCTGTCAAGAATATTCTTAAGTACTTAAGAAGGACGAAAGAATATTTCTTGATATTTGGAGGCGATGAGGAGCTAGCTGTAAAGGGTTACAGTGATGCAAGCTTCCAAACAGACAGGGATGACTATAGATCGCAGTCAGGTTATGTATATTGCCTGAATGGTGGCGCTGTGAGCTGGAAGAGTTCGAAGCAGGACAAGTCGCAGATTCTATAACAGAGGCCGAGTATATTGCCGCGTCTGAGGCGGTAAAAGAGGTTGTTTGGATCCAGATGTTCATTACAGAGCTTGGTGTGGTTCCTAGTATAGCAGACCCGATAGACCTCTATTGTGACAATAATGGGGTTATTGCGCAGGCTAAGGAACCTCGCTCTCATCAGCGAACCAAACACATACTACGGCGCTTCCATCACATTTGAGAGATCATCGATAAAGGAGATGTGAAGATATGCTGAGTACACACTGATTCTAACATCGCAGATCCTTTGACCAAGGTTTTGGCATAAAAGAAGCATGATAGTCATACCAGGTCACTGGGTATTAGATATTGCAGTGATTGGCACTAGTGCTAGTGGGAGATTGTTAGTAATAGCCCTAGAGCCAATTATGTGATGATTGACTGGGGATATTTTTGTATCATATTCTATCATTAATAAAGGCATGTTTGGTTATTATACTTACTTTGTATTTGTGCCAAATAACTAAGTATAATAATGTCCTTGGGTAGTAGGTTCTTATCTACATTATATCAATTGGTTGAATTGATAGTGAGATAATGTAGAGAACACTACTCTAAATCATTCGTAGTCAAGTATTAATATTCAAGGACAATATTAATACATGGAGACTAGCATGTAGGTCAACTGATGACTTGTGCTCACAAGTCATGGATATGTGATATCAAGTTGACACATGGGTATACATTAGAGAATGTGAACTGAATTGATCCGTCATGAGAAAGTTTCATAGATTGTCATATGAGTGTGATAAACTTTCTCATGTGACTATGAGTATGAATAGCCCTTGGACCTGAAGTCACTACAGTTTCCTACATAAGGAGTTATGTACTTTAGTATCGTCAAACGTCACCTGTAACAAGGTGGACTATAAAGGCGATCACTGGGTATGTAATGAATTATGCAGAGGGATGTGAGTGATGTAGAAGAGATCTATCCCTCCCATATGACGGGAGTGATATCAATGGGCCCCTTGATTGAGTAGGACTGCTAAAACGCATGGCCATGCTCAAATGAGTCAATATGAGATATTGATCTCATTTGTTTGAGTGAGTCTACTCGGGGATCAAAAAACACAAAACTGATTGAGGATGACACGGTCTATGCCTCATTGGTCAATCTTGATATCAAGGATAGAAGGACAAGGTCATACATTGCCATAGTCACGGAGGTTAAGTCGGATCTCGACTTTCTTGTTACTTGGGTAGCATTGATGCATTGCTAGATGCCACTCATTGCTTTTGTGTCTAAATTGGTTTAGACACATTGCCAACGTTACGAGAGCCTATTGGGTCACACACTAAGGACACGATGCTTCGGAGATTAATTGATCTTGATTTGGCTACGATTTAATTGGAATTGGATTAATTGAGTTAGACTGAAGTGAATCTAATTGGATTATGGATTGAGATCTAATTTGAGTTAAACTCATTTAGATTAGACTCAACCACATTTGGATGAAATATTAATTCATTAAAATGTTTAATGAATTAATAAGAGAGGAAGATGGAGAGTTTCTCACCATTAGAGTGTTACATGATAAGTTAGAGAGTTACATTAAAATGTTTAATGAAGGGAAATTTAAAAGGAAAAAACTCCTCATGATATGAGTATAAAAGAGTTTTTCCCTTGTCATTTGCATGACAACTTCTCATTTTCTTTCCCCTCTTTCTTCTCTTCTCCATCTTGGCCGAAACCCACATCTTGGGTTCTTGGTGTTTTGTGAACTACCTCAAGTTGCTAGCACAACTAAGGTAGTTCTTCTCTGAAGTAGAGATATCGTGTTCGTCTGGATACGAATAGAGGCACGGACACTTGAACGTGCAAGAGATCCGGCGGCGCTTGGACGAGCGGGATAAACGTAAGGGCACGCTCCAAAGGTATATACACTTTAAATAGATCTATTAGATAGATGATTTCGTACGAGTTTTTCTTTCGCATGGATCGCTCGAGGGATCTTGTTTCCACTGCATTTTTATGTTTATGTCGCCTGAAGATCCCCACAGTGGTATCAGAGCAAAGTTGCGAATGATCGTATGTAGTTTTATGCACTTTTATATGTGATATAGAAGAAGGACAAAAAAATTTTTCTTTATGGGTTGCATATAATAATGTGAATATTTTGTCATTATGCAAAAGTTTGTGTTGATCAATCTAAAAGACTATAACATCATCATTCATATGATAGCGTGCTATAGTCTGATCGCTCTTGACAAAATATTATAACCTTTGGTGTTAATGTTGATGAAGTTGCGTCAATCTGTTGTGAACAGATTGTGCATTTTTTGTCGCAAGAATGCACCAACGGAGTTTTTACTCTTGAGCAATTTTTATATTGCACTCATAATGAAATTAATGTCCTAGATCTATTGTGTATGATTGATGACATGGTGAATGGTTATGGCCTCAACCCCAATGTGATTGGATGAATGTGTGTGTGCATGTTGTAATTCATAATACGGCCTGCGTGTCGTTCCTTGTTTCTATTTTTCTTAATTGTAAAATTAGATTTAGACTCGAATGTAACTCGAGTTTTCCTACATTGTAATCTACAAAAGAGGAATGGAGTGTCCATTGATGAATGAAGTTACAAGGAGGATGCCAACCACACATGATGACCGGAGAATGCTCTTGGAGAAGAAGTTATCCTTAGGTTGACCATTGATCTTCTCATTGGCTTGAGAAGATCATAGTAAATTGGTCATAACCATGTCACATTTTCTTGCTTATATATATCGATATATGCTATGTGTCGGTATGTGATGCATGCTCAAACGTTAATCATAATTAAGTCAACTCAATATGCCTACCAAGATTTGGTACTCATAAACTACCTCGATCATTTGTTGTTGGGTTTGCCAAAGCAAAGCAACACATTTTATCTTGGTAGAGTGCGAGAGGACAATTGTGATATCCCGCTATCGAACCTTGGGTGAAACTTAACAAAGTCACCTCAATCGGATTGAGAAACTTAGAGACATATCCCAAAAGTTGGGAAAATTGGGTAAGAGGAAAATTATACTAAATCTTGGGAGATTAGCCAAAGCTAACTCAAGATGATATGTAATGTGAATCATAACCCTTTTCAAGAGTTACATACGATGTAATTGGTAAAATGTTACCTACCTAATTGTTCCAAGTCTTGGGCGATTAGCCAAAGCTGACTCAAGATGAAGTATAATTTGGATCTTGTCCCACATAAATGTAGTCGCTGTTTGGTTTGGAGCTAGTAGTGTGGGCAAATTGAGTTTGCCTACATCCATGACTAGCGCCTACAAAAGCTCTACGATTTAGTGGGAGCATCATTTAATGAATGGCCTAATTAAATGATCTAGATATGATACTTATTTGTGCATGTTGTGTTATTGTAGATCACCATGTCGTCTAATACATCGAATACTCTCTCACTGCGATCTGTCCTTGAGAAGGACAAGCTCAACGGAGCTAATTTCCTGGACTGGTACAGGAACATGAGGATAGTCTGTTGGATCGAGAAAACCGATAGAGGGGGGGTGAATATGGAAAACTTTCGGATTTACGTAAAGAGCAATTGCACAGCGGAAGTTAAAAACACACAACGCAAACACGGGAGGCTTTACTTGGTTCGGAGCCTGTGTCGACTCCTACTCCAAGGCCCACGGTCGTTGACCGTTTACTTTGGGCAATTCTATATAGGCGCAAACAGTTTACAATAATTTGATTACAAAAATTAAGTGCAGTAAACAAAACACGCTCTTCTTTACAGACGTCCAGAGTAGATCGAATTTCTCGGAGCAGCAGGACGTCGTCGGCTCGTGTTGGAAGGTTTCCGGAGCAAGGCGCGAGAGCAGAAGAGCTTTGAGGAGTTGAATTTAAGTGAGATCAAGCTTGGGGTCGAGGGGTGCTATTTATAGCACCTAGGGGCACCCTAGACGTCGGGGGCGCCCTCCCACGTGTCAGGCGATCCGCACTTCGCTCGGTCAAGCTTTATCCCACCCGAATAGGGATGAGGTTTGACCCCGCGGCCGCCCTGGTCCCTGAGGGCGCCTTGCTTGACTTTTTCGCGCGGTCTTCTCGGCTGGATAGAGTTGATCGGCTTCGCTGGCATAGGCGCGGAGCGCCTTGGCTGCTGAGGGCGCCCTGGGCGCTAAAGGCGCCCTGGCTGCTGAGGGCGCCTTGGCTGCAGAGGGCGCCCCGGCCAGTAGTTAGCCGAACTCCTTTTTGCTTTACTTGTTTCTTGTTCACCTTGGGGGCGCCCTAGTCACTCAGGGTGCCCTATCAGCTGCTGCCTCACTCCTTTGAGGCTCTCTGAGCTGCAGACACGCGTTCCTTTGGTCCTGCATCCAGTGTTAGTGATATGAGAGAAGTGTCCTATGGCAATCGTCTTATGATTGTAAACATTTATTACAATAAATAAAAATTCACTATTTGAGTATACATGTTTGTGTATTTGATTGGGATCTTAAACTCATTTACTGAATGTCCGCAATACAATTCATAGCATGAGAGAATTTGTGATGGAGTCACAACTAGTGATTATCTCTACATGTGCAATTGTGAAGTATTGAAAATATCCCTAGTCGATGAATTGATAAATACGGGCACTATCAATTCTGTTGAGACTAGCATGGGTTATTCTCTAATCAGCTGATTCTCACTGGCTGGTGACATTGGGATGTATGGAGATAAACATGGATGCTAGTTATGGGAACTAGTTCATTGGAGTGACTAGCTGTAAAACTTCACATGGTAGTCTATACATAGACAGGTCAGCGAAGTTCTTACCACGGCTTAAGTTCGATGTTCCTTTGACTTGCGGTGTTCAAGTCATCTTGGTCATGGAGACTTATACTTTAACATCTTAAGCAAGCATCTCCAAGGTGGTGTGGACCCAAGATGGTTGGGTATAAGCCGAAGTGCCCGAAGATGTTTGAACAGCCTATAAAGGATTCACCACTCCTTGCAAGGAGATGTATACCCAGGCCTATCGTCGGATTGTTACTCAAAGCCTCTGGCCAGAGCATGTCATGTTTAGAGTATGAGTCTCTTAAATACATGAGAGTAATTAGAAATCCAAAGGACGAGAAAGACACTACTTGGGCTAGGTGTGACATAGTCAGCCTAGTGGGGACTGACACACACAAACCATGTCCTGAACCAAGTGGGTATAAGATGGTGAAGGGAATGAGGCACGATTCATTAGTGCTGCTGAAGGGTTTCAGAATTATTTCTGAGGTCAACCTTGATCTTTCGATTAATTGGGGATCATGATGTACTACTAGGTGCCACTCATGATCGTTCTATAATTGGTTAATTATAGACGACCAACATAAATCGAAAGCCTATTTAGTCACACGCACTACGAGTAATCCAAGGGATTTAAAACGAGTTAAAAATTAGATTTTCCGATCAAGAGAAATAAGTCGAATTTGAATTAATCAGAGGCGCAACGGAAGCTTAAAATGGGTAAGTCTTTTGAAGCCTTATTGGGCGAATTAAATGAGTTTAATTCGCGAGGGTCTTGGCTTGGTGTGGCCGGCCAAAGAGGGTGCCCACCCTATTTGGTTTGGCCGGCCACCAAAAGGAGAGAAACCAATTAATTTGGTTTAAATTATAAAATAAATCAAGCGCGATTTATTTTATAAAATTATGGATAAATAAATATAAAGAAATTTATGTAAATAAATTTATTTTCATAGAAATTAAAATAAACTATAAATGGTTTATTTTATTTTTATAAAATCAATTATGAATTGATTTTTTCATGATAAGAAAATTTATATAATAAATTTATTCTTTTTATGGAAATTAAAATGAACCATGGATTGGTTTATTTTATCAATTATGAATTGATTTTTCCATGATAAGAAAAATTTATACAATAAATTTATTCATTTTATGGAAATTAAAATGAACCATGGATTGGTTTATTTTATTTTATAAAATCAATTATGAATTGATTTTTCCATAATAAGAAAAATTTATATAATAAATTTCGTGTAAATTTTATTCCATAATTAAAAGGTGAGATGTATTTGTTTTATTATAAAGTTAGTTATAATAAAACTTGGCATAACGGAATAATTCATAAGAAAATTTATGAGATAAATTTTTTATAAAAATTTATTCCGTTAATTCCGTTAAAAGGGAGACTTGGCAATGGAGAGGCTACTATATAAAGTAACCAAAGGCAAGCCTTGAATTCCAATTAATCAAGAGATTAAGAAGCTCTCTCTCTCTCCCTTATTCTCTCTCTCTCTCTAGGGCCGGCGCCCTTTCTCTCACTAGGGCCGGCACCCTTTCTCTCTCTAGGGCCGGTGCCACTTTCTCCCTCTAGGGCCGGCGCCACCTTCCCTAGCCGTGAGCCATCACCAAGACGAAGCGGGTCGCGTCTCCTTCCTCCCTTCGCGGAATCTTGATTCCGTTACTTGGTGGTTAGTTTCCATATCTCTCTCTTGATATTCTAGTTGTGTCTTTGGAGAATCTAGTAGTTCTCGTCGGCACAAAACTCGTGGCTTTGTGAAGTCATCCCGAAGAGAACTCGGCGTGGACGCGAATAGAGGCAGCTTCCAAGGGACGCTACGGTTGGATCTCGTCCCTTACTTCGAGTTACGCGAGGTACTAAGTAAATTAGTTTACTTTTTTCGCAAAATTTTAATTTATGATCATGTCCAGACATCATAAGGTCGCATGCTAGATACGTGGTTAAAAATAATTTGAGAAATTATTTATGCTAATTCTTCCGTTGCACGTAAATATTTTAAAATTTACGAACCCGTATCCTTATCAACATGCACCCGGTCCCAACATCCAAGGTTAGTCCGAAAACAAAATAAAGCATTTATTTGTTCGTTTATACAGCCGTAGCTGTCTTGGTTCTGACTTTGGGCCTCCCAAATGGAGCCATAGGTCGAACCGATGGCTACTGTTCCCTCGACGGGGAACGCGTCCTCACCTACTCCTCTCGGGAGAATATACCTGATGCCAACCATTCCTCTGGTTGGACTTTTGCCTGGCGGTCCTTTGCCAGGTCTTGGATACCGAGTTGTCCTTCGCCTGGCTCCTAGCATTCCTTCACTAGGGCTTCAGTCCCAAGCTGTCCTTCGCCTGGCGCCTTGCATTCCTTCGCTAGGGCTTGGATACTGGCAATCCTTCGCCAGTTGCCTAGCAGTCCTTCGCTAGGGCTTGGATACTGGCAGTCCTTCGCCAGTTGCCTAGCAGTCCTTCGCTAGGGCTTGGATACTGGCAGTCCTTCGCCAGTTGCCTAGCAGTCCTTCGCTAGGGCTTGGATACTGGCAGTCCTTCGCCAGTTGCCTAGTAGTCCTTCGCTAGGGCTTGGATACTGGCAGTCCTTCGCCAGTTGCCTTGCAGTCCTTCACTAGGGCTTGGATACTGGCAGTCCTTCGCCAGTTGCCTAGCAGTCCTTCGCTAGAGCTTTGTCTCTGATGCACTTAGTGAATATTGTTAGATCACAAACAAACTTAACTTTGAATCCTTTGCCAATATCAAAACAAGGTTCGATATGGTGCTTCCTGCACCAACAATCTCCCCCTTTTTGATTTATGGCAACACAATTCAATGTTAAGTAAAAACATATAACAGTTAAGCAAGAGGGTTAAGACCAATAAAACATAGACAGTTCTGAACAGTCTAAAACAAAAAAATTTCTCATAGTCCCCCTGAATAATTGTGTTATAAAATACTTAACTTAACTTTGACCACTTAACTTAACTTTGACCTTTCCTCCCCCTTTGACATATATCAAAAACAAACATGGGTGGACAAGGTAACATTTTGAAGGGTTTTGTAAACCTAAAAATTTGAAACACTTAGATACTTAGAGATTTTTGTTTTACAAAAAAAACATTCTTTTTCTCTTTCTTTCTCTCCCCCTTGGCCATATATCAATAAAGAAATATATAAGAGAAAGTTTGTGTATCAGAGCCTATGGGTTTTGAAAACAAAAAATACTTAGTATAATCCTTGAAAGAAGCTTAAATTGCATTTTTGAGACTGAAAAAAAATTCGTACTTTGTAACCATTAGTGCCTTTGAGAGTATTAGTACTTTTGAAAAATAGTAGTACTTTTGAAAGATGTTATGTATATTTTGAAAATTATGCATTTTTGAAAAATATAAGTACTTTTGAAACATATTATGTGTTGGGACCGGGTGCATGTCGACAAAGATAAGAGTTCGTAAAATTTAAAATTTTTACGTGCAGCGGAAGAGTTTGCATAAAATAATTTCCTAAATTATTTTAACTTCGTATCTAGCATG